>JAQOOD010000003.1:14751614-14869870 GCA_029633175.1 Citrus glauca
AGAAAATAAGAAAAAGTAAGACCTAACGAATCTGACTTGTACATCATCCGAAAATTCGCAACGTCTATTTCCATTGGCACTCCGTCAATAGGATTCAGTCCGTCAGATCGCTCACCCTCCTACGTGTACGGTTAGATCAAAACAACAAAGTAAGTGATGCGACCCAAAGTACCACAGGCGATTGCTCGTAAGAACCTGAATTTCCTTTATAAATAAAGCCCTCGATACATAAGCGCGCTCATCATCAAATCATCAAACACACAGTGGGCAAGCAAGCTAGCCATGGCGAAGCCTCGTAAGCCGAAGAACGAGGAAACGAAGGTTGAGAATTCCGGCGCCGTCGTGCGTCACCAGAAGCTCTGCCTCTCAATCGACATGGAGAAGCACCAAATCTACGGGTGAGAAATGAATTAACCTTCTTCGCATACACACGTGACATGCGCATGATTTTGATTACTCACTTAACTAATTGAGCGTTTAATTTTCTTTTTGTAAAATATCTGTAGCTACACCGAGCTGGAGATTGCAGTACCGGATATAGGGATTGTAGGGTTACATGCGGAGAATTTGGGAATTGAGAGCGTGTTGGTTGACGGAGAGCCTACTGAGTTCGAATATTATCCGCATAATCATCAAAATGTGGAAAATGAAAAGAGATGGAGATCCATGGTCTCGTCGCCCAGTTCTGCTGCAGATGCTGCAGCTGCTGTGTACATATCGGCTCTGGAAAGAGAATTAGTTCCTAATTTGCTCATCAATTGTTGCAAGCCGTTCAAGGGTTTAACTGATCAGATAGAACAAATGAATTTGGAGAATAAGTTGGATTCCTCTGCTGAACCTAAGCAGGTTACTGTTGCTAAGCTATCTACATTCATGTTGTTTATGAATTATTTGTTTTGTTGGCCAGCGTTCAATCTATGTATTGTGGATTGTGCAAATAGCCCATGAAAGCCATTGCATGTTATGAATTTCTGAGCTTAGTGTAAACATATTTTTAGTGGAAGTTCATAAGGGTACGTTTTCAACTCTTCGGCTGAACTTTAAAAGCACGGATTCCTAGCATTTGCCCAGTTATACTTGACCGAGTTCTTAGTTGATTTATTTACAGAGTCTATATTAAATAACTACAAAGTGTCTCTCTGATACATGGAAATCCCCTAGGATTCCACTTGCTTGTACTCTAGGTTTGAAACTAGGGATTATTGCCCGTACAGTCTTTAATGGTTAACCCATAAGATATGATATCTTCTGTTGGTTTTGAGGAACCTCTAAACTCTTGGTGGGAAACTTGGCCTTGGATTATACAGAAGGTGCACATTTGTAAAAGCAATTTCATTAGTGCTAGCTGTAAGCAATTGGTTTTCACATATACTGTAGTTCTGGGTTCAAAGTGGCTATTTATTTGTGGTTTCTTAGCATGCTCTCTAGATTTTTAGTGATGAGGTTCACACTTCTGTGGTTTCTCATGTAGGTTAATGTTGGGTGCAGAATGTGAAATTGGTTCGTATTGACTATTGGGTCGAGAAAGTAGAGGCTGGAATTCATTTTGATGGTAATGCATTACACACTGATAATCAGATAAGGCGAGCACGGTGCTGGTTTCCTTGTATAGATGACAGCACCCAACGATGCTGGTATGAGCTATTTCATTGTTCCTGTTCATGTTTGGGCTTGGTAGTTATGGAGATTTGAAGTCTCTACAGTATTAATATTGTATCACATTATCTGCTCAGTTATGATCTGGAGTTTACAGTCTCCCAAAATCTTATTGCCGTCAGCGCTGGAAGCTTACTATATCAGGTCAGAGAAATTGATGAGAATAATTTATTACTGCATGGACAATTAATTTTTATAATGTCTCAAATGGAACCTTGTCAGAAGTTTTAAAAAATACATGGGCTGTATATTATATTGTCTCTATGTATTCATATTTATTTTTAGTTTAGACATGTAATATGCACCTCAAGTTAGATTCTTCATATTATCACTTCATGTTCTTTCATTTCATTTGAATGCATATTGCTTGATACTTCTATTTTTTTGCAACAAGAGAGTATACTATATCACCTGAAAGAAAGTTAGTAAACCCCAAAAGCTTTTAGATCCTAACCTCCTAATATTTGAATTAATCAATTTAAATGCTGAACTATAAGTAGCTGGATAATGTTAGTGAAGTATTTAATGTTTATGGGGTCAAAGGTCTTCATGTTTCCCAAGTATTTAGTTTTATGGAGTTCTCAAAATTCTAAGCATTAAAAACACACCGATATCTGTGATGTTACAACCTTGGTTATTATGTTGAAAACTATTATGCACCATTCTAGAAAATTTCAAAGTGTAACTATTTTGTCAAATATCCCATTCAGTGCTTCGTGGAGTTGCTTATGTTTTATTAGGCTGTCTCAGTACTCAAAAATTGCTTGCCTTGGGATTTGACTCTTGCAATGGAAATAACACGTCCTTGACTGAGAAGTCATGGAAAATGGTATTTGAACTTGTTTATTTTTCCTAAGTTGAGGATAAATGGACTTGGTATGGACCTATGGTGGTGTTTGGTATGAAAAAAAGTAAGGAAATGAGAGGAGAGGAAAGTGGAAGAATGGAAAGGACAGTACATTGAAATTCTTTTCTAATGTTTGATTTGTTACAAAATTATACAAAGAAAGGAAATGCCTTATTTTTCATTTGGATAATTAACTTCTATTTGAAAAGTTTATTAATATAATTTTATTTTTAATTAATTTAATTTAATTTGTTTCTAAATAAATTATGATATAATATATATAATTTCTTAATTACTATATTATAATTTTGAAATTTATTTGAAATCCCAAAAAAAACAGCAGAGTTGCCGCGGCTGCCATTGGCCACCATTGTACCATGTTATTTCAGCTCTAGAATTATAATGAAAATTATTAGAAAGTGACGACCGATTGATTAAAGCAATTTATTTGGCCGAAATGCTTGATTTTTGTCTAGATCCGGGAAAGTTAGAAAGTTTTAAAACTTTTTTAATCGGATTTGAAGAAAATAAATCCATTTTTTTAACCTTTATGACAATATGATGATGTTGCTCGTTGGTTTGCGAGTCCAACTGTATTGGCAATGACGTCCCATGCACCAGTGATGGTGGCATTGCGATGACTTCAATTTATATTTTCTATTTTTGCGAATTAATTAAATAAGTAAATTGATTTTATTAAATTGTTTAAATCATGACTTTAACTTTTATTAGTATAAAGTTAATTATCTAAAAATTGAATTGATAAAATAAAATTGTAAATAATAATTATTTGATAATATTAAACAAGTTAATAAAAGATTGAAGGGGTAATTTTGAATGTTTTGGCTTTCAACAAAAGAGGAATTTGAATTCATCACTCTTTGGTTTGAAATCTAAATTCCACATTATGATGTATATTAAATTATAATGGAGATTAAATTCTTGAAAATTATGGTCAACCAAACATCGGAAATGAGAAAGAATTCAAATTACTTTACTCTTCCCCTTCCTCTCCTTCCAACTGGACACCACCTAAGTGTATAATTTGCGGCGATAGCTCAGATGGGAGAGCGTCAGACTGAAGATCTGAAGGTCGCGTGTTCAATCCACGCTCACCGCACTCATCTTTGTGGTTGAGGCTTGTTGAGACGAGTTCTAACCTAGGAGATCGTTCAAAACCCTTTTCCATGGCAACCATTTCTCTGTTCTGCTCTCTCTCCATCTTTGGCATTGAATTGAGACAGTGAAGCTTGCTGCGTTATGCAATAAGAATGTTAGGTATCTCCTTGGCATCATGTTGTCAATAATTAAGTGCGTGTTTAATAGCATATAATCAATAAATTAACACAAGGGCAAGTTGCTGCAAAGATATGCATTTTGACGTTTAGGAACTCAACTCAAATTAAAATAATGTGTTCTTAGCCTTAATAGTTGGAAGAAAGCAATAGAAACATGTTTTTGCTTTAATGTTCATTACTGGAATAACTTCTGACCAGTCAATGTTCATGGAGTACTCTAAATTGACCGCTGTAAACTGCTGTAAAATGTGTTGAACTCCTGACTCAAAGGGATTTTTTATTCATATACAACTGGCATATTTAATCTGAATGTTAATATTCCAGTTAATTAAAAAAATATTGGCTTCTTTGAATCACTTATCCAAGTGCTCTTATCTTGTTTCTTCGTCTATTTTTAGACTTAAAAAATTTGAAAATACTCTTACGCCAAAGTGAAAAAGTGTTTCGTAGTCCTTTTAAGTTCGACTTTCTTGCCAGTTACTTCTTGCTAAGGTAACTCTAGCTGTTATGGGGAGAAAGTTTAATTTATTTACTGTTGATGCAATATTTCGCCTTCTTGAGTATTTAACTTGAGGTTTGTTGAGGTAGCTAATGTGAAAAACTCAAATCGTTTTCAAGGATGTTATGCCAGTAGATTTTAATTGGATTTTTGAATAAAGATAACTTATCCTTATGACATGGTTTTGTCTCACAATCAAGAGGACTATGGTTATGCCTTTGTTTTAAATCATCTCTCATTCCTATGTGTGCAGCAAAATGGTGGATGGGAGGGACCAAATTATATGAAATCCAGTATCCTGTTGTTACATTTTAACTTCACACAGATTGTCTAAGGAACTGGCATGTTGTGCATTTTTTATTGCTAAATTTCATAGAGCTTTGTGCCTTTATTTATTTATTGCGTGCTGAGACACATTTTGGGTGGGATTCTAATCCTTTTCTCATTGTATGGCTTTCATAGTGTGGTGTGCTTAAGGTTGTTTGTGTCCATCATGTCTCATTTCAACACATTGTTTGTCCTTATTAACCAGACAAAAAAACTGTTTAACTGCTTATCATTTTATTTAGCGGTTGAAGGTGTTGCACTTGATAGTTCTGAATGTAAATGAACTTATTCTTCAACATATAAGGTTCTGCAAAGTAAAACACTCCCTTCCCCTGCTGTTTTGGCAAATAATCTTTATATTGTTGTATGTTTGCAGCTGGGGTTTTAATTTTTATTGATGCTTTTATCTTCTAAGTATCATTCCTTCTACTTAACAGGTTCTGAGCAAGGATGATCCTCCTCGCAAAACATACGTCTACAGATTAGATGTTCCAGTTAGTGCTAAGTGGATAACTTTGGCAGTTGCACCCTTTGAAGTCCTTCCTGACCACCATCAGAGTCTCATGTCACACATATGTTTGCCAGCTAATGTATCAAAGATTCATAATACTGTGGAGTTTTTCCACAATGCGTTCAGGTTTGTAAGGTTGAACTGCATAGTAGTTGTTATTTAGATCTTTCTTGTGGTTTTGAGGGACTCAACTGTAAGTCTGTTGACTTTGAACTGTTGCTTGACTGGTGATTTTATGTTCACCAGCCATTATGAGACATACCTTGATGCAAAATTTCCATTTGGATCATACAAGCAAGTTTTTTTAGCTCCTGAGATGGCGGTATCATCGTCCACTTTTGGAGCTGCGATGGGCATCTTTAGCTCCCAGATTCTGTATGATGAGAAAGTTATCGATCAGGTCCGTTTTTATTTGACTCAGAAGTCTTATCTGTGGCCGAGAAAAACTTTTAGGCTGGGCAGTTTAAGAAGTCGAGACCTGAACATGATTACATGATCCATTAGAGCATAATTTCTTTAATGGTTGATGGCTGCCTTGCATTTGAAATTTTGTGATGTAAAACCTGTGATTGATATGCTTCCTTGTTCTTCCTATTTTCTAATGAGAACATTTTTTTTAACAGGCCATAGACACGAGCATTAAACTTTCATTTGCCCTTGCAAGACAGTGGTTTGGAGTATATATCACTCCTGAGTTACCGAATGATGGTGGGTTGGTAGTATATTGTTTGCGCTGCTTAATTGGGATTTAGATTGCTGCCATTATTTATTCGATATAGTTTAAAGGCCAAACCCGTTTTTTTTCATGTTGTTACTTTATGTTTAATGTCAGAGTGGCTGCTGGATGGTCTTGCTGGTTTTCTAACAGATTCATTTATCAAGAAATTTTTGGGAAATAATGAAGCTCGTTATCGGAGATACAAGGTTTGCAAACTTGCATGAGTATACCATATACATACTAGTTATGTTTGTATGAGTAGTTGTGATGCAGATTAGGAATCCCTGTTCTATTTAACTTGGTTTCCTTATTGTCTAAAGTTTGTTGTTCTATTTCTTAATAGTTTAAGACTTTGTTTTCTTTTTTTCTTTATGGTTTAGGATAATTACTAGTAATATAAATAGCCATTTCTTGTTGCCTTTGAAGGCAAATTTGAGTTAAATAATAATTTCAGTTTTCAAAGTGTGGGTGAATTTTTTAGTTTAGTTAATTCTCGGCATTTTATGGAATCAACGAGTCTTAGAGGATCATCTCTTGTAGCCTTTGAAGACAGATTTGAGTTCAATAATATTTTCAGTTTTCAAAGCTCTGTGCAAGTTTATGAGTTTAGTTAATTTTTGGCATTTTGTGGAATAAACGAATCTTAACCCTCTAGGTTCACTGTATTATTTTGAATCAACGTGAATTTAGATCGTTTCTTTATTTCGGTATTCTCAAGAATCAAGAAAATATTAGAACATTAAACTTCTTTGCTTCTCTTGTTGTAATATAACTTACTTTTAAAGGTTTCTTGGGCCATTGCGCTAGTGTTTATTGGGAAGCTTATAGGTTATTGAGTTGTTATAATATTTTCTTCGTATCTAGTGTCCAAATCTCTTTAGCACATGTTTGGGCGTTAGATTAAATGGCATTCTATGAAATTGATCAGATTAATTTATCCATCTATAGATGAGAAATCTGAACTTAATCCAACATCACCCAAATAGCTGCTATGCCTCTTAGCCCATTAAGTTAGTATAGTTAAGACAACAGTGAGCAATTTTCGTGTTGGTAGATGGTAGTGCAATATTAAACCGACCTAATCATATTACTTCCTAATGGCCAACAAACGAACTTAAAGTATACCTGAAAATCCGGCTCCGAAGATACATAAATTTTGGTCAAAAGATGTATAATAAGACATAAACTCTGGTCAAAAGATGTATAATAAGAAAGGAAATCTTAACAAGTGGCAAGGTTATACAAGATTTCTGAGGGCAATTTGATTTACAGCTTGGTTATTGCTAATCCTTGGTGAAAAGATAAAACATGTTTGATCAAAAAGAAAAGCAATAGAAGAAAGTATATAAGAAATGTTTAGAAAAAGAGATTTTAACATGATTTTTGGAAGTCAGCTTGTCAATTTAGGTGTCCTATTTTAGGCATTCCTGGTGTTATTTGTGGGGAGTGCTTATGTTTGGGTGCTTGACCTGCCCTAGTTGATGGAATGCTGACATAAATCTTGTTGCTCCTGTTCACTTGGAAAAATCATCATGGCCACCAAGGTTCTACTCTTGGATAAGGGAGAGACTTGGAGTTTTCATCCAATTTTCTTTACCTTATCCTTTAACAATAATAATGCATTATCAATTCTGTATTTTTGTTTTCCATAAATCTCTTTGCAAATTGACAACTCGACTTTTCAAAATTGTAGGCAAATTGTGCTGTTTGCAAAGCAGATGACAGCGGTGCAACAGCTTTAAGCTCTTCGCCTTCTTGTAAGGATTTGTATGGAACACAATGTATCGGTATATTTGGCAAAATTCGTTCATGCAAGTCTGTAAGTTTACTTTGGATACGTATATATTTTTCTTATTTCAACATCACACGCACACACATTAATTGTGCTAATTGATTGATTTTCTAATAGGTGGCAATCCTTCAGATGTTGGAAAAGCAAATGGGGTCCAATTTCTTCCGAAAAGTAAGGGTCCTTGCAGCATAGTTGCTTTAATCATGACTATCATGAGGAACAAGAAACTAAAATACCCCTTCTGGTGTTTGTGCCTTTTTTATTTTTATTTGTTATATCCTAAGAAGTCTTGTAAAAAGTGGTTTTTTAGTTGGCAGTGGCATTTTAGGTTTACCAGCCAAGAGGGTTATGGAACTATTAGTTTCTTTGGCAGCTTCGCTTGATCATATTCAAGCATTTTCTTTTTTGTCCCATTCATTAGCTTGCATTTCCCAATCTAAACTTTTTAATTATTTATCTTCATTTTCTGTTTGCTTTGGTTGGTACAAGCTGTGTATAAATTCTATAATGGTTCAGTATTGTATACACACTGCTTTAATAATATAATTGGGTTGGAAGAAGCTAGCATGTGTCGCAGAATTATAAGTTTCTATGTCCAAAATGAATTTTCTCCTTTTCTATAAATTGCTTGCTTATATTTTAATTTGTAGATATGGATGATATTCTCTAATGATTAGCTTTGAAATCCAAATATATATATATATATATTTTTTTTGGGTGTAAAATATGTGCAAGCATATGTAGTCAGCTTTTGTTGGCTATCGTGATAAACTAATGGAAGTGAAATACGAAGATATTAGTAACTTTTCTTTATAGTGTTTCATTTGGGTTGAAGCCTTTTAAGTAAGAATAATATCTAAACCTAAGAAAATTTAGATCGTCTTTAGTTATTTTTGTATTAATATCAACTGTTAGGTAGTCCATTCCCTTTTCCTAATTTTATTCATGCTTGATTTATGGAGGTTTATACCATTAATGATTGGGTGTTCCTTAGAATAGGGAAGAGAGTTTTTGTCCAAGGATAGTCTTTGATTCTTGTTTTCTGATAAATGCAGATTTTGCAGAATATCATTTCTCGGGCTCAGGGTGCATCTCCTGTGAGAACTCTTAGTACAAAGGAGGTAATTACATTCTACTAATGCATATGAAAATGTTCATCTGGTGATACACGAGATTCTGTCATTAATGTCAGCTGGTTTTACTTATGATTCATTTTTTAGCTATTTTTCCTTTTGTCACTGGTGATAAAGTATCACCTCATGGTATATGCCCAGTAGAATGTAGAGTGTTTAAGTGACATTTGATGTCACTAGTGTTGGCAATTTAACTGTTGTTTCTATTTTTGGGAAAATCTTATACGGCTTTCGTGGATATATTCTTCTCTGTGCTTCCTAACTCCAAGATTATGTAAAGCTCAAAGTAAATGCAAGATCTGTTTAAAAAGATATCTAAAGAGTTTTATGCATATAGATATGGCCACACACACACATATATACTCTTTTCATTAAGATGCTTGGTTGATCATGTGTTTTCAGATTAAACACTCCATGTAAATGCAGGCTGCTTATTTTACTTGTCCTCTTCAGGTCTTTTTTAAAGTTTTTGATAGATTCTTGGGACTAAGTCGTTGCAGTAGAGTTTCCGTAATCTGCATGATTACAGTTGTTTTCTCCTTCTGTTTGGGAAGAGAAAGAAAGGGTGGGGGTGCTAGGCAGACTGAGATAATGAATTGGTTAGTACTTAGTAAGGAGGTGTGGTTTATATTGACACCAGTATGACTTCGTGGTTTGAAACCTATCGGTTGAGGGGGTCAAAATAGTATATTTTGTGCTGTTGAAATGAAATTTACATTTTGTATTTCCCCAAAAAATTGAGAACAATGTGGCTTGAAACCTACAGATGTCCTTTTTACAGACAACCCTTTGTGCAAACGATATTTTCTTTGTTTTTTGAATTTTTTATTTATTAATCTTTTAAACTTTTCAATAGTTGATTGCTTCTCTTTATATTAATTTTGACACATATTGTGACCAATAGTTGTCCTTACCTGTTTAGTGATAGTTGCTGGATTGTTATTAGATGTGCAAAGGTTTAAGTAAGAAGCTTCAGACATTTTGAAAAAGGAAAAATAAATGAAGTTCTAAAACTGGTTATTTTTTTGTTTTTAATTATTTTATAAATTTTTGAGATGCAGTTTCGGCATTTTGCAAATAAGGTTGGGAACCTTGAGCGTCCATTCCTCAAGGAGTTTTTTCCCCGTTGGGTTGGAACGTGTGGCTGCCCGGTGCTAAGGTATCATCTGTTTGAGCTAGTTTTTACATGTTGGAAATCTTTAGTTGATTATATTTGCGTGAATGCATTTTTTTTTTTCTTGCTGTGATCATAAGGATGGGGTTTTCATATAACAAACGGAAAAATATTGTTGAACTGGCGGTGTTGCGGGATTGCACCGCTAAACCTGACTCAAGGACTCCTGTTCTTAGTTCTAATACTGATTCTGAAAACCGAGATGGTGATATTGGATGGCCTGGGATGATGAGCATTAGAGTTCATGAGCTTGATGGTATGTATGACCATCCAATTCTGCCAATGGCTGGAGATGCATGGCAGCTACTGGAAATACAATGCCATTCAAAGCTGGCTGCGAGACGTGCCTTGAAGCCTAAAAAGGGTTCAAAACCTGACGGCTGTGATGATAACGGGGATGCTGTTGCCGGTTTAGACATGCGCTCCAGGTATGTGGTTATGGCACTTAGACTCTGTGGAACTTCTTTTTGAAAGATGACAAACTTGACATTTATATCATTTTGCAGCATGGAATCTCCATTGTCATGGATTAGGGCAGACCCAGAAATGGAATATCTGGCTGAAATTCATTTTAACCAGCCTGTACAGATGTGGGTGAGGAATTTTGTCTGTGCTGCAAAGTTTCATTATACTTTTGTATAGCTATTTTTGTCAACGGTCATTGGATATGGTCCTTTGGCCTGGGTTCTAAGCATGTAAGCAGCACTGAATCTGCATGCTACTTGTGATTGTTGGTTTATGCTGTGTGGATGAAGTTTGTAAAGTTGCCTCAAATATTTAAATCTTGATATGGATCCCAGTTATGGCCAAAGTTGATTGGAGCAATTATGTTATTTCTATGTTGCACTATTCGGTTTGGCTGCGAATATTGCATCGTGTAATTCTGTATTTGACAATGTTACTTGATTTATTGGATAACAACTTGCCATGATTGGTATAGTTTTAGTTGTATCTGTTGCATTACATAATAGATGCTTTTAACATTTTTTACTAAATCAAGTGGATAACAATCTTACGTCACTGTTTTGATTTTCCAGATTAATCAGTTAGAGAAGGATGGAGATGTTGTTGCTCAGGCACAAGCAATCGCAGCTCTAGAAGCTCTGCCCCATCTTTCTTTCAATGTTGTTAACACACTGAATAATTTCCTCAGTGACTCCAAGGTTTTAATCAAATTTAGAAGCATATGTGGTCTTGATTTGACTTGCTTTTAATGAAATTTAATTAGGGAACTTTTCTGTTGTTTTTAGGCCTTTTGGAGAGCTCGGATTGAGGCAGCATATGCTTTGGCTAATACAGCATCTGAGGTATTGTGATTATTCTCACCTTTATTCATTGAATATATTGAGCGCATGGTAGGTCCAATATTTTTTGTTACCAAAATGTATGCCAAAACTATTCACCAAAGGTATTCATATAATCTAAATTTTTGTGAGAAACTATTCGTCAACTGTGACAGTTACTTTGGCGGTTCTCAAACCCATTACAATTGATTGGTGCTTATGTGTTTTTTATTAGAAAGATATCTTCCGCAAAAACTTTATGAACATCATTTTTTGGAAATTCAAATGCTTTGGTGTAGTGGTACTTGCATTGATTTCCTTGGTCTTCTACCGTTACCGTCAAATGATTTATTTTGACTTGTGCTTATGACTAACTTGTTGACAGAGAAACTAGGCCGTTTTGGATGCATTGATCTGCATCCTATGATTTTCCTCATTGACATATGTTGAACTTTTTGGAGGATGATTTTTTTTTTAAAAAAAAAAAAAATTGATTTGTCGCACATTGTGCTTTATTAGTTGGAAATGTTTTGGTTTTGTGGACCATGTTGCAGCTACCAGTTCTCAGTAAACATGATTTATATGTCATTATTTTACAGGAAACTGATTGGGCTGGGTTGCTTCATCTAGTGAAATTTTATAAAAGTCGAAGGTTTGATGAGAATATTGGACTCCCCAGGTGAGATTCTATCTTAGTATGAAATGGCACTGATAACATAGCTGCAGCACTTTGTTAACATTTTTGTTTTCTGTTGATCTTTCCAGGCCAAATGATTTCCATGATTTTTCAGAGTATTTTGTTCTTGAGGTAATTGCCTTGAGGTAGGGTATGTAATGAGTTGTATGAAGTGGGATGTGATTGGTTCACATAATTTTGCCCTTGTTTTGCGTGGTGAAATCTTTGGATAGTCTGTTTATCTAGTGTTTTTTAATTTCTTTTTTTTGATAATTTCCCTAGAACTAGAGCAAGTCTTCCTGTCATCATTTTGAAATGCGTGCACATGCTGCTTCCTAGGCCTAGCCAAGATTTTCTTGCCCCACTGAACAAGTTAAATGGATTTACATTGCTTGGAGTCTCAGTGAAATAAATTTGTTTTTAGAACTTAGATTGATAAACAAATCTGAATGAGTACAGTGGATAAAGAGTATAGAGATATAGAGAGAGGGGGAAAAAGAAAAAGAAGAGTAGAAAGGCAAAAACTTTAAGAGAATAGGGAAATCAAGGGAAGAGGATAGAATAGGCTAGGCACAACACTTGGTGGTCCTTTAGCATCATAACTTAAATTGAATGCATTTAAAGCATCCATTGCGTAGCATCATCACACTAAAGGGTCTCATCTGGTTAGAATATTTTGTCTGCTTATTGCCTCCAGAAGAGACATTATATAAGTGTATATAGATTCAATCCTCAAGGGACAATCAGAGTTGGTGACCAATAAACTAGCCGGGCAAGGAATGGTCTCTTAAAGCTAAATTGAAGATGCAATTTTGAAAAAATTAAAACACCTGGACCATAAACAATAATCCTTTTGCTCCTAAGAGACCAGCAGATTCCAGTCCATCTATCCCTTTTTTTCTTTTTCTTTTTTTTGGGTTTGTGTATATATAAAACTTGTGAGATTTATAATTTTTCATTATTGTGTTAGCCCCTGGTCTGGCCTCTCCTAATATTTATAACTTCTATCTACCATTACAATCTAGAAAAGAAAAATTGCTGTTTGTTGGTCTCCTGATAGCTGCATCAGTGTCCAGCCTTCAAATATGACCAACATTTATCTGAATCTGTCCCTTTACTTGGGCTTTGAATTTTGCATCAAGGATCTGCCGTGGTAGAAGAGAAGCAAACAATTTATGCACTCGACAATAGCTTTGCCTTTTGAATTGGTTGAGAGATCGACGTTTTTTCACCCACTGGAAACTTTAGATTATACTTTAGACTGATATTGTTTTATGAACTGATAAATTTTTAGTTCTCAGTGATGTTTCTGAAATGTCTTCCTCATTTTGTAATCTTTTAGGCTATTCCACATGCCGTTGCTATGGTTAGAGCTGCTGACAACAAAAGCCCAAGAGAAGCTGTCGAGTTTGTTTTACAGCTTTTGAAGGTAATGGATTAAGCACTTTAGAAAGCATTCTTGTTTTATTGAATAAGAAATTTGAGAACAGTAGACAAATTGTGTACTCTACAATGGCTTATTGGCTTTCTATACATGTGTTTTATCTTTCAGATAAGAAACATAAAATTATATTAATATGGAACAAAGAAGTAGAAAGGTGGACCAAGTGTCCCACTTGAGAGCCAAAAGCAACTTTTCAAGAGGAAGAAAAACTCTTTTAAGTTGTTGTAGACTCATCTAAACTAACTACAGACAAGCTTCATCTCCTGCAACTAAAACTCCTGAAGAATTTGTAGCTATTTAGACTGGACCTGGGTATCAAAGTGAACCTAACCAGGCTAGTTTGCAACTGATTCCTAGGAATGAAAAACAAAACTATAAAAAGTGTTTAATTTAAAACAGTCTCCTTATGAATTTCGTTCAAATGCATAAAGCTATCATGACAAGCATCTCAGATTGCTTTTAAGAAGCTAAAAGATAATTTTTAACATCTTTATTAAAAAATTGTTTGGTAAAACATATTGGCATATGATCGGTAGATGATCTAACTCACGTGGACAATTGTTTGAGAAGTAGCGGAAGCTTTTTCTCCTAGTGATGATAGAATTATCAAAAGTTTCTTTCATAAAGGTCCTAACTCACACACGTCTTTATCGTTTTTTAAATATCCATATTTATAATGGTGTCGAGTGCATTTTTGGCCAGGTTGGTCCCATTTGACTACCACCAGATAGGGTCTGTTGGAATGTTATTTGGCCTGACACCATAGCTGAACCTACATGTGTAAAACAGCCTGCGATACAGGCTGACTCTGTCCATCTCTGTACTTACTGACACAAAGACATTTATGCTCAATACAGCCCAGCCTGTTTACATTCTTGCAGCTGAACTCTGTTTCTGCCCTAACAACATCTGTCCTTAGATTTCAATTCAGTTTTTTTCCCCATATATCATGGTTTACCTGTTTCCATTCAGTTCTGTGCGATTTTTTTTCTATGCAGGCCCGACCTAGTTTATTTCTATAAATGCTGGTCTCAGTTCATTTCTTTTTTTCTTACCTTCCGTACTACACCTGGTCTGACCCATTTTAATACACCTCTGTATTTGCGAATGTATGTACAAAAAACTATAAGTGCGTAATATTTATAATTAAATAGTTAAATGTATTCATAATATATATTTTGGCCATTGAACACTTTTAAGGAAAATTTAGAACCTAGATACACGCAGCATCTGAAAACTATGGCAATTTTAAAATTATCAGTTTGCCTTAGAAGTCACAAGTCACAACAGTGCCGGATGGCCCTTACACTTGGACAATAGATAATTGCCGATGGAAGTTAATGATATATTTGGACAAAGAGAATATGCTAATAAGTCAATAGGACCTTTTCACCATCTGGTGGTCTTGTTTGGCTGGTCAGTTTTGGCCCTTTAAATAGAATATTGCGCCCTAGTCTTAGAGAATACATTTTCCTTTTATCTTATGATGGAGTCTTTAATATCAGTTGTTCTTCTATACTGTTTATACTATTATTTTCTTGTTCCCTTTCTGGGTAAAACTTGTTAGTTCTTTGTATCCATTTAGAACATTTATATATTTTATTGATAAAGAAAATTAAAAGAACCAAGTCATATTGCCTTATTTAACAATTCAAGTTTGAGTAAGTTGGCTTCCCTAAGCATTTTTTATGGTACCAACAACATAAATACCCTTAATTTTCCAAAGAGTTCAATGATCATAAAGGACACTCGTTGGGTTTTCATTTCCTACTCGCTTCTTTTCGGACGCTCTAGGAAGCAGTCGTCGATTGAGCTCCTAGTATAGTATATGACTTGAGCCTCGTATATTTAGTAACTGAATTGTGTATGCACTTGATAACTGTTACATTAATTCTTTTAAATTTGTGTGAAGTGATTCTCCTCCTTTCTTTCCATCTTATGCTGAATGATAATGATCTTGGCTCCTTTCATTACTAATCCTGATTCCTGATCAAGTTTTCATTTCTTAAAGTAGCGGACTATTTTATTTTCTCATCATGGCTACCTTTTTATCTTGTGGAATTACATCGCTTTTTCACACTAAAGCAAGTCTTTGCTCATGCCATGTCTTTGAGATGTTTTCTTGACAAGACTCTTCATTTCTTTTGAATCCTTTAAAGATTTTGCAAGTGAGATTAAAGAAAGGTGGCAGTAACCTAGGGCATGGTACTTGATATATTTAATATGTACAAATACTTCTATGTTGTCATGTAATGAGTATGTCCTTCAGTTTAAGAAGTTTTATAGTTCTTTAAACTTACTTCCAAGGATTTTGTTTAACTTCAATGTGAAAAGGATAGAACAGTTTTCTTGTCTTTCTTAGTGCCTGTGCCCATGATTCAGCATGCAGAGAATGCTTATGCCAGTGGGTGTGGTTTGTGCATTGAATTTGTTTGTGTTTTGTTTTTTTAATGAAGTTTACTTTTTAAGCAATGTTCCAGTCATTTCTTTTTGCTGTTGTAATTTTGTTGTGCTCATAGTTTATTTTCACTGTTCTTCAACAGTATAATGATAATAATGGGAATCCCTACTCAGACGTATTCTGGCTTGCTGCGCTGGTCCAGTCAGTTGGTGAACTTGAGTTTGGGCAACAGGTGGTTAATGCTGTCCCTTTCAATGGATTTTATAGAACTATCCAAATTATAGTCGTGTGTTTGCACCCTCATAATATATTTGCATGAACTATTTGTGCACAGTGCTTTTAGACTAAAGAATATTGAGCTCAAATAAATTGATCTTTTCAAAGAAAAATATTGCTATATCTGAAATCTTTTTCTAAACTGTTCAGATTCTCATGCGTTTGAAACAGATCAACTTTTTTTTTTTTCTGTTTTTCCCCAATGAAGGTTGGGAGTGGGCTAAGTACAAAGTAATTTTTAGCCCTTACCGGCCGTAGGATTCGAACAAGCATGGCCATCCAAAAAAAGTTGCTTGAAATCGCTGGGGCAAGCCCCTGTTTGAACCCTGGGCCACCTTTAACAAATCATTTTTTTTTTGTGGGTGTTAAATTATAGTTGTCCTTTGTTTTAGGGTCTTTGCTGTTTGAACTTAGTCACATATCCTCACTCAATACATAGGTGACATGGGTAAGATTTACCTGGCCTCTGCAGACTTTCTATCGGCTTTTGGTAGTTATTTTCTCTCTAATATAAGTTATTTTTCTTGCCACTTTATATTAAAAAAAAAAAGAGTAAATTCTTTTATAACAAGATTTAACAAATCATGCCAATTGATGGGGCTTCTGTCGTGGTGCGTGGTGTGGTTCAAAATTGAGCTCTTAGGTGATATGTTAATCTTTGAGTAAAAGTGGGTCTAGGTGTGCCACCCAGAGCATTATGTCCACTCTACTTTCTGAGAAGGTAGAGGATTTTATTTCCAATTTTGACTTAACTGCAGTGATTTACTTTTATCATATATAGTTGTTATAATGTCAAACCTTATATTTTCACTACATTTTGTTTTGTGCTCTGGAGGCTTACTTGGTGCATCTCTAATTTGTAACAGAGTATTCTCTTTTTGTCATCTCTTCTCAAGCGTATTGATCGACTTTTGCAGTTTGACAGGTGAAATTTAATTTCTTGTAATTGGAAATGCATTTGTAAATATCCGTTATAATTAACTGTGTATCAAATGGCATTCATTAGGCTCATGCCAAGTTACAATGGGATCTTGACAATCTGCTGCATCCGAACGTTGACTCAAATTGCGTTAAAGCTATCTGGATTCATCTCTCTTGTAAGTGTTTTCCTATTCCCTTCCAATGATAGATTGCTTCTAAACATATTTTAATTTACTTGTGGCCATTACTCACGGCAGGATCAGGTTGTTAAACTTATTAAACCATTTAGGGATTTCAATACTATATGGCAAGTTCGAGTTGAGGCGAGCAGAGCACTCCTTGATCTTGAGTTCCACTGCAATGGCATAGATTCAGCATTGTCATTGTTTATCAAAAGCATAGAAGAAGAACCGTCGTTGAGAGGTTTTTCCTTTTTCTCCATGCCTCAGTGCTAGAACTTTCTTTGTACATGCTTCAGCTTTTGCTGATGGACAATTGATGCATTCTTGGTAAAATGATGGTGCACCTTCTTAACTTCCAATATCCTGTGATTGCAGGACAGGTGAAATTGGGTATTCATGCTATGAGGATATGTCAGATAAAAGGTGGATCGGATTCCAATCATGAAGTTGATACAGTAACTCTAGTGGCTTTGCTGAATTTGCTTGAAAGTCGTATATCATTCAATAATGTATTCCTTCGTCATCACTTGTTTGGCATTTTACAAATCCTTGCAGGAAGGTGGGTTTACTGTTTTCTCTCCTTTGTAGATTGGGTGGTTTAATTTTTTATGGCGATAATCATCACACTATATTATAACTCTAGGTCTTAAAAAGAAATCAGGTGACACACTTTTGTTAATAACCTGTAATTTCTATTACAAGTGACATTACTTCAGTGTCGTATAATTGGCTCTGCCTTGTAGTTGATGTATCGTGATTTTGTGGTACCAAGTAAGTAAATATATTTTGACTTCATTGGTTGTGTCATCTTGGGATTCAAAATCAACCCAGTATTTGGGTTTTCCAAGCTGTGAATTGTGTCGTTGGCATTGTATTGCAGTCAATATTTTTTTATTTTTTTATTTTTTTTAGCTCATTAGTAAACATATTGTAGCCAATTAGTTGTGTCATCTTAGGATTGAAAATTAACCAAGCATTTGGTTTTTCATGTTTGAATGTTGACCCAACTACAGACTCCTGTTTGTCTTGATAAGTACCCTGGAAAATTTTCAACATGGTTGAGAGGTTGGATTACAAAGTTGGTCTAACCAAGTATTTATTAGGAATCATTAATATGGTTAAGTGCAAGGTAAAACAAAACACCATAGTCAACCAGTAGGCTAGGAAGTGGCCTTTTGTCTTGGGTCATCATAGTCATCTCAGCTCTTCGTACTTTGTTGTTTATTGGCTACTGCTGATTATTCAATATCTAAGAGATTCTATTTTATTTTAGCCCAGTTCTATCATCTGCTAGTTTTATTTTAGCCTGCTAGTGGGGACTTGACTGATTTTCAGTAAAAGGCCAAAAGGGAGAAAATGCAGTATTTGGTTGTTATCACTATTTGCGGCTCTTCCTTCCACCAACTGGTCTGACCTTCAAATGAACAGTTTTGTTCAAAATAAGTCATGAAATTAATTTATTATCCTTCTATATCAATTTCAGAAGTGGTATTAAGCTCTTTTGCGCCTTATCGTATGTTGGAGGTTCATCTCCATGGAAAATTCAAGTTAATCATTTTCTAGATTTCTGTATTTTTGCTTGCACAGCTGTGACTCAGAAGTGAGGAAATGGTAACGCCCCTTCTTTTTTTGGATTGAAATGGTTGTGCTCAAATTGCTGGCTGAAAAATTCTTTGTTTTTCTTGCCTTTTCAGTTTAAAGGAACACCATTGTTTATCTTAACATTTTATGTCCAAGTAATTGTATGCAGAACTAACTTGCATTGCATTCTTACTTCCTTTTTAGATCCCCCACGCTTTACGGAGTGCCCAGGGATAAATTGTTGCTTCTGGGTGATGGAGAAACTAGCGAGCAGAAGAATGTTTTTGCATCTTTTGTTACAGAAATGAGACGTGCGGAACCTCCTATGGATGTCCCAAACCTTTCACAGGATAATTTGGCCGTTCGAGATGCTTCCAAGGAGGTAGATTGTGTTGCCAATGGTCAAGCTGAGAATATATTGGCTGTTCCAGAAGCTCCAAAGGATGCAGATGTCATTTCCAACAGTCATGAACAGAAAATGGCAGTTCCAGAAGCCTCAAAGGAAGCAGAAACTGTTTCCAACAGTTATGAAAGGAAGCTGCCGGTTGTTAAGATTAGGGTTAAACAATCTACTGCAACTAGTAGAGCAGACGAGGCTGATAATAGAACCATTGAAAAATCTCAAGGTGGGAATCATGAAAATGACCGTGGCGCCAGTAGTTCTGTTTCTGTTGATGCACCCCAAAGGAATTCAGCAGAGGCAGTGAGCTTTAGTAATCACAATATCGAAGAAGTCAATTCATGTCATGATCATGGGTCACGGATGACTGCTAGCATTGGCAGCGCAAAACTTCCAAGTGAAGGAGATAATTTCGGGAAGGAACTCCAGTGCACTGCTGATTCAAGCAAAGTTTCTATGCACCTGCAACCCGATGACCCATCGTCGCCTAGCATCATGCAAGATAACAATGTTGATGCTGATGCTCAAAAATTCGCAAGCCTTCAAACCCTCTCTGTTGCAAGACATGATTTGAACGGCAAAGAAAAGAAGGAGAAGAAAGACAGAGAAAAGAAGCGGAACAGGGAAGATCCAGATTATTTGGAGAAGAAGCGTCTAAAGAAGGAGAAGAAACGAAAGGAGAAAGAGTTGGCGAAGCTGCTGGGTGAGGAGGCAAAGGCGCCTTCAGTAGCGTTGGCTGCCAAGAAAGAGGAATCCAACATTAAGAATGCAACGGCACAATTAAAACCATTTGAACCCAGTGGATCAAAAGTAACGATCTCGAAGTTAGAAGCCAAGCCTGAGCCATCAGAAGGCACTACTGCCCCTAAATTCCGAATTAAAATTAAAAGTAGAACTCAGAATTAATTATAGTGTACATATATTTTTTTCCTTTTCCTCATTTTATCTGTAGCCGTAATCAGAAAATCCAAAAAAGTTTTGGTTTCTATAGTTCGTTCATCTGCGGCAATGTGTAGAGTTGAGACTGTTTATGTGAGAGACACTCTCTAATTAATTAATCAAATGATACCATTTTTACACATCTTCGTAACCCTGCACCTGCCATGAAGATTACTGGAATTCATTATTGTTTACTTGAAAGCCCTCATCTTTAGTACCTTACGTTTTTCAGGAGTCAAACTTGAAGCAGTCAGTCAAATAAATTACTTAAAAATCACCCAACTATCACTTTTATGAGTTAAGCTGAGTGTGATAAGTAAGATAAAAAAATAACTCTTGAAAAGCACCATTTTCCGTACTGTAAACTTCTGTCAATAATGTCTCCATTAGAAGCTTTTGAAAAGCACCATTTTTCCGTATTGTAAACTTTTATCAATAATGCCTTCATTAGAACCTTCGCCGTATGATCAATTTAATATTTCCTTTTAACTTATTCCCATTGAAGGAAACAGTGTAAATGTTACGTTCATCTCCCTCTCTCTGAATATAGCTAAGCTTGTCTTTTGTATTTGAAATACAAAAATTGAAAAGAAGAAAATGGAAAATCTTAAGCATATCTGCAAGTCTGCAACAATATTCTAAAACCTGAAAAAAATTATAAAATCACAAAATCGGATTCCACCAGATGATAAACAATGGGCTGTCAGCTATTCTGTAGGAGCTCTGTTTCTCAAAGGAAAGGGGAAATGAGAGAGAAAACCGCCCGGGGGGGGGGGGTGTTCCGATGATAGAAATAGTAACATTGTGTCAAATTTGTCCCTAACCTTATTCAGATGTCTGTATTACTCTCATATGATTGAATTTGGACCCTGCACAACTTTTTTTTTTTAAGAATTTGTTACAATCTACAAATATAAATTAGATTTGTATTTGTTACAATTTAAAAATATATATATTCTAAAATCTATGGGACTTTAAATTTGGACACTTATAATACGGTCCAGATGTCTACCGATCATTTAGCTCGAAAATTTTCTCCCAGTAATTTATAGCGAGAAATCTATTTGTTACAATTTATAAAGACTTTAAAGGACACTTGAAATACGGTCCAAAATTCTACGATCCATTGAGCTCGAAAATTTTATCTTCACTAATAAATTATAAGAAATCTACTCTTGTGTCGTCGAGGGCATGAATATCGAGCCCAAGTAGTCCGACCTTGCACAACTTCCAACAGAAACCAGGCGCATATTTTTATACAAATAGACAATTACATCCTTGCAAAACAGTAACAATAATAAAAATAGCAAAAAAGGGGTTTACCCCATCGGCGAAAAATAGAAGGAGCCAAAAATAGAAAAGACTCCCCGCATCAATTGATTTGTTTGTGCATGTTTCAAGATTCTGACGTTTTTCTTTCTTCCGTATGAAAATGAAATCAAGTAGTACATTTGATTGGAAATAAAAAAAAAAAGTGGGAAATAGGAAAGATCTTTCTTGCACACAATTCGATGACACCAACTTTTATTTTATCTTTTCTTTGAGTAATTGACTATTTGTAACAACAGCGTACAACGATGATCGTTTTAGATGACCATCAACCAATTGTCACACTGTAACGAGAGCTTGTAATAAAACAATTACAAGGCATAATATTTACTCATTTTAACAAATACCCATCACTATTCTCAGTCCAAGTATTAGTGTATTGTGGATAACACAAGAAGAATCAAGAATGAACAATATGGTGCAGAACAGAGTGAAGGATTGTAATGCCGTTAAGAGTCCAACACGCTCTCGGGACTTGTAATCCAATTGTTCCTACTTTAGCTAAATCAGGTTTGGGAAAGTATAAAATTTTTGTATGAATGGGTTCATAACTTCATATCTAGGAAAGTTATATTTTCCTCTTGAGGTGGGGGAGAGGGGGGGGGGGGGGAGGTACAATATGGAAAGGGGATTTAACCAGTTCAGGCTAGCTAGATTTTGTTCCATGATTTGTTGGGATTCTCTCGATTTCTTTGTCCAAAAAAACTGTGGGTGTATTTATTAGTATAACGATGGAAGCAAAGTACGGATACTGAATCAAATATCATACTTTCAAGAAGAAACTAGAGACAGTAGAGGATGGTTATAGCTGACGAGCCTATAATCAATTGTTGCAGCAAAGGCAAAGAGAGCTCCCACCGCACAGAATGAAAATTCAAAACCCAAGAGGGCTATGCCCCTGTCCATGTCCTGAAAAAAGGTCATGGTCATGGTCATCTAATTTGAAACCAACCTTTCACCTCTAGGAACAGTTGTTGAACGAATTCTGAATCTCTAAATTCGTGCTAGCTACTACCTTGGGGAAAAAATGCTAGCTACCTTGTGTTTTCAGTTCAGCTTTTTTGACAAGTGAAATCCGCGAAAGGTGTGTGTGTTTTAAATTTGTATTGCTGGAGTATACTTATGGAAATGTATGTACTTTCTTTTTTTTTTTTGGGTCTTATTATCCGATTTCTAATAGTTGTATTAAGTGGAATTATAGTGTAGTAGTAGTATGTAAAAGGGATTTTTGCAAGGTCGAGAAGTGCCAAATGCTGAACAGCTTGAACTGAAGAGACGCGACAATACATACAAACAAAAGTTGCCCACCATGTGCATATATATATATACATGTCATGTACATACTCAAAAACCTAAGAAAAGAGGGCGACATGACATGATCACGCAAACAAACAAACAAGAGTCGTCTCGGAACCCAATGTAACTACTTTTATGGAACCAATCGAGAGCCGCTGCCTATTCATCCCCATGTCGGTCAGTCTCTTTACTACTCTGAACGCTCGCTCGGCACCACATTCTCTACACGTTTTATAAAGGGTGATTTTCATTCACCGCTCCTCAACTATCCCTAAACCTATATCTAATTTGATTTTACGTCTACATTTATATTGACATCTCCTGTAACCATGGGCGACCTAATTAAGGTTCAGGAGGAGCTTTAGTCTCCTTTGGATCATTAATTTTTTTTTTAAAATATACTCCAAACCCCTTCTAAAAAAATTAAATAAAACTATTTTAACATATTTTTCATATATTAAAAGATTTGTGGTTTAATGGTAAAAGTGTAATTTAATGATTTTAAAACCTTGGTTTAAATTCCATTAGCCACATTATTTTATTTTTTAAAAAATTTTGTGAAAACTACTTCAAAAAATAATATTTTCACACATTTAAAATACTACTTCAAAAAATGATATTTTCACGCATTTAAAAATAATAATTTATTACTATTATTATTTAAAATTACAAAAAGTCATAAAATTTGAGTTTATAAGATTTAAAATGTGTTTGAGTGAACATTAAAAAAATCTAAGTTAAATAATTTTTTTTAAACTAAATCCCCCCTCATTTTAGTTTTTGGGTCCGCCATTGCCTGTAACAGATGTGTACTTTGTTTGACTTGCCATCAAGGATAAGATCGGGAGTTAAGAAAACTAAATCAAATTTCCTAAAATTGTTGAATATTTGTGAAGTGCATGTGCAATCAAATGACTTTTATTGCATGTTTGGTATGACTTATTTAATAGTTATAAGTGCTTATTTAATTCTATAAGCTCTTATCATAATTTTTGTTGTTATTTAATCCTTTTTTTTGTGCAGAGCTTTTAGAGCTTAAATAAGTTATTTTACCTCTACTAGTAAAAACTTCAATTTTAAATTTTTAGGAGTAGAGGTTGAATTTTTTTAAATATTAAAATATCCTTAACTTATTTGATAATCTTATTTTATTCTTTTAATAACATACCTTAAAAAAATTTACCTATTAAAGTAATTTCATAAATGTTTAATAAAACCTTTTGTTCACATCCAAACAACTAAATTTTGTAGGGTAAAAGCTCTATTGTCAAAAGCTCTAATTAAAAAAGCTCTACTTAAAAAGTTGTATTAAATGGAACCTTAGTTTGAAGTAAATTATAGAGAACTATTTGAAATTTTCACTAAAAAAATTGATGCAAATTTCTGCAAATTTATTTCAATATTTAATGAAATGAAGGTTCTTTTAAATGAGTTTTAAATCTAAACAATATAGAAAATTAGTTGAACGTTTGTTGAAATGCATGTACTTTCAATTTTTTTAAGCTTGAAGCCAATTTTACAAGTTTACTTGAATATTTAATGAGATATACTCATTGTCAAGTATCTTTTAGTATTTGATTAACATAGTATTACTAAGTGATTTTTTTCCTCCGCTTCTTCTTGTAATTCATTTTTTGTTTATCATTATGATATTATGTGGTCATTATATGATACCGTGATTAAAGTTACGGCATCAATACTGTAACTAAATATAAATTATGTAAATGAAATATAAAACTTGTGAATCAACATTAACTATAAAATAAAACATAAATTTTAGAAATTAAACATAAGATTTGTAAATATAAAGTAGAATTAGTAAGTTAACATATGGTAAATTGATGTACTATTAGTAAATAAAACAAAAACTTGCAAATATAAAATAAAATTCGTAAATCAACATTAAGTGCAAAATAAAACATAAATTTTAGAAATTAAACATAAGATTTATAAATGAAAAATAAAAATAGGTAAATTAATATAAAACTAGTAAATTGATGTATTACTAGTAAACAAAATAAAAATTTACAAATATAACTTAAAACTAGTAAATCAAGATTAAATATAAAATAAAACATAGATTTTGGATATGAAACAAAAGACTTGCAAAGAAAAGATAAAACAAGTAAACTAGTATAAAACTGGTAAATTGATATATTACTAGTAAATAAAACAAAAACTTACAAATATAACATAAAACTAGTAAATTAACATTAAGCGTAAAATAAAATATAAATTTTAGAAATGGAACATAAGATTTGTAAATGAAAGGTAGAATAAGTAGATTAATATAAAACTAGTAAATCAATGTATTAATAGTAAACAAAACAAAAATTTGTAAATATAGCATAAAATAATTAAATCAATACTAACTGTAAAATAAAGCATAAATTTTGTTAATAGAACATAAGACTTATAAAATGAAGGTAAAACAGGTAAATAATTATAAAACTGGTAAATTGATGTATTACTGCTAAATAAAATGAAAACTTACAAATATAATATAAAACAAGGAAATCAACATCTCATGTAAAACAAAACATAAATTTAGTATATTACACCTAAAACTTATGAATAAAATGTAAAATAAGTAAATTAATATAAGAGTTACTGCAAAAAAAAATTACAATTGTAAAATAAAAACTTATTATAGTGTTTATTGCCTTATATATTTATTCATTTTTTTAATTTACGTTGAATAATGTTAGTTTTGCATTTATGTAATATATGATTATATGCGATGTTTTATTAAGGAGGAAATTTATTCTCAAAATTGAATTTTGAAAAAAAAATATTATATTAATATTTTTCATAGTTGTTGGAAGATGAGGTTATTTCTCATCTTTCTACTCTTCCTCAACAACAACCTTAAATGGTCTTTAAGTACAAGTAAAAAGTTTAAAACTGCTTGCATAAGACTCAAAATTAAATCTAATTTTATTGATATATCATATATGTGTCTGGTAATATAAGAATATTTCTTCATTTTGTATTTGCTTGATCCACATCCATATAAATACTTGTGCTTAATTAACTTGTGTAATAAATAGACATTATTAAAGAAAATGAGGAAAAAAGTATAAAAATGTCATAGAATAAATATAAAATTTATGGTTAAACTAATTCAATAAAACTTATTATACTTTTTTCAGTATAATTTTTTTGTTTAATTAATGAGTAATTTTTATTAATGAGTAATTTTTCTTGTTTAATTAAAGATTTTTTTTTGCAAATGAATAAAATATTTTTGACTAAAATTCTATAGAAACAATGTTAATTTTTTAAATAATTAAGAATTTATTATTTTTACTTTATATTTATTAATTTTATGGATAATTTACAATATTTATATCTATCACGGTATTGATGTCATAATTTTCATTGCAGCGTTATAGAATTTTCTTATTATATGAGCTTTGTGAAGCCATCGTGCAGTTAAAAGTTTACTTTAATGCAAATATGGTATATTCTTTAATTAATGTCATGCGGCTTATGTCATTAAGAGCAAAAAAATTCTTTCTTGATGCCATTTGTATTACCCCATGTTCAAGTTTTACTTGTTCAAAAATAAGCAGTCACACTAACATTCTTTCTATCCATTCTAAGTACTAAATTTTGGTCCCTTTAGTTTTGCTAATATTCTACATAATTGTTTGCTAAAGAGTTTTAAAGTATTTCTCTCAATTGTCATCACATCTAAAAGCCAAATATTTGGTCAAGGGGAGGTAATTGTTCATGTGGACACAAAGTCCATCTATGTGTAGGGTGAGGAGAGTTGAGGGGAAGTCAATGACAATTTCCCTCTTTAAAGTGAAAAAAGGGGGGAAAAAAGGCCGTCGTATTTTTTTTTTTTTTTTTTGCCTGTTGTTTATATATATACATATGAAGAAAGCGAAGGACCACTGACTAGCCGTATTAGGTTTCATTTATTGCTGTTTTTACTTTCTACTTTCTTCCATTTGCAGATCCTTTTGCAGTGTAGAAGAAAGTTTCAAACTTTGCTGCTAAAAATTTTTATTTTTGTTTTTACTCTTGCCCTTTTTCGTATGCTTGAGATTTATAATCATCAATAAACCAATTCTTGTTTCCTTCAAAATTTTTGTTTCTCTTATTTTCCTTTTAAGTGATTCTGGAAGCAAATAAACGAGACCAAATTGCACAAGTGGGATTATGCTGATCAAGAAGAACTTCAACAACAGGTTAGTTAATTTTAAAACGAATTTTCTCAGGGCTTCAAAATTAGTAATAGTTGAGTTTCTGATTCTTTCTTGTTCTCTTTACCTTTGATTTTTTTTTTTCTGTGAATATTTAAGCTGAAAAATTAACATTTTCTTGGTGAATCTATACGTGTACATATGTCTTCTGAGTGGAAGTTTTCTGATTCTTTCTCGCTCTCTTTACCTTTGATTTTTTTCGTTGAATATTTAAGCTGAAGAATTAACATTTTCTTGATGAATTTATACGTGTACATGTCTTTTGAGTGGAAGTTTCTCATTAATTACTTAATTTTTTTGATAAGTTTGAGTGGTAATTTATTATACACCAACAACTTCTGTAGTTCTGTGAGAAGAATGTTAAAGCTCGGGTAGCAAGACATGCATATATGCTAATTGTGTTTTGAAGTTCTAGCTCGTTACAAATAAATGAATGATCACGACATATTTTTTTTTCTTTGTTAAATTGAACCATCATTAGAATTTTTTTTTTGTATGTATATTTTTAGCTAGGGAATTGGAAATGCAAATTCTTTCCTTTTATTGCGCATACAGAAATCACATGCTTAGAAGCAGAATCTTCACATTCCGATTTCCTTATGATTGGACTTTAGATTCCGAGAGATCCATAGAAATTGGAGGAAAATATTTGTCCATAATTCTTCCTTAAAAACTGAATCTGCACCCAAGTACCAAAGAGGATTTCCATGTATGCTTATTATATATTTAACACTACATTATATTTATGTTTCTACTTATACACATATAATTGTTCTAAGGTGTTAGCTTCAGATATATTGTTAAATCGTATGATTTAATAAATTAATTTTTTATTGTACAATACAGATATGCAGTTTTATAGTGTATTTACACTGACTCTGTTCATCACACATTCACACTGCTGACCAAAATGTCTGTACAAAAAAAAGAGAAATAAGAAAAAAAATGAGGCGTTTACACTAAAAAAATTATATATATATATATATATATATATATATATATATATATATATATCCATGTGAGTATATTTATATTTATATGTATATAAAGGAGAATCATCATTCATTCATCTTTTCCATTCAAAAGATCGAATGGAGAATTTGGTGAAAAATCTTTTGGGGGGTCCATTTCTTTAATTTTATTTTTATCACTTTTTTTAAACAATAATATAGTTATTGTGTGAGACAATCTAAATCCACCCCCTATCTTTAAAAAAAAATTATTATAAAATGCATCACAGGATTTTTTTTATAATTTTTCAAATATTTGTTACACACATATCTATATTTTAAAAGACTTAAAAATAATATAACTAAAAGTTATATAGTAAAAAAAAAAATTGTGAATGATATAAGAAATTTCGTGAGTTGCGTACTTGCGTTGATAGGTTTATGAGGTCGAATGCCCGAAGGAAGCAACCGTAATTTTTGGCCTTTATTGCGTAATGATTAGTGAATTTGCCATTTTCTAATTATATTATTTTTTCTGGCAGCCTTTTCAAATCAAACCCATCACATTTATAAGGTTTTGTCTGCTGGGATTTTTTTCAATGCATAATTATAAAAGGGGTACTCCTACAGAGTTTGACTGGACAGCCTTTTGTTCATATATGCCAATACAGTCCATGAGTTTTTTTTTTTCTTTTTAACTTTTTTTTTAAGTGGTTGCCATTGAAGGGGTACTCTGACCAATGGTAAATAATACATGTTTTTATAATCCAATTTTATGATTGAGGTGATCATTAATAATTATTTAGCACTCAATTCTCTTCAAGTACACTTGATGTACTTGGATTGGATTGAATTATAAATTTAATTTTTTATTAATATACCATTAATTTAATTGAATTAGGTGAAATAAAAACTAAGTAAATATTTTAATTTTTTATTTATAAAATATAGTTATTTAGACTACTAATATTCAGATAATATAAATTTTAAAGGACTGAAAAATATATTTTATATTATTGTTAAATATAATCTAATACTAAAATTATATTTTTTTATTTGCAAAAACTATTTATTCTTTATTAACATTTCTCGTACAAATTTTTAATATTTAACTTTCTATTATTATTAATGAATAAATAAAATAATATGGTTGTAATTACAATTTAATATGGTAACTATATAACCTACAAATGAATTAACCAAAATAAAAACTTAACCTGGCTTATCCCATAAGGGCAGACAGGTATTTGCAACATATAGGGGACTAAATGCTGGGTCTTGACGGTTTCCACCATAATTACTTATCTCCTTCCATTCTATCCTTCATTCACCAAACATGAGATTAAATAAATAAATAAGAATCGAATCCCATCTATTACTCTATTAGTTCTACAATAAAAAATGTACTTGGGTGTTGTGTAGGTTAAAACTCTCACAAGATTAAGTTTTCTTCACTTCCAAGATTTCAACCTCAAGCTTATTCCTTTTGCTGCTATCTTGAGTTTAAAAGAGAGTGCTAAAGAAAGAATTATTAAGTCTTGTTTAATATTGAGGTGTTATAGTTTTTAGGTCACATTAGAAAAAAAAACTATATTATGAAATAAAATTGACATTATATAGTGAACATGATTTTTAAATAAAAATTTTAATAAAAATAATAAATATATTATAACTTTTTTATCTCACAAGTGTAGAACAGTTAGTGCTTATTAAATATTTTAATGGTACCACTTTTATATTACAACTATGGAACCTTTATACTAAATATTTTTAAAATTTTTTATTTATTTAAGATAAATATCAATATACTCCTACTCAGGGGATATAGCGAACCTTATCCCTCAAAATAGCTAGAAATGTACAACAACAAAAGAAAGGTTAAAAAAAAAAAGATAACTAGAAACTCCATTCACATAACTAAAAAGAAATCTGAAAATTTCATATGGTGGATTATCCCATCAAATATAAGCAGAGCACTCTAATCCTAGGTTCGTCAAACAACCTCAATACCAAACATGTTCTCAATTGCAAGTCAAAGAAACAATCTCTAACATTACTTTTTTTAGATGATTTTGGAACCACCATATGGTTGACATGAAGTCCCTTTCATTTTATTTTCAACATAAAGTGAAATTAAAAAAAAAAACTTTTTATCATTCTTCAACATTCACTAAACTTTAAGGTGATATATTTCATAAACTCTCTAAAATATAATGCTCTTGAATTTTTTTAATTATAAAAATTGTTTTAAAAATGTAGGCGGACGATTGAAGGCTTATGCTTGGTCAAATGGGACTATATTCATTATTAATGTTCCAATAAGTCCAGAGAAGTGTTATCTTATCATATAAAATCAATAATTTTACTCATATATTCATTTCAATTCTTTAAATAATAAAACCATATTTATTTCTTACCATTTTTATGTAATGATAATGCTATACCATTTAAGTTCTTGTTATTCTCCTCGAAAGCCTTAATGCTAATCAATCCAATCATGCAATTTTAGGTTGTAATCACACGATGCTATCTAAATTGAGCGTGTTTCGACAGCAAATGATCATCAAAAAGGTGCAGCCAGCAACTTAGATGCTTCGAGGTACTAGGTTCTTTTTTCTTTGATAATGATCATAAATCGTAGGTGATATATAATTGTTCTTTGAGTTGGTTTTTTGTGTGCTGGTGTATATTATAGTGGGATTCTTTTTGTTTATGATTTATTGATGATGAAAATTTGATTTTCATTTACTTAATTATTTTAATAAAATTACTAATATCAGGAAATTGCTTGTTATTGATATGGCTTAAATACGTTTTCTTATGAACTTCATCGCTCCAAAAATGTCTAATTACTTGTATACAGAACGTGTATACTACCTCTTCTGCAAGTCTTTTCTTGCAATAATCCTTTGCATCTAATTGGTGTAATATTACTACAGACATTTTCTATTGATTCGAGATTTTTATTCTGCTCTCATGGCTTTGCATATGCATTCAAGTTTGCATCGTCCATTCAATAAATTGAGATATAATTCTTCTTTTAACTGATTGCGAAATCTCAATATTTATTTTGGACAAACCATCACTGGTGATATGGAATGACTAATGAGAGTATGAGACAATTTTTTTTTTTAACTGATTTACATAAGCCATTTTTTTAGGAATTCGCTGTTGATTTATGAAAATATTCTAACATTGCAGACATAGGGTCTGGCCAAATTTAATCGATCTAAAGGCTGAAGGGTCTAGATGAATTATCATAAACTGTCATTGATTCTCATATTTTGCTAACATTAGTTAGCCTCATGAAGTCATTCCCAACATACATTTGATTCCATTTCTTGATCAAACTGTTTCATATCATCCCCTCTGATCTTCAATCTTATATTTTAGCCACTCTGTTCAGCTTTAGCTTGAATCTTTCACTTTATTGGCAAGCAATTAGGCATAGAGAGATCGATGATGCACGAAGTCATGCCTAAGCCAAACCTGGTTAATGCTCGATTTGGCTTAGTTTAACTTTGATATGCTCTCAAATCCAAGCCTGGTTCCTGCAAAATGAAGAAGGCCCTTTAATCATATTTCAATTTTCTTGCAGGAGTTTTGAGTTTCGACAGTTCCCACTGGGGTAATTAAAAAAAATCTAACATATTAGCAGCTAGCCTCCTCAACAGATGTTTTGATACGATTGGATCGTAGACTAGATAGTTATTATTTTCATGATTTATGACATTGATTGCATGTTGTTTGTTTTCCATTAGAGCATTGCATATTTCAGCCTGAAGGAGAGAATTCCTCAAAAACAAGTTGATTTTATTTCTTATAAGATATGAATCATATGATATTACTAAATCCTAATTAATGCCAATTTGATGTCATTCTCATAGAAATAAGTTGACCCTGACGTACAGTAAGTTTACTAGTAATACGAGATAGCACTTGACCAGTTGTTAATTGCTCAATGTTTATGGTTTTAGTTAATGTGAATGTAAAGAATCTCATAGTCTCAGAAAGATCACATCACTTATGTTAATTTGCTAGGTAATGATGATGTTACATCAAGCAACCAAACCAATTAGGTAGCTCGTATAAGTAAGTATATGCTGGTTATTGCCTTTAGTTGGCTCTTCAAAGGCCTGGTTCGTTTCTATAGGTATATGGCCATGACGGTAAGATCAAAACAAATTAAAAGTATAGATGTTTAATCTCTTCAGTTTACCCAAATTACTGAAGCCGTTCCTCCGCTCAGCCTTGAACAAAGCTTCACGTGGAATGTATTTGGTGATCACTTAATTAGTTTCAGTTTAAGTCAGCATTCTAATGTTAAGATACTTGTCTTATATATATCTATAGGGAGAGAGAGAAATGTTCTAATTCAGATTTTAAAATTGCGAAAAAAATCAAAAAAAGATGCAGTATTCACTTTTAGCATCGAATATTAGTGGAAGAGACCTAGATACGATTGTTAGTGGCACTGAGTAACCACACAATATATGTATGATACAATTCTCCAGCTTTTCGATATTAAGTGTTTAAATTTTTTCCCATTGGAAATTTTAAATCTGCAACAGAAAGTGAGATGTTGAAAAGGGTCAAAGCTTTAATATATTATAAGCCGAGTCTCTGACCATACTGTTGCAAGACTTGCGGTGTGAGCCCCAGTAAAAGCAAAAGGCCAACAATGACAGAAAGTCAGACGCTCAGAAAGGGCAGGTAGGGGACTATGGGATTAGAATGAAGAAAATACCAGGCAGAGTGCAATAATGAATTTTCTTTGTTGCGCAATATTATATGCTAGGGCAAATAGTGGGTGACAATTGCATTACATAACATAAACTTTAAGGTGATACATCCAACTTGGCTAGCTTACGTCTTTTCTACCATCTTTCTGCAAAAAAATTGTACTATGATTCCCTGTAGTGACCTTTAATTGCCCCCATTAGTCACCCCCCACTTTTTTGAATTGGTCCATCCATCCCACTAAGTGACAAACCAATCTCTCTCTCTCTCTCTCTCTCTCTTAGGGTTTGTTTCTTTGAAAGTAATAATGGGCTGGAAAAGCAAAAAACATCCGTCTCATTTTCCCTCTCTTTGCAGGGTTAGAAAATCCTAATTATGTTTTTGGGAAAAATTAGGGTTTGAGAAAATTATGATAATCTTTTAATTTCCTAATAATTCTCAAGGTGATTCTGTGCATGTGACTGTGGATGGTCTCTCCCTTAAAGTTTTTTTTTTTTCCTTTTACCCCCTTCTCTAGGGTTCCTCATTCTGCATTTCTGCTGGTGGATTTTTTTTTCAACTTAAAGAAGTATTGAGTGGAAATAATTTTCAATAAAATTCTGAATTTTGTGTTCTATTTAACCATCTTTGCGTTATTTTGAATCTCTGTCTCGTTAATTCTCTTTGGTATGGAAATTAATATTTTTTTTGTTTGTTCTGAGAAACGGATCGATCGGACGAAGATTGATATTCAATTTTGTTTCTTCCTTGCTACCAGAAACAGGGGAATATTAAAGAATTAAGATTAATAATTTCTTAGAGCTTTATATATGCATACAGAGCTTAAAATCTTTTAATTGCAGGTTATATATATCTTTTTCTAGGGTTTCCAGTTTTTCTTTGTTTTTATTTTCAAAGATTCAAAAGGGGTTTCGGTAGATTACTTCTCCAGTGGGGGATTGGCATTTCCCTCTAGTGCCGGAGATCGGATGATAAATATTAAAGATCGGTCATCAGATTCAAATTGTGGTTCGTTCAATTCGCAGCTTTATGGCTTATAGTAATTAGGGTTTCTTTCTATTCTTTTCTTCGTTTCCAGTAAGCCTCTATCTCTTTCTTTGTGGGATTTTGAGAAAATCATCGAATTTAATTTCCGGGCTTTTTTCCATTTTCCAGTATTTTAGACCCACAACGACAATTATTCTCTCTTGCTATATTGTTGAAAAATCTAGGAGGTTTTGTTCTGGCAACCCTGATTTTCAGAAATTTTTTATTTTTTATTTATGCTTTATATCTGTGTGGTTCTAAATATCTATTGTGTATTTGTAATTTTGTAGGCTTCCATATTTCTCATTTCCCTTTTTTTTTTTTGGTTGGTAAATTCTTCACGTCACATGCTTTTCTTCATTTCTTTAATGGCAAAATTTAATTATTTTTTTTCCCTTCGAGTAGATGGGTAAATTTAAAATTGAATCTTCCTCTTGGCATCAAACTAAAATATAATCGCCATGGGGTTTTGATTTTGAAAAAAGAAAATGAGATGAGCTCAATACAATCGCCATTGGGATTAATTCCATGGGCTTGTTATGGTCGTTTTCACAATCAGAACAGCTAACTTAGGCCGATGAGCTGTTTGAAATTTTTCGAATGATCTAGGGCCATGTAGAAAAGAACGTACAAGCGGAATTTAGTTGTCAATTGGCCAATTACAAAACTTGTTTTGTTTTGATGGTTAGGTTTGCTCTAAGAACCGAAAAATAATCCCAAACTCACATTCCCTAGAGGAGGCTTTGAGATGAAATTGGACTACAAAATAGTAAGCACACTACTTACACCAAACCATAGCATGCCAAAGTAATGAGTTACGACCACTTGGGTTATGCATATACATTAAGATATCCACATTCCAAGAATCACCTCTCACAAATTAGATTTTTTATTTAATATTATTATTATTATTAATGAGAGATATCAGAATAGAGCATATAGACAGGTTAAACAACAGTCAAATTAGAACCCCCAAAGTTTGCTGATTTGGAATATATATATGTATATGTATATTTTTTTTGAAGAGCATCTACCAGAAATTAAGAACTGGTCCTACAACAACTTTCTCTCAATCAGAATTCATCACCTAATAGTCTAATACAGCTTAACTACGCGCTCTTTATATTCAAACTCTGCTTTCTCTACTCAGAATTAGCAGGTCCTCGGCGCAAATGTTTTTATACAGCGTATGCCAAATCAAGCAACAAATCAAAGCATATATTGGGAATCAATGCACTTAAATTAAAACCAGAGCAGGGTGCTGCTTTGCTGATGAGACTGTGTATGCTGTTTAACTCAACAGCTTGGCGTGTCTCACCAAGAGAGGAAATTGAAATCTTTTTTTATTTTCTTTTAATTAACTATGAGTCTTTTGAGAGCCTGTGTTATGCTACAACTCCTCCGTTGTCAATATTAGTTTACAGGTAATAATACGATGGAGAATAAAAGGCAGAATTTTAATGTGTGCTTCAATTCCAATTGATACAAACCAGAAGAAAAAGGAAATCCAAGAACTTAGTTTTTCTGTTCGAATATTAATTTATGTCATTTTCTTCTTATCTTGATGACATTGATTAGGGCAGAGGATGACAACCACTAGCATCCATAAGAGAAAAATGTACAACGACTCAGCACCCAAAATTTATTACAGAAGGCTGGGGTATGTGTCGTACTCCCTAAGTTGTTGTGGTGTTAATTGCCATCATTGAATCACAGACCCTTTTCTGTCCACAAATTATTTTTTTTTTCCATTTTTACTTTCTTTTTTTCTTCAAATTTTAGCTTCCCTTTCTTAATCCTTGGTTAATCAGCAATTTAACCGGTTTTGCAGTCTTGCATCAGCAAGATTAATTTACTTTCTCTCTTATTTTCAATTGGGGGTACCGTCTCTAACTTCATATTTTGCTTCTGCAACATCGGCAGCTTAAACAGTAACATCCCCCCTCCCCCCTTTTTTTCTTTTCTTTTTTTTTCCTTCTCGTTTGATTGCCCCATTGTTCTACCTAAACCGTGATTGGATTCGAATATTAACTAGTTGACATGATTTACATGTAGTGTCACCGGAGACAGCCAAATATATTTTGGCCTTATTGCCCAATCTTCTTTAGAACTACATAGATTCCTTATCCAAAATTTTGTGAAACACATATACGCTTTAACACTGAGACAACAAAAACATGTCCAACGGACAAAAGGGCCACATGGTATTTGTCCTTTTATTCTGTAGACACATATATAAGTTCATCAAAGAAGATAGATTGTACATTTATAAGGTTTTTGCCTTGGAGAACTAGGGCATCTTTGTTTAAGGGAAGACTTGATGCGTATATTTGTGATGAAACAGAAAGGACTAATAAAAAGATAAAATGGAGACCTCAACAAAAAGTGAAACCAGGCCCTGCTATCATAACAATCACCTTTCAATTCCACATGCCAAGCACAACATAGAGGTGGTGGGGCTTATCTTTCGCATGATAATCTATTTGCCACAATGATTGGGGGATATAATTCAAGCGATATTCGACAACATGAGAGGTCAGTTTTTTCAGATAATATTTTATTCACAACATATTTTGCATCAAATATATTCATGTTCAGCTAATGTTATAGTGTAGCCACTATTTTTCCCACTAGTGACAAAACAGAAAATTTGGAGGTTCAATCTCTTCAATAACATAATATGCCTTCATGCACAAACCTTAATCTGAATGTTTCAATTATTCCTATTCTTGATGACATCTATTAGCTTAAACTCGGTTGATTTATACTCTTGTGTCAGCTATAATTTAATTACTTTGAAGGCAAAAACAGGTCTATAACCGTAATATAACCACATTAAAACTAGATGCTTAATTAAAAGCCAGAGAAATAAACGCTTATGGGTTTATTCTTCGGAGTATTTTATATCTGCAATATTCCTCTAAATTAGTCATGCCTCATGTTTGCGAGTTAATTGTAATATCACAAAAAAGATCAAATAACTTCTTTTGGTCTAATTTTGAGCTTTAGGAGTTAAAATATATTTGATGTACATAAATTCTCCTTTTTCATTGTTATTAGCAAACTAGTAAAGAGGATCAAGGTAGCTGCTAGACTTCATTAGCCATGAAAATTATATGAATTGAGCAAGAGCTCATGTTTAATTATCAGAATAATTAGGTGCTTCTCCACTTGAATACAAATAAGTTTAGACTGGAAGATTAGAAGAAATTGAAAACCTTAATTTGAAGGAAGCTTTTGACACTCATGAGATTGACTAGAATTACGTTATACATTAACATCAATTTTTAATATAGGAAAGAAACGAGAAATAATCCAATATTTTTTTTTCCAATTTCAGTATTCATTTGTTAAAAATGTCTAATTTTAAAAGATACAAATCTCTACTATCAAAATACAAATGTCATGTAAAAGTAATGTTTCTTAAAATCACGTGTTTGATAAAAATTCAATAATCAATGAAGATGTAAGTTGGAAATCTCAAAAGGATAAAAAAATTTCTCTTGTGATTGAACATATATGCTATAATTGCTATTGTAGCATCAGTCCATACCAAACAAAGCACAATCCTCAACTATCTAAAGAAAATAAGATGTTAAATCATGATATTATCATAATTTGCAAGATATCCTCAATTCAATTCTGTGATTCAGTCCGGTTGGACAGCTCTTAAGATTTCATTGCATAAATATAGAATATGAACTCACGTGGTTATTGAGGACACCAAATTAGTTCTTTCTACATGTGACTATTAAATTAATGGAGAAAAATCTATTAGCTAGCACCAGCAAGCGAAACCCTTACCCATTTCAAGCTACCGTATTGTATATGGTATATATGAAAGGAAATTTTCAATTCAAAAGTGTTGATTTTATAGAAATGGGTCTCTCATGATTCATACATTGACTTTTACCGTGAGGTAACTCTTTAGTATTTACACCAAGAACTGTCAGAACAAGTACCTATAGTTATAGTACTTGTTGTCTTGAATGATTGTAGGCTGCTGAATTCATAGTGGATCATTTAACTTTACTCAATAAATGGAATATACTTTCAAAAAATAAATGGAATATACTTTCAGAAAAAAAAAAAGCTAGACGTTAACATAACTTACATTTGTTCTGCAAAAAAAATAAAAAAATAACAAATTGTATAAGACATTCATGTCTGTCTTAATGAATATACTTACAATTAAACTTGATATAATTTTGTGTGTTATAATATTATTTCCAAGCAAAAGTAGGTGCAGCCTATGTTACTACAATTGGTTACCGTTTCAACAAATGCAATGTCCATTTATGTTAATCCACTGAATATACTTTATCATTTTTCTCTCCTTCAAGAATGATTTTATCCAAGAAATAATTGAAGTTACGAAATGAATTTTTCTCCTCAGGAACCAGTGGACATAGAAAGAATGACCTCAGAATAGATATAGTGGGAAACCTGCGTTTGTTCAATCACTTCCTTAAAGTATAATCGTCACTTGAATGCATTAAGGAACATCAAAATTCCAGTCAAAATACAATGAAAATAAACCGAAGCAGTGGAGAAGAAATATTCCAAAGAGACAGATGGTTTCCATAAATAGATTGGAGGTAAGAATCCAATAATGGAAGTATGAAGAAAATTAAGTACAATACAGAACATACAATTCCATAATCTAGTAAAAGGAGAATGAAGACACAAAAGTAATTCATAAGGAAAGCTTTACACTCAAACATTTGCAATAACAAAGAAATTGTGCAATAAAAGTTCATTGTTTGCAATTTATATTACACAGAAAAGAAAAATAATACATAGCAGTCTTTGCATATTTACCTAGTTGACACATCAAAGAAGCAAACTGCGAGCTTTAGCTTGATCATTTTGCTTATTGTTGGCTAGGCTTCCTTCTTATTGCTTGCCGAAGTATTGAAAGTCTGCAAATTGATGCTGCAAAGAAACAAACTAAAGATGGTCAGAACTTCAATTTAGTACTTCCATCTTTTAAATCGGTCACAGCTGATGGATACAGACATATACCTCAACATAGATGAAACTATATGATAATTATTATTATTATTATTTGGTTGAACTAAATTCAGTTACCTCTTGAGGAATTCCAATATTTTGTAGATAAGTGGAAACAGAAGATGGGCTCCATTTACCCATAATCACCAAAGCATCATCGACAATTTCTTCTTGATTCCCTAAATTCACAGGCTGCTCCTGAGAGCTTGGTTCTTCAACCTGATTGGCCAGCACCTCCAAAGAATGGTTTTTGTCTTGATTTTTGGTATCGCAAGCTCCAAAGGAACTCTTAGAACCTAATGAAATCAATTCATTTTTTTCTGGTTCATCAGCTTGGAGCTTTGATACATGATCAAATTCTCGACTCCAAATCTTTTTACAAGTCCTCTCCCTTGCCCTTGCCCTTGCCTTCTCCCTCAAATCTTTAGCTTGAGGGCGAATAATCTTACGAGAGTGCTTGATCTTTTTCTCTTTAACTGAAATCTTTCGTCTAATGGCAGCTGAATTGTCAATTATAGCTTCTACTTCACACTCAGAAGAAACCTTTGCACCAACATCGCCACAGCAATTCACCTCCGGGAGACACCTTTCAATCAGCTTCTTTATCTCAGGTTTTGCTTGTATCATTAACCACTCTACAGTTTTACTGGCTTTATCATAGCCCAACATGTCTTGGAGGTCGAAAAACTTTCGAGCAACATCAAGGGATAATCTCATTCTCCGGTCTCTTGGTCCTTTCGCCGTGTTGATCTTGCTATGCCTGTCTTTCTTTGAAGAAGATCTCTTACTAATTGGCATCTGCCGATTGGAAATTACACCCTGGTTTCTAACGCTGCAGTCTTTTGTTAACCCATTAGCTTCGCTATTGCTGGAATCCACCATGTTAACAAGAAGCTCAGGGAGAGTACTATCATCAGGATCAGGTGTTAAGGGTTGATGCTGAAGTAAAAGATCATAGTATTGTTGTCGAAGAAAAAAATTATGGTCCTCTAATTCTAGCTCATATGGGAAATGGAAGAATGATAAAGAAGGTTCGTCTTCTTTGGAAGTTTGGTTGCTTTCATTGAAAAAAGGCCTATGAAAAATTGACTGGTCGGTATAAGAGACTAGGTTATTGTTATTCCAATTGTTGTTTGAGGGAAGCATCTTTGCAATTGCACTGGGGGGCAACCCTAAGTAAGCACGTGAGCTGCCTGCAGCTGGCACACTAGGGATGATGAGCTTAAGAATGGAACATGCATGTACCAAATAGATCCATCATTCCCATCTTTATCAGTTCATTGTTCCCTTTTTGTTTTCCCTGAAAAACAAAGAGAAAATATATCAACCCATTGCTTGTGAGAAAGAGAAGTCATAGAGGCCAGAGAGCTAGCTATATACACTGTTTGCGTAAGTACTTACATCCAATTGTGTGCTCGTGTTATGTGTGAATGTGTTATAAGAGAGATATAAGAGAGATTGAACATTTTAATTTACCTTTCAGGCCTAGGACTAAAGCATGAGAAAGACAGCACAGAAGAAGCACTGTGTATGCTGTGAATGGATCTCAATTGTGTGTGTTTGAAAGAGAGAGAGAGAGAGAGAGAGAGAGAGAGGCAGAGATGTGATTATAAAGATGGTGATGGGGAGGTAAATAAGCAACAGTGGGGAATTTATGAGAGACAAAGAGCCATCTTTTTCTTAACCTTTCTTTTCTATAGAGAAAAATAGTTGGCCCTCTCTTCTGTGCTTGGGCCATGAAAGCGAAAGAGAGAAAGCTAAACAACGATATTATGGGAAGTGAGTGGATAGGAAACACTCCAATCTTGCCACTTCACGTGGTAGCAGGTGTGAGATAGCCAGAAAGAAGGTCAATCAACAAAGAATTTTATTAAGTTGCATGGAGTCCATTTTCAAATGTTCCATGGAGTTAGACTAGAGTACTTCGCTCCACATACAAGTATGACAGGGATATATCACATAACAGCTGAAAGTAACTCTTGGATTGAAAATGTAAGCTTTAAGTGAACCTTAAATCATGAGCTTGCCTTTTAAGCATGAATTAGACACTTATATGTTTTAAATAAGTTTAGTGTGCTATACCGATAGAGTTTATTAGAATGCCATAAACAAATATGGTGCAATATAGAGATGAAGCTTAATGGAGCTGAAGTGTATTCCGCAAAATTGTGAAATGTTAATCGAAATATGTAAAAAAAAAAAAAAACTATAACAACAGATATAGTATGATATATTCTATTGAGAAAAATATTCCCCGTTGGTTGGGAATATTTTTTGAATTAAAAATAATTTAAGATAACTCTTGAGTTAACTTTTGAATATGAGTTAAGTTTCTAAACTTCTCTATAAAATTAAATTCAGACTTATATATGATTGGGCTCACACTAATTTTTCACTTAATATACACTAATAAAAAGACTGGTTTTCATGTGATAAAAGATGTCAAAGCAAATATCTTACATCAATTGAGAATATTATAACTTTTAATTCATGAAGTAGTTTTTATTCATGAATAAGGCTCATTCGCTTCTATAGTATGGATTGAGTTTAATGGAGCTGAAGCACCATAGTTTTGCCCTCAAAAGAGAGGAGAGAGTGGGTTAGGGCTTTGTTGTTTGTCAGAGTCTTTTGTGACATCTAATGGGGAGATTCATTCATGGAACCACAACAACATAATGTGCCATTTACATCTACACGTGGCTATCTTAACCATAAAAAAATTATATAACTAATGCTTCTTTGACTGAGTGACTTTGGCTCTATGTGTCGCTTTCGCCAAAAAGAGAAAACATCATCTCTTTCTTTTTCAATCTATCATATCTAATGTACAAGCTAGTTGAGAATGTTGTTGGGTTCCTCCTCGCGTGCTTATCGGTTTAGCTTTTTTGCTCAGATTCTCTCCTTCTTAAAACAGAAATTAAAGGGTTATAATAACTTATGTAATTAGCAATTGGCATATATCTACAAGCCCCAACTACAAACGGCAAATAGTCCTATCCACTATTGATTATAATTGAAAGCTTAACTCCTTTACGAATCACTATTTTTTGTGAATGTGTATTGATGTCTCTTTCCATTTATACATGCCGTCCTTTCCACTTATCTGAAAATCATTTCCTTCCTTTTTCTTTCTAGCTAGCTAGCTGATGAGCCAGAGCCAGAGCATGACCTCTTTAGACTGGCTTTATTAGCTAGCTAGGATGAGGACCACATGATCATAAGGAGAGTATTGGGTTTGTTCTAAGGTTGCTTTCACTGAAGAGATAACTATGACACAAAAAAGAATTGATGAAGTGCGTGATAATGAGAGCAAGCATGCATCAAAAACCCTAAAAGTCATCTATTACTAGTTCAAGTGCTTTCATTTCATCACTCAGTTGCTTCCTTTGTCTCTGCCAAAAGCTCCATTCAATTTTTTGTTGGAATCATAAGATTATTCAACGTATTTATCCATAATTCTCTACTATACATCTCCGGTATGCGTCGTCACCTTTTCCCAGATTCATTTGGATTGAGTACTTTAGGGGATGAACCATTTTCCATATAAAGTTTCAAGTTAAATGATTTTAAGGACAATAATTTCACTCACCAGCTAATTCTGGTATCCTCTTGGATTCTTACCTGAATTTTCTTGTTCAATTTTATGTTTTTGTCTAAACTTATAAATTGTGAGGGGAAAAGTTAATACACGTTACATTTTATCCTCATTCTATTGAAAATATCTTATGGGTGTTATTTTTTCCTCTATAGATTCTTGGTTTTGCCATTTACCCCTACAACTTTCATAATATTGTGCTACCTGCTAATCTTAGCCACAATACAAATATTCAAAAAAGAAAAAAACTTGACATCAAGGTCAAAATGAAATTATATGGGATAAGGGGGAAAAAAAGAAACTAAAAACAGTTGAGGAAACGTATTTATATCCATTTGAATTAGGTTGCATGCTACAATTTTCATGATAATTTGTTACACATTCTTGATGTCAAAACTTACTTTCAAGAAAAAATTCAATCTCCTTATACCTTATGACTAAATTCTGGTCAATATACATTGTGTAATTCCATGCCGTGTAGCTTAAGGTTACATTTACACCCGTCTTTAATTAGTTGAAAGAAGCAAATAATGAGCAACAAAGAAGATGGAAAATAGTTGGTGGCCAATGTCAATTAAGGTGAGACAAGGGAAAGAAAAATTGCCGACCGAGAAATGCCTTTTCCACTCACGCTTGTTGCGACAAGACCTTTTAGAATAGGTTGTGCACATACCGGATACCATATAACATGGGTTCACTTTCAAAGTTGAAACTTTTGTCATTGTTTTTTCCATTATTGATGTGGTTTTAATAGAACTAAAATGCTCAATCAACATGGTCCATGTTGAGATAATGCATGTCTCTTACTTTGTCCAAGTGAGATCTTATTAATTGCTAGGTCTAATATTTATCACACTATATATATATATATATACACTTTCTGTTTTGATTTGGTTAGATTGTCCATAAAGTTTTTTACATCACGTTGTACCCATTTTCCGGTCGATGCAATTATAGAAGGGCCCATGGTTTAATGCTTTGCTACAGCTAGCTAAAACCAATTAATGACCAAGAATAGTTGTCTTTAGAAAGCATACATACGAATGTCAAAGAAGTTATGCCCCCTTGATTGAAAGTTGTGGAAAGTTATTCACTTTGATGGAAAATTAGAACAATGTATGTATGTATGTATAAAATATTCTATTTACACGAATCCTTGATCATATTAAAATTAGAAAAGTTAAAAAAAATATATAAATTTTAATACAATAGCTTAAAAAAATTAATAGTTGTAATATTTTTAAACTAATATCCAATAACTTGTACAATCCGGTATACATACAAACGGATGATGACATAAAAAGATAGTGACTTAAAGTATGGCAGACAAATATTGTAAAGTTTAGTAAAGACATAAAAGAAAGATATTACAATGCAAACTACAGCTAAGGATTTTGACTTTTAATTGATATCCTGGATTCTTTAAATCCCCTTGATAATGCCAAATAAGCATCTCCGGTAATTTGATTGATTGTTTGCCTTGAATATCTTGATTTTTATTGCTATGGCAATTGATACTCTCCATATCATAAAATTTATCTTATAATGTACTAAAGTCTGCATTTTTTTAAAATCTTTTATTCTTAATTTTAACATAGTCAGGAATCACTAATTGAAAACTTTTTAATTTATATATATGTGCATACATACATATAGATATCTACTCGTCTAATACACGTGCCCTCATTTTTCTTTTTATGCAAACATACTTTTAAGCCACACGGTTTAATAGAGTAAGCTTTTACGGATATTAAACTGCACGACTTTATAGTATATTGAAAGTTAACTATATTAAGTCGCATGAGTTAACAGTCTATTCACATTTAAAAAAAACATCTATATAAAATTTTGATTAAAAAATATCGAGCAATATTTAACCATAAGTTCTAGGTTTTGCAAAATATCTTTAACTTTTTTGTTATGCATTTATTCAATGATCTTTATAACCTTTCTAATTTCAAATTTTGTTTGGGAGATCGGTCAATAGAAAAGCTTTTCCGAACTAAAGTTTGTATTAGTAGATGAAAATCTTAAATCATGAGTTCACCTGACAATGTCATCATGTGTCCATCTAATCATATAAAAGCATGCAACTATGCGGTCGGTGGTCGGTATCCCCAAAGGGCCACCATGGTTAGGGTTCCCGTTAGAGACTCAATTCCATCCCTTGTACATAATTACAAGGGTAACTTTAAGTCATTAATCTTGATTAGGAAAAATTTATGTTTGGTAAATTTACGTATGTTATAATTGTATAGAGGGAGATTGTCATTTTTTCCTTACTAATATTAATATATACTACAACACTTATTTTCTTCATATTTTTATAATATTCAATAATCTCCTATCACTAAAAATTAAAAGAAAAAAAGGAGTAAATGAGTCATTTATTTAATATTTAATATTAGAAATATAAAATATATATTTATTATAAAAGATGTTAAAATTTAAGAGTTACAAAAAAAATATCTTATTATTAATTTTTTATTCATACTAAAACTTAAATTTCTTAATTCTAAGATATAATTTTTTTTATCTTAATTACAATTTATATAATTTATTTATATACTTATAATAAATATGAATAAAAATATAATTAAAAATAAAAATAATAGTGTGTTATTGACTATTATAAAACAGCAGCGGAGTAATTTCATTGCCCAAACTACGTAATCATTTGTCATTTACTTCCACAGTTAACCAATTTCTCATGCTTTTCCATATTCAACTTATGGCGGCATCTTATACCGTGGACTAAGACAAGTCCTTAGAAGCGAACAAAATCATCATATGATATGGCCATTTCTTCCAATTGACTATTGTATATTTTTTATTATTGAACTTTTTTAGTTGCAAATTCTTTCCTTTCCAATAAGATTCATTGTTTAAATAATATTAATAATAATGACAATAGAAAAAATCTTAAGAGGATATTAGATACAACCCTAAAATTAATTAGCTCGAAAACTATATATATATAAAATGATTTTAATTAGATTATGCCTTAATATATAACTAGACTTTGGTGCCAAATTTTTACTCTCTAACCAAAACCCTCAAGTCTCTCAAGATAATATTTACAAATTCTTATTAATCTTCGGATTGAACTTTTCTGTTGCCTAAGTGCTGTTGCACGCAGAATTGTACTGGCAGTCTTTCACAAGATCGATGTGCTGGTAGCCTGGTACAAAAATGCCAAGAATAATTGAATTCCAAGTTGTTTGCAGCTTACCCATTATGATTTTGTGGCTTAAATTATGTTTCGTTGTATGTAGTACAAGACATGATATGTAAAAGCTGATGTTTTAGAAATTATGACCCTTTGGATCAGATTCCATCAATGCCACTATCCCATCATTCTTAATAATTGAATAAACTTTTTGTTGTGGGTTAGCCTACATGATAATTTCTGATTATACTAATTTTTTTTATTGTATTTCATAAGTTTTTCGTTACATATATATTTCAATTTTTTTTTGCTACATACCTTAAATTTAAGAAATTTTTAGAAATCTAACCCACAATTTAACTAACACATGCATGTAAGAAAAAAGTTGGCACAATATATAATTTTGGAGCCTAATTAAATCGATTCACAATAATATTACACTATTAATAGATATTCTTTGTCGTTAGAAATATGTGAAAGGTACAATTAATATATTTACAATCATATTAAATAATTGGGTTAAAATTTTAAGTGACCTACACTACCAAATGATGAACAAGTCAAACTTGCGTTCATGCCTTTTCTTAAGCTCTACAGATTCACGAAATCATTTTTTGTGCTAAGTTTATACTTTTCTTATACATCATCTACATATTATTAAACTATTTGAATATTGGAAGCATTCTATTATTTTTATCGATCTGGTCATTAACATCTTTTTCAAATAACTGTATCAGAAAAGCAACAATTAATTAACAATTGAGTGATTCGTTACTGAAAAGGTGCAAGCACTACCAAATAGCCAGGAACAAATAGTTATACGGATCAATCAAAATGATTTCACTAATCGTATGCACACGGTAGACTCTTGATTGACTGATCAGAAGGAATAATTAATCATATCATAAATTATTTTAGGAAGTTGACAAATTATGTACGTTGGTAATGGGTATCGGTACAGTAGATTGCCATTACCAAATCTGCGTCCGTAAAAAATTTTAAGTTATATAAATCCACCTACAACCCGCTGTAAGTTTTTAATTTTTTACAAAAACTCACATACTGCGGGCTTTAACTATTATCAAATACATTCAAACCTGTCGAGGGTTTTGCCCATACCTTGTAGCAACAGCAATAGCATCAGATTTATTTCAAATTAACGAGTTTACCTGTAACTTGTAGCGGTGCCAGCAGCATCATATTTATTTCAAATCATAAAACCACATCTAGAATCGTAATACTACATCTGAAAAATTAGATTTGTCTAAACAGTCCCATAAAAATATACCTTTACTATTGCATACAAATATATAATTAACTCTCCGCTAAAAGTTATGCTTAGGCTTTTGATTAGATTAGTAACCAAGTTTAGGTAGGTTTTTAGCTGAAACCGGCAAATCTAAGACAAACCAATTTTAAGTAATATGGCTATCTTTTTAGTGATAACTACACAAGTGTTTTAAAAAAATATATGCATATGTACTGTAAAGAGAACGATGTCAATTAGGCTAGTGATAGCAGCAATAAATGGATGCCAATAACTTAATTTATGTACTTCTATGATTAAATATTTTTTAATATAATTTTAATAATTCAAATTATAAAAATAATTCAAATAAAATTATAGGTCTAGATTTTTCTTTTTAATACCAAATCCTCCAGCATCTTGCAGCAGATTTAAATTTATAATATCAAATCCGTTGGCAACCAGCAAAATTACCCATAACGGGTGATTTTTGATTGTCACGTTTGGCAAAATTTGTGGTTTTGCAGATACCATTATTATCCCTAATATGAGGATTGAACTTAGGGAAATGTTATCGCATAATTGTTGTATATTTATTACAATCACAAGTTTATCATTATATTTATCGCTTATGCCTTTTTCAACATGTATAATGTAAAATTTTATATAAATATTATAACATATAATAGTTTTAAGGTATACTGACAAGGAGCGGATCTAGCATGTGACTAAGCCCCCACTGGCCAAAAAAAATTAAAAATTAAAAAAGAAAAATATTTTAGTTTTTTAATTAGCTCCCATAAATTTTTTTTAAATAATCACTATAAATTATAAACCCTCATAAAATTTAAAATTTAGCTTTTAAGAATTATAAAAACTTATATTTTAATTAAAAATAATTATAGCCCACCACTCAAAATATTTTCAATTCTCACAATTAGGATTAATTCTTTTAGTCCCTATAATAATACTAAAGCGAACATTTTCAATAATGAAACTCGTGCAAAATCATCTTTAGAATCATATGGGATAAATGATAGTTTGATTATTTATATATGAAACAATAAATTTAATATTATTGATAGTGAGTCAATTGTATAACATTTTTAAAATATAAAAATGTGTAGAAAATAATTATAAATGTATTAGTAAATATTTTATATATTCAAAATTTTAGTTTTTCATATTTTACTATTATCCAATTTAGCTTCCGATAAATTATTTTTTTTAGATCCGCCGCTGATACCAACCATTATAAATTGATAGTTAGACAGAGTTCAAAACACGAAAGATTGATCAACTTATTAAAATATATTGTTAAACAAAACATTCTTACATATACTGGGAAGGTCAATAATTCATTTGAATGCATTTAGGGAATTTAGTTGATAAACTTTAGTGAGTGTGTGTGTGTTTATTGCTTATTAGATTCGAGCATAAAATTCCAGTTGGATTTACGGTTTCATAAATAAGCTTACAACGTTGTAAGAGTCAGTTTATAATGTATTAAATTTACCACAAACTTTAATTCTAGATTGGAAAATTTTCTTATATACACATTTATGTATATATAAAAAAATAATATTCTCTAATGAAAACATCCTCACTTTAATTCGAAACTTTAATTCTAAATTAGAAAATAATATTTTTCTAATGAGAACATCTTCACTTTAATAATGTGAAAATGCCATTAAAATAAAAAAAATACATATTCTAATAAATTAAAAATTATGTTTTTTGTCCGTTACTAGTAATCTTTACTTTATTAAAATTAGGATATATATGTATACATTTAAATTTTATATTTTTCAAGGAAGCCCTATTTCATTATAATAAACATTTAAAATTATAAAATAAACTAAAAGCAAATATTATAACATTATAAAACATAAAATTGGCTTTTTAAGTCCGAATAAAAATGTTCGGTCTAGTACTGAGCTTTCCAAGCCAAACCCGAGTGTAAAAAATTAAAAAAAAAAAAAAAAACTCGAGCCAAAATCTGGACATTATCATACACGAGATTGAATTTTTACCATCCCTGGCAATGATAGGAGATAGGGGAATTCAAGTCATGCGCTACATGGCCAAAACAGAAGTGAACAAAACTTACAAATAATGGTGATGGCTTTTGGACTTGATTGTACTAGCACTGCAATTGATCGAGACTTGATGAAGTTGAAGGTACACATACCTCTCTCTCTCTCTGTGTCTCTGTCATTAATTAAACTGACAGCTGTTTGTTCAACAGAAGTTTGGAATTGACAAATGAAAAGATAAAAAAAGATCAATGAAGAAAAGGAACAAGCAGTTGACATAGACACACCCACTGTAATTTTAATACAACAAATTGTTGTACCGAAGATTTCCAGTGATAAGATTAGCAAAGACTATTCAAGTCTAAACAACGTGTCAGATTTCACTCTACACTTTTTGAATTTCACCTCTTATTCCCTCCTATTTTCATAATATCTCATTATTTTCTCGATCATTTTTCTGATACCCTCCTTGTCTGTCTCGGGTCAAGGTGAATATCGATGGCCTTAACTTTAAAAGCAATCTCCAACCTGCTTCTCGTGGTGCAGTGTTTTCGGGATGGATCATGATTATTTCCTAATCTGATTTTTATTTGAGCAAATTTTGTTAATATGATTAGTGGTCAATAAATTAAAAAGAAAAAATAATTAAATCTTAATCATCTATTAATACTAAACACACGTGAGGTACAAGATCGATAAAAGGTCAAGAGTGCCCTCTTCTGATCTTTTGGGGATTTAACGGTAAATTCCAATGCAAAGATTTATACAATTATTTGTGCAATAGGATTTACTCACTCCAAAGGATGGACATCATTTGGGACTCTATTTGAGAATTCTTGGAATTTTCCCAAATATTGTAAATCTCTAGCCATTTGGGACCGTATTTAATTTTATTAATTAGAATAGACTTCTCCAACAGTTACAAAGTAGATTTTCATCGTTTGTTAAACTTCACATTTTTATATTTTATTACGTGCAGCCAAATTCTATGAATTGTTTACTTCCTATTAGCCAATTTCGCATTACGAGTAAAGTGTTCTTTTGAAGTCTTTGAGCTCAAATGATCCGCCCAACCCGGCCCAATTCACAGCCCATTAAATATTACGTAACGGCGTCTATTACTCGCCCCCCCAACAAAAATCCCGCGCCACTCTCTTTCCCGCCATTACCACACGCTCAGTCTCACGTCCGAGTGTGTATAAATAAATAAATAAATAAATACAACATATAAAACAAAATAAAAAATTATATACAACGAAAATTCTCTTCAGTTCTGCACTCAAAGGAGTCATTCTACTTAGAACCCGAAAATACCCAAAATAATAACAATAATAATAATAATAAGTTAAGTTTATTATCAAATGGATGATGAGCAAAACAAGCTTCCCGAGCTCAAATTAGGTAACGAAACCCTAGTCTTATTATCCTTTTTCTTTTGTTTTTTTCATTATTTTTAATTTGATTTTTATAATTTTTGGTGAGAAATGAAATTTAAATTTTTTGTTTGTTGAACTTGAATAGATGCGAAGCAAGCACGAGGGTTTCTCTCATTCTACAAAACCCTACCAAATGTAAGCTCGCTTTTTTCCATTTCTCTCACATGGACATGGGTGTGTCTTTTATTTTGATTACAAATGTTAATTTTGTCTTCTTAAACCTTGTTGTCTGTTTGTTTGCTGAGCAAATGAAATATAACAGAAAGGAAAAAAAGAAAAAAAAAGCTGTGATTTGTGGGTTTTCTTGTCTTGACAAGAGATTTTTTTTCTCGTAATTTTTCATTTACTGTGTGTTGCTAACAGGAGCATTAATGTGGGAAATGGAAAGAGTCGTTCTATTTATTTTTAATTCAAATATTTTTTAAAAATTACTAAATTTGTCCTTTTATGCTGCAGGACACAAGGGCTGTTCGGTTCTTCGATCGCAGGGTCAGTTCATGCTATAAGTTAAATTGGTTGTTAACATTGGTTTTATAGATTGACGATTGTAAATTTGTTCTATATAGTGTGTGCTTGTGTTCCAACTAATGCTTGTAATTTTTGTGATGTTGCTCTATTTTTAAAAGAAATTAATCTGGGAGGTGTCTTATGATATGATTTTTTTGCATTCTTTCTAAAAAGTTGTCCATTTGGAAAATGGATGTCCTTTCTTGCCATTTTCATTCACAGAATTTCTATTGTACCAATTGAAACACTAAGAACAAGTTTTTCTAGAAGAAACCAAAGAAGACCTTGACGTTAAGAATTGCTTAATCATTAGATTGTTGAATAAGATGTTTGCCATTTTAATTGGTTTATCTCTTGAAGGATTTTGGTAATACTAATTTATGTTATGCATAATATTTAATTGGAGTAATGCTGTCATATTGCTCATCTTCACTTTACATTTCTTTATCAACTGTATTTTGAATTTCATCTCATGGTTTATAAGCATTCTTCTTGGTCTGACAGAGTTTTGTTGTTTTATTTTTCTTTCTTTTCCACGTATCATTTTCTAAGTTATCATGTTTAATGGTGTTTCTCTATTTTCTTAAATATGCAGGACTACTATACTGCTCATGGTGAAAATGCAACTTTCATTGCAAAGACTTACTACCATACCACTACTGCCTTGCGACAATTGGGTACTGGATCCGATGCTCTTTCCAGCGTAAGTGTTAGCAAGAATATGTTTGAAACGATTGCCCGTGATCTGCTTCTGGAGAGAACTGACCACACTCTTGAGCTCTATGAGGGTAGTGGCTCAAATTGGAGACTGGTGAAAAGTGGTACTCCTGGAAATCTAGGTAGTTATGAAGATGTTTTGTTTGTGAACAATGAGATGCAGGATACCCCTGTCATTGTTGCACTATTTCCAAACTTCCGCGAAAATGGGTGCACTATTGGGTTGGGTTATGTTGATTTAACAAAAAGAGTACTTGGATTGGCTGAATTTCTTGATGATAGCCACTTTACAAACGTGGAATCAGCTTTGGTTGCTCTTGGTTGCAAGGAATGCCTTTTGCCTATGGAGGCTGTAAAATCTAGCGAGTGTAAAACTCTGCATGATGCCTTGACGAGATGTGGTGTGATGTTAACTGAGAGAAAGAAGACTGAGTTTAAAACAAGGGACTTAGTGCAGGATCTTGATAGGCTTGTCAGAGGTTCTGTGGAACCAGTTCGAGATTTAGTTTCTGGATTTGAAATTGCACCTGGTGCTTTAGGGGCATTACTGTCTTATGCTGAATTACTTTCAGATGAGAGCAATTATGGAAACTATTATATTCGAAAGTATAGTCTGGACAGTTACATGAGGTTAGATTCTGCTGCTATGAGGGCACTAAATGTCCTGGAAAGCAAAACTGATGCAAACAAAAATTTTAGTTTATTTGGTCTCATGAATAGAACTTGTACTGCTGGGATGGGAAAGAGGTTACTGCATATGTGGCTAAAGCAACCTTTATTAGATGTGAATGAAATCAATGCCAGGCTAGACATTGTTCAAGCATTTGTGGATGATACTGCACTGCGCCAAGATCTGAGGCACCATCTGAAAAGAATATCGGATATAGAGCGACTGATGCACAATCTTGAGAAGAGAAGAGCAGGTTTGCAGCAGATAGTTAAACTTTATCAGGTAGGTTTCTTATTCTACTTGATATTATGTATCCGTACCATGTTATGATGAAATTACACAAACTTTTTGTGTCAAAAATAATAAAAATGAATAGTTATTTATTTCCTATATAAAAAGCCAAAAGTTTTATCTTCTGCACAGGGCTGACTAAATGTTGCTAGTTTAGCCTTTTCTATAGTAGATCATTTTCTAGTATTTCCTTTGGTTGGTTAAGAGCGTTAATATAGTCTCCTATATTGAAATTTCAACCCATTTAAAATAAAGTGCTCTTTTATTTGCATACTTTTATTGTTTCAAGAGCTGGGAGATATGAAAAAAGCTTTTTATGTTTTCTTATTTTCCTTTTTGCTTCTTGATTTGTTTCAATTTTATGATACACTACCTTATGGTAACAAGAGCAGGCTACTTGCTGGCCTTTGGTTATGGTCCCAAGTTATAAACTGATTGTATGTCCAGTTTATCGTATATTTTTCCATTAAAGGCACTTGTAATCTTACATTGATGGTCATTTTTTGGATGCAGTCAAGTATCCGACTTCCATACATTAGAAGTGCCCTGCAGCAATATGAAGGACAATTTTCTTCATTGATCATGGAAAGATATTTAGATCCCCTGGAGTCATTAACAGATGATGATCACTTGAATAAGTTCATTGCTCTAGTAGAAACTTCTGTTGACCTTGATCAACTTGAGAATGGAGAATACATGATTTCATCAAGTTATGATACTGGTTTATCGGCACTAAAAAATGAGCAAGAGTCTCTAGAGCGTCAAATACACTGTTTGCACAAACAAACTGCTTCTGATCTCGATCTGCCTGTAGATAAGGCATTAAAGCTAGATAAAGGCACACAATTTGGACATGTCTTTAGAATTACAAAGAAGGAAGAGCCAAAAATACGGAAAAAGCTCACCACTCAGTTTATTGTCCTTGAAACTCGAAAGGATGGAGTGAAATTTACGAACACAAAGCTTAAAAAATTAGGAGACCAGTACCAAAAGGTACTCGAGGAGTATAAGAATTGTCAAAAGGAGCTTGTTAATCGAGTTATTCAAACTGCAGTAACCTTCTCTGAGGTATATATTTTTTATTATAACTTATTGCTTTCTTTTGACTTTTTTTTTCCCTGTTTTTAACAAAGTGTGATGTCGCAGGTATTCAAGTCTTTGGCCACCATGCTTTCTGAATTGGATGTCTTACTCAGTTTTGCTGACTTGGCTTCTAGCTGTCCTACTCCATACACAAGACCAGACATCAACCCACCTGTAAATAGTGATAGCCATTGGCTTCCTTTTGTTTTTCTTGCCTTGATTTCTTTTCTCTCTTTTGCCTTTTCTATTCTTTTTCTCTTTTCTCAAAGATACAATTTTTCATAGTGTCATTGTTTTGATATTTGTGTGATAGGATGTGGGAGATATTATATTAGAAGGAAGCAGGCATCCTTGTGTGGAAGCTCAAGACTGGGTGAATTTTATACCAAATGATTGTAAACTTGTGAGTATTCTTGCGATCGGAACCAGAGAGGTGTGGTTTTCTGCCTTTTGTACATAAGCTTGACCCATTCCTTGCACTTTGGCTTTTCTTGTGTATCAGATTAGGGGAAAGAGTTGGTTCCAGATCATCACAGGACCTAACATGGGTGGAAAGTCCACATTTATCCGGCAGGTTGTTAATTATAACTCTTTTCTATCAATCCTATTAATTGCTATTTCATTGCTCTGTTCCTAGTGACTTGTTATCTTGTCTTGATATTTTACTGCTATAAGATACAGGTAGAGGGACTTCGCCATTCATGAGTTACGGTGTTACCATTGGCATCCTTGCATCAACTATTTACCCATTCAAGTTTCTTATTACATACAAGTATTTTTTATCAGCATTCAACTGTATAGATCTTTTTGTGATCTTGAGGGGTTTCTTTGTGGTGTGTGGACTCCTTGTTCACTTTCTGTACGTGTTTTTCTTCTTAATACAAGCTTCCATGTTTCCTATCATCCAAAAAAATAAAAAAGTGTTTCTTGTTACATACATCCTGTGAATTTTCATATGACTAGGTAAGAAATTGGCTTATCAATTTTGGTCATGTTTGCAGGTTGGTGTGAACATTCTGATGGCACAAGTTGGTTCTTTTGTTCCTTGTGACAGAGCTACCATTTCTGTACGTGATTGTATTTTTGCTCGTGTTGGTGCTGGTGACTGCCAAGTGAGTTCCATGGCATTTGCTTTCAAAGTTTCAAAATTTCTTGAACTTGGACTAGGAGTTAAATGTGAAAGAATATATGTCCAGTTGTCTGTCATGTTATTTATCAATCAATTATCCTTTCATCTAACATTAGGAAATCTATTTCTCCAACAATTATCAGTTTTACGAATGATCAAGTTCAACACCAGATAGAAAAGTTCAAAGCAGCAACACTTGTTAATCTTCTTAATTGCTGGGGTATAGCACGAACCTATACATTTAGTACTTATTCTAGGCCATGCCTTGGGACGTTAGCTAGGGAAGCTGTTGTTTTACTCCTAACTTATGCCCAGGCGGGTCCTGGAAGAAAGTTAGATAGGAATAAGTATTCAAAAATAGATTTTGAAAAAGGCTATTTAGATAGCATCACACATCTCATCTCGATTGATGATGCACAATTCTATGCACTTTTTATAAATTGAATCTCTCTGATTCTGACACCCATATTCACACATAATGTTCTAAATTAGTGGCAGAAACTATTGGACTATGGACCACTTTTCAGTCTTCAGTTACAAGCATAAGTTGCACTATCTCAGAATATATGTCCTTAAATCTTGAAATGTGGTGTAGTCAGACGTGTTTATTTACTTTAATGTTAGCCAAAAATTATTGGAATCATATATTTAGCTGGCCAATTTGAAATTCTTTGCAGTAAAAAGGATTTGTTAAGTTTATTATACTATTTGATTAGCTTGTTTCATTTGGAGTAGTCAAATCTAAACATAGTTCTAGCAGCAAAGGTTTCTCAATTTTGGCATTCCTTTTCTGTATTTAGTTTCTTCTAGCATGATTTCTTTTATTCCTACTTGGAGGATTTTAAAATGCTTTACTTACTACTGCTTAGGACATAAGTTTAAGCAGTATGTTATTCTAGCCCAGTTCATGTTTTGCATGTATAATGTTTGTTATGCAAGTGCTCGAATGTTCTAGGTTCTAAGTATAGATATACACCAATTGTCATGAAAAGGTTACTAAATATTTCCTCCTTGTGATAAAAGTTTGATTGTTCTGGATTTTGTTCCTTTCAGCTACGTGGGGTTTCTACCTTTATGCAAGAAATGCTTGAGACTGCATCAATATTGAAGGGAGCTACTGATAGGTCATTGATAATCATTGATGAGTTGGGCCGTGGAACATCCACTTACGACGGATTTGGTATGTTTCACTTAAAGACCGTTTTCTAAGGGTTTTCAGTTGCTATCTGTGATGCAATCCCCCCCACCCAAAATAAAAACACACCCAACACATAAGTCATCTATAAGTAATAGTCTTTGACGAGTTGGTGCTTATGATGGATTTGGTTTGTTTGTGGACCCATTTCTAAAGACTTTAGTATCTCCCTCTATCTCTCTCATGCAATTGTTTCAAGATAGGGATGGGTGGGTTGGCAAATGAAGGATAAGCATACGGTCAATCAGGGGGTGGGTTGATTCAATACAAGTGTACAACCCGATGCTAGGTTGCCAAGCAAGTACCTAGAGGAATCTGGGGAATTTTTTTTCTATAATATAATTAAAAAAAAAGGCAGATAAACTTATTATGAATCATTTTTTGTTGTGTAAGTGATTTGAAATCTACCAGTCAATCAAGTGACGTTGGACTGCATGCTGCAACACTTGTTTTTTCAACTTTTAATGATTCCAGACAAGTAGAGATAACATGTCTGTCTGTGGCTCTTTAATCATCAAAATTTTGCATCCTGGACCAAGGCAGTTTTTGGCTAGGATAAAGCTCGTGAGTTTTGGTCGAGCTGAGCACATTGGATTAACTTTTTTGCTAGTGTCTCTGTACATGGCTGAGGCCTGGATCACCACAGACACATTAAAGTTTGTAACTTATAAAGTCTATCAAATTTTTAGATTGTTGACGCAAAAGGAGGTCCTTTTCAGCTGTGCTGTCTTCATTTAGCACAAGATGCCTGTTTGTGATAGTTCCAATTATGTTTCAAACATCAAACTAGAGTTTCTAACTAATTGATTTCATATGCAACTTTGGGAGTGTGTGCATGTTTGCATGCATACATCATGTGGGGGGTCAGTGGGGCTTGCAGTGGCTTGCTTCCTTCCCCCCCCTCTCTTCCATGTTTGCACGAAACTGTTCATTTTAATGTGTTTGAGCTCAGAACTGGTTTGGCTACAACTTCGGGGATAAGCACTCCCTAACCATTTTTTTTTTTTGGTGGAAGTAACTATGTAGACTGAACACATTGTATGTTTAGTTTCCATATAATGACCTAGTTTTACTGCTTAATATTAATCATGAATAAGTTGTTTAATTTATTAGGCATCAATCTTAGGTCGATATAATCAAAAGTGATCTTAATCAGGCTGTTTCAGAAACTGGTCCTTTTCAGCTGTGTCATATTACAGTAAAAAGGCATAGTCATGTTTTCATGTCATATTATACTAAACTGGTCCATTAACTTGCACCTTTTTCTGCGGTTTATACATAATTTTGTTAGATACTTCGGATCACTAGGACTGATAGACATTATGTTATGCTTTGATTATCAGGTTTGGCTTGGGCCATATGTGAACACCTTGTTGAAGAGATCAGAGCACCTACTCTGTTCGCAACCCACTTTCACGAACTGACTGCATTAGCTCATGAAAATGCCAATGCATTCAATACAAAGCAAATGGTTGGTGTGGCAAACTATCATGTCAGTGCTCACATTGATTCCACAAGTCGCAAGCTGACTATGCTGTATAAGGTGCAATTTTAACTCATACTTTTTGGCCTTGTCAAGACAAAGCATAGTTTGTGAATAGCTTCTTGTTTTTTGTTCTTGCTCCAGTTTTTATTCTAAATCTGTTAGAGTTCGCTTCACTTTCTAAGTTCTTTTCACTTTGCATACTTGATTTGGATGTTACAACTTAGGGTAGTCAATTTTAATACGCTTATCTAATTCAAGGGTGTCCATTTGGAGAGCGTAAAATGCAAGAAGGAATTCTGGATCTGGCGTAGGATTGCCTTTTACATCTTTAGAATAGTGATTTTATTGTTGTTTGAGTAGAAGTGGGATTGTGTCAGTTATGAATGGAACTAAGAAGTATGAGTATCAGGCATTGTCAAAATGATAGGCAATTAGTGCCAGCTTTACAATTAGGTGCTGAAGATGAGGCAATCAGCTGAGTGCATTTTTTAGATTGTGGTGGATTTTCAAATATCTGTTACTTGAGAATCTACTTCTCAATTATGTTTGCGTTGTCAAACTAATTTTATCACATTATGTTTGAGTTGTCAAACTAATTTTATCACATGTAGTTTATTTGAGCTATGTTTTTGGACCAATACAATAGCAATCATCAAATAAGTGATTATCAATCATAATTTAGGAGTAATTTTTCAAACAAATAATTATTTGAGAATCCACAGCAATCCACTGACAATCATTCCAAATAAGTTCTTATTTGGACATAATTTTTTGCCACTTTAAGTACTGTCAAATGTGCTTTTTATTCCTTTGCTGATCTTATACCAGTCCATGCACATTTTCAAAACTGCATTCTACTGATATTTCCTCATTTGTCCTTACGTTCCAGGTTGAACCGGGAGCTTGTGATCAAAGTTTTGGCATTCATGTTGCAGAATTTGCAAATTTTCCTGAAAGTGTTGTCACCCTTGCTAGAGAAAAAGCTGCTGAATTGGAAGATTTCACGCCTTCTGCAGTCATTTCAGATGATGCTAAAATAGAGGTGTGTGCTTTTATATCACAGTTCTTAATGACAAAGGATGGTTTATTGTGTTGCTTCAGTCGCTAACTATTATCATTGAAGTCCATTTTTATGGTAATTATTTATGTGAAATGATGATTAGTGGTACCAGTGTCATGGCATGAAAGTTGATTTATTAGTTAGCGGTGCAAAAAAACTGAATTCAACCTAATTGTAAACCTATTGAAGCCATGGTCATCGATTTAGGGCAGCCAATAATTTTTATTTAAACTTGCATTTCATTGGACTTGTACCGATATGAACAAAATTGCATTAACATGCAAATCAATCTATGACCACAGCTGGACTGAGTGGGGTGGACATTAAGTTATTAGCAACATCTGTTTCTAGATGGAAGAGGCTAGAAAATTCAGTTCTCTTTCATTAGATACTGTATAACTGGGCTTGTCTCTCTCTCTCTCTCTCTCTCTCTCTCTCTCTTCTTTTGAAAAAGAAAAAAAGAAAAAATAATAATTAAGAAAAAAATTTAATGTAAACCAAACCCAGCTCAATATTGATGCAAGTGACATTTTACCCCAAGACTGCTCTTACCACTGCAGGAAGCTTTCCAATGAGCCAACTAGTACTCAAAATGATTAGTTTTGGATTGATAAACCTGTCTTTGTTTTACTATCTTATTAGGGTTTAGAAAGCAATAAGCCTGTTCCCGTAAGAACATTTTGCATTTATCATTTCCATGGAATGAAAAATACTGTTAATATAATCTTGCCATCCTACCATAAGGTATTCACTGTTTTGGAATAGATTTTCTTTTTCAGCCATGAAATGCACCTTGTGATCCTGTTAACTATTTACAGGTGGGATCCAAGAGAAAAAGAATAAGTGATCCCAATGACATGTCTAGAGGTGCAGCTCGGGCACACCAATTTTTGAAAGAGTTCTCTGTTATGCCACTGGAGACAATGGACTTGAAGGAGGCTCTGGAACGAGTAAAAAAGATGAAGGATGACTTAGAGAAGGATGCAGGAGACTGCTGCTGGCTCCAGCAATTCTTCTAGCTGTCTTTCAACTGAAGGTAACTTAAACTGGGTACATTCGTAAATCCCATGCTTGTCGCTGTAAATGATGTGTCTTCCAATGTATCCTGTGGAGTAGTTATCTAGTCAAATGGTCCACTTCCCCTCCATTTGTGTGTCTATAGTACAAACGGAACTGCAGGCAGGAAACAGATCAGTTTCTATTTTTGGGTTGAAAAAGAGCACATAACTGACCTCATCCACATTTTGAGACACCCAAGGAGGGAAGAACGGTGAGCATAGTAAGTAAATTAATATCCATTGTAGACTAAAGGAACAGAAATTAGGGGGAGATGTTTCCAGATTTCTAATGAAAGTGTCCTCTGTTTCTGGGAAAGCACATGGTCGGGCGCTGCTGTCTCCCCTTGAACTAAAATTATTTCTTGAACTATGGCATGTAAGATCTTTTTGTTTTAACCTAGCATAGTGGTAGCAAAGATGGTTTAGTTTATCTTTATTGCATTAGGTTTTATGGGGTTTTTCCTTTTCTTGCTCTCATCATGCAATATTTGTAGATGTTACTGCAGAATTTAGAAGCTCAGATCTATACAGTATCTGCTTTGGGTTAACTACGTAATTTAATTATATCTCCAAAATAATAATGATAAAAAATAAATAAATAAATAAAATTGTGGGCCAACGGATGTTGCAGTCTTACTATCTCAAAATATTATTAATTAAGGGTATCTGTCGATAAGGCCAAGACCCCAAAATATTTATTTGTAAATTTTCCCAGAATGTCCATGTCTATTTCCTTTCAAATGCACCCTCTTCTTTGTTTTTTTTTGTTTGTTAGCTTAGAGTTAAAACATCTTTCTTGTAGTTTTTGATGGAAATATCTACAGAACCAGTATGTTGCATCATATGATATGACATCAAGTTATCAAACTTTTGTTTCCTTTTGATTTTATTATTATTAATTAGGTCAGATATTAGGTTAAAGTAAATGGGATTATTATACGACAAAAATGGTGATTAAGAAAGTTTATAAAGTGGAATTGTTGAGAAAAATTGATTATTTAGGATGACAAAATTACCTGTCAAGCAAATACGTCTAAATTTACTTGTGAAAATCTGTCCATTACGATAATTTTATGGGTTGGGGGGTATTTTGTTAAGAAAAAATCTGCTCGGTACTAGCGCGGATATCTATCAACCCGTATTTTTATTTTAATCACAAAAGTTACATTAAAAAAATCAAAAATATATTTAATCATAAGTTAAAAGTTTCTAATTCTCAAATCTAACTTATCTCACTGCAGCATATATACAATAAGTTTTTAATAAGTAGAAATTTTATAATTTTTATTACTAATGTTTATTTTACTTTAATTGATTTTGTTTCTTTTGTCTTAATGATAATTGTATAAAGTTTACCTGTTAATATTATTGATAATACTTGTATATTGATTAAAAGTTGAAGCAAGGTATTGATATTAGTGATGATGATTTGCATATAATAGAAAATTTGTGTTAAATTAATATATTTGTGTATTTTTTTAATGTTGAAATTTTAATTTCTCATTTACATTGATAAAATCTAGATTTAATATTGTTTGCAGATTTTTTGGGCCATTATTATATATTTATAGTTTGAATAATATAATTTAAGTTTTTATGTATTATTAAAAGTATTTTTTTATATTCATGATTTTAAATGAGAAAACTTAAAAAAAATCTTTTACAGGTTATAGGTGGATTTAATAATTATTAAAATTCATAAGGGACCAATTTTAAAAAAAATTAAAACCCGTTATAAATTATAGGTGTATTTTATAATTTAAATTTTTTATAAATATAAATTTAATAATAATAAACTCGCAGCGTACAATACTCATTGTCATCTCTTATTATAAATATCGTTGGTTCTCATTGAAAAGAACCAACGGAATATTATTAGATTTTCTTGTTGCTGATTTAAGGGAGACTTAAAAGTTAGTCGCACATCAAACGAAAATGACAGAGTGATGTGTTATAGTCATAAATAATTAGTCATTGGTTCCACAGATATTTATCCGAACAATCACGCTTTGCCACAATAAGGTGGAGAAAAAAAAAGTATTATGTTCTCTTTTTCAAATTGGATGAACAGCCACTAGCGTATGACTTTACTGGATATATTTTTTTAATTTTTAACTACCATTTCCAATACCAAAATGGGTAATATTGAGGAAGAATAAAATGAAAATAACATATTTAAGTAGTTTTAATTAGGTATTAGTCGAGTTCAAATTTTAGAGAAACAGAAATAAAAAATTAATTTGAATTTTATTTTTCATAATTGGGGTAATTTTGTTTTTTAAATAAAAAACAAAATTTATTATATGCTAACATTTTAGCCTTTTTTTTAAATAATTTATTTTTTAAATAAAATAATTATAAAATTAATATATTTAAATTTTAATCCTTTAATCGAGTCGTGAGATATGTCTTGAGTATCCCTCCTAAAATTTCCTCTATTAATTAAAGGTTGGATAAAAATAATAATTTTCTCTACTAATTTATTAGTGGAATAATTTTTTTAATATTTATGAAGATAAAAATTTAGATTATAGTATATATAAAATTTGATTTAAATGATCTCAATAAATACACGATGTCCTTCTAAGTTTACAAACATAATTTAAAAAAATAAACTGCAAAAGATATATATTTATCTTATATAATAAATATAATTTCATTCCGTCTCGTTGTCTCCGTTCTCTATACCTCCACGTGGACTGCCAAATTCTAACCGTGTCAATGAGTGACAGTGAGGACGCTGGATTCTTTCTAAATTGCTGCATAACCTTTACAAGTGATCCAATTACGAGCCTGTCACGCTACTCACGTGAAGCCAAAACATTTGAAAGAGCAGTGACGTTGACATTGGAGTTAAACTCTGCAGTATAATTGGACATTCGTTCGTACTTCAAACTAAGCGTCCGTCGTTTTAATTTATCCTTTGTCCAGAGATATAATTTCAACGAACACGATGCTTCGCTTACGCAAATCCATCACCGGCGCATTTTTGGGAAAATCCGCGCCATTCCAAGTTCCCACTTCCAACCAAGTGGACGACGCCAATAAATGACCAGATTAGGACGTTGTGTTCTCTCTGTCAGCACTTTCCCCTTGGACATTTCTGTAATTAGAAAAATCTCGGGGAGGGGTAAAGTAGTCATTCAAGCGGGAAATAAAATTAAATAATAAATTTCTCTCATGCGTGTAAGCTAAGTGAGGTGGTGACAAAAAAGGGTAAAGTAATGCGTTTTGTTTTGTTTTGTTTTTTATTCATCGACTCGATACCCAAACCAAACGGAGAGAGAAATAGACACACAAAAGGATTTTCCAATGGCGCATGGTGAGACGTGAGACGTCGTCGTGTAATCCGTCGAACTTGATTAGACAGAAGAAGAAGAAGATGAGCTGGAGAAGAGTGTTGAAGTCCGTGCAGGCAGTGGCGGCACACATCCTCCTCTTAACTTTTACGCTACTGCTTGTTTTGAAGCTCGATCACGTCATCTCTTACTCTTGGTGGTCTGTCCTTCTTCTTCTTCTTTTTGTTCTTAAATTTTATTTAAGTTGAATCGCAACCTTAGATTATTTCATTAAAATGATTGAAAAATTTATTAATTATTGGCTTTGTCTGATTCCTTTTTTTTTTTACATTTTTTTTTGTGAATTTAGTCTATTGGTTGACACAGTGCAGCTGTGCAAGCGCATACAAAAGCTTTTGTTTTAAAATTTTTCATAATTTGATTATTATTTTGTCTTCATTGTTATTCGGTTAAATGAAATAAATTTTGTTGTAGTATGAGAGAGAATAATTTATCGTATATTGTTGGAAAAGAAATTAGCACTTAGCTTAAAATAGTGGTAATGTTGAAATTAATGAAGAAGAAGGATTGGAATAGAAGTTTTATGGAAAACAGAAGTACGGATTTTACTTTGACTGGGGCTTCTTCACTTAACTAAACTTCTAACTCGATGCTATTATGATCAAGCTAGGTAGATTTCTCGAGCTTGACTGATTGAAAGGCTGTTTTCTTGCCGCATTTATGTGGCTCTTGTGCGTGCTTTACATGAGAGTAATATTTATTAATACCAACAAATTGAAGCTAGCTTTTGGCTTGTAAGCAACCATGCCTATGGTATTCAGATCATGCCGTCATGGGCCTGATGATTAGACCAATTCCTCTTACCCTTCTCATTTCTCTCACTTTTCATGCCGAGGACCCCCGCTTTGGTTGCTTGGCTGGGATAAAACCTTCGCCTCAATAAGCGGTGGCTGTGATATTTTATGGAACCCTGTTTTGTGAGGCATTAACACTAGCCTATTGATTCGGAAACGTATCGGTCAATTGCATTTCTGTTGTTGAATGCTTCACGTTTTACATAAGCAATAATTATATGTCCATTTGGTATTTTCAAAGAATTTCTGAGAAATCAGTGCTAATAATTGTCACTTTCAGTAATTATTGAGGTCGAACTTTTAATTCAGAAAAATTGCAATCAATTGTATTCATGCAACTGAATGCTTTGCGTGTTCTGCAAGCAATTACCGTGGATCCATTTTGTATTTCAATACACTTCAGAAAAATAAGTATAATAATTTTCACTTTCATTTGTTGTCATTGTTGTGTATTGTAATTTGTCTTTCGATCATTTTGATTTCTGCATGTTTGTACTCTGCCATGCAGGATAGTATTTTTCCCAGTTTGGATATTTCATGCAGTGGTTGCACGAGGAAGATTCTCTCTACCTGCTCCGTCAGTTCCCCATAATCGTCATGTGAGTTCATATTTTTTCTTCCAAAGGTTGAATGTAATTCAAAGGACTCATTGTCGTATATATTTAAATCAGAATCCCATAATTACTGACAAAGAATTATATTTAATGTTGAATGGGCAAATCCATGATCAAGCTTTTTGAATAAGATTTTTCTTTCTTGGACAGTGGGCACCTTGTCATGCCATTGTTGCAACACCATTACTCATTGCATTTGAACTGCTTCTTTGTATATATCTTGAGAGCATTTATGGTATGTGCAAAATCCTTCTACTCTTTATTTTTGTATTGCTGGGTTTTATCTATTGTGTTTCTACTCATACATGGGTGAATTTCTTCAAGAAATACCAAGTTGGCTGAAACTTTAACCTTTTAGTAAAATTCGTGACTGCTGATCAACAAAACATGAATTCATTGCATAAAAAGATCTTATTCCTGTCTGTTGGGCACTTTTAAGGCTTAAAAATGCTGGATACAACCTGATAGTACCTAATACAATCCGTTAGTGGACTAGTCATGGCCATGCATATTGAAAATGTTGTTTTAATGTTTTCTTTCTACACTTTTAACAGAACATGGTTTTGAAGCGGTCAACTTGAAGATAGTCTTTCTTCCCCTGTTGGCATTTGAAATAACTATTCTAATAGACAATTTCAGGTATGTTCTTTAGCTGAGAAATGAATCCAATTTTTTCCTCTTAATGAATTCTGTATACTAGTGACTATTGTCAGATAGATTACATTCTCTTGGTTTTAGATTACATTCTCTTGTTAATATCAATGTCCCAAGATGTTACACTGAGTTTTCTGTTTAAGCAACTAGTTGTTATTTCTAATTTTCTTTTCATATTTTTGCTGCTGTTAACCAAATGAAGGTGCTTATTGATTAATCCAAAGTTAAGTGTCTTGATATTCATACACTTGTCCCAATTTCCTTTTTCGTTTATTTGAAATTGTTCCTGTTCCCCTGAGTACCTGGAAATTCCAGGTAGTTCACTGCTGCTTGTACAATAAGCGATGCTTCGTTTGTATATTAGAACTGTTACTCTGTGTCATTAATAGGGGAAAAATGACAGCTGAGCTTGTGGATGTAGATCGTTTTATGTTTTTGAAACTTCTTTTACTTCTTTCTTTCTTTTTCTAAAAGAATTAGTTCCTATCTCAATGTAGACACTTGGTCTACAGATGTATCTTGTTTCTTTTTGCCTGTACTCCTACTTTTCTTCTTCTTCTACTTCTTTCTTTCTTTTTTAATAGAATTAGTTCATATCTCTATGTATGCACCTGGTCTGCAAATGTATCTCGTTTCTTTTTGCCTATACTTCTTTCCTTTTTTTTTTATAAGTAAAAAAACAAAGGGAAAGACAGAAAGGGTTGTGTTTGTGCATTTTCTTCTGTGTGGATGACTAGACATTCTAGGGATAGGACTGGATAAATACTATTTTCTTTATCAACTTAAGCTTTTGGTCCACCCTGTGAATGTATTGATCTGTTGGTTTCTTGTTTTGGTTCTGAAGTGTGAATGTACATAAGCTGATCATTGTAGTATATCTAGCTGACTGATATAATAAATGCTTAAGTTTGAAATGTGCTTTTGTCTGTTTTTTACTTTCTCCCCTAATTGATATCCAGAACTTATGGTCTACTGCTTTGTTGGTAACTCATTGTCTTTAGTCCATTTTAATATAATATGATACAGGCTTTGTAATTGAAGACAGTTTCTTTTTCCAGAATGTGTAGGGCTCTTATGCCAGGAGATGAAGAAAGCATGAATGATGAGGCAATATGGGAGGCACTCCCTGTAAGTTCTGTTGAACTAGCCATATCTATTATGGTAGTGAAAATCTCTCACAAATTGGCCTCATGCTTAATAAATTGTTTCCCCAAAAAAAATTTAAAAGATCCTCATGATAATTAGATTTTAGACCAATACCAGATTGACAGAAAAATGGCAAAATGCAAGGTGATGAGCTATGTGGAAATTGAATGCTTAAAATAGTTGATTGTTTGGTTGGCTTGAGCCTTGGTTCATAGATTCAGTTACATAGCATAACTGATTTGGAATTCTTATTTGGCCATTTAACTCGCCTAAAAATTACATAGAGTTAGTTCTCTTTTGGTGTTTGAAGATTTCATTGCTTTGATGTTTGGTACCTCACCTTTCAGAATTTATTCCACAATTGCTATGGGTGGCTTTTCTGACAGTACGAACATATTTAAGTAATTGTCGAGAAAAATGCAGAATAAGTTAATGGCTTCAAGTATGAAATATCTTCTCCACATTCTTGTGTCTTCCTCATTACTGTAATTCAAAAAAGAAATATTTGTGATTTTGGATGTGGATATATCATGTATGTCTATATATGACTGTTATTGAATTTGCTATATTGTTTGCAGCACTTCTGGGTTGCAATTTCCATGGTCTTCTTTGTGGCAGCTACAGTATTCACCCTTCTTAAGCTTTGTGGTAATTTCTTTAATTCCCACTAAGTTTTAAATAGGATTGCATATTATGCTTTCTCTTGAGCTTCATTTTGTACTTGTATGGTTCGTTAAACTGTTGTGTCCTTCACTTCAAATTTATCTTTTAAGGTTACTTGTGATTGAAAAGTGATTTATAGATTTGCAGAATACTACTTATCAAACTCATAATATGATGCAAAAAAATACTTATCTTTTTTGGAAGTTGGCCAAGTGAATAAGAGTGAACTATCCAAAAAATATTGCTTTAATCAACTATTGGTCAAAAAAGTTACTTGAAGATTTGCTATTGGCTGTGAAAGTAGTTGCTTCTTTATTGAGCAACTGCTCTGTGCTTCTAGGATTTTGTTCCTTCTGTGATGAAATGTTCTAATTTATTTGGGCTGTTGGCTTAGGATATTATGTTAGAAGAACAATTGCTAAAGTGTTCATACCTTTGGTTAGTGATTTCTTGAGCCCTTTTCTGTTGTGGCTCAAAGAGACGAGATTGTGAAGGATGAATTCTTATCAAATCTGATGTGGTTTAGGCCCAATTATCTCTGAAGTTGTCATGTAAATCACTTTGTGCTCAATTGGTTCATTTTTCATTACTCTATGTTGCTGCAAGTCAGCAAGATCCTTTGTGTGATGGCTAGATTGTCATTTTTCTTAATAAGTATCATCAAGCAGGAAGCCAATAAATGTATCTGGGAAGTTTCATGTGGGCTCTCAAGTGCAAACCTTTATCACTAAAGATAAATTTTTATCCTGTTTTATCACTACTGCTGTTGCATAGTCAGCAACATTGAAAAGAAAATTCTCCATTTTAAATGCACTTTACGATGGTGTCAAACCAGAAGTCATTTGGCCCTTTAATTGAAGGAGGCAAGGAGCTCCATGCGATTTGGAACAAATTCATCCTTGAATTGCACATGCCTACTGGAGAACTCCTTACTTAGATCCTAACCCTTATTTGTGCTTGTCCTTGTTTATATTTTCGATGTTTCTTTGGCTTAGTTTGAGTTAAATCTTACCCACAGGATTGTGTTCATTCTCAGGGGTGATTTCGTAGGATCCTGAAATTGATCCTGCTATTGTTTTCCCTTGGAAATTTTTGCTAGTCAAACCTATTTGATTTGGGTTATCCCTGTAGTAACACTTAACTCTTCTGTCTTAATCAGCGTGATTTCATGTCAAATTAGATGCTATCTGATAGGATCCTGAAATTGATCCTGCTTTTGTTTTCCTTTGGAAGTTTTTGCTAGTCAGACCTATTTGGTTTTGGTTATTCCAGTAGTAACACCTAAAACTTAATGTCAAATGGGGTGATTTCATATCAAAGTAGATGTTATATTTGATTCCATGGAGGAGACACATTCCTAAACATGAATTTTCTGATTCTTTTTGGAGATAATGGAGAGCTACTGTCTTTTTCTTTCTTTGGGAATCTTCTGGAGTTTCAGCTTTGCTATTCATGCTTCCTTAGTGATTTTCTAGAGGGTCTCTAGGTGCGTCCTTGGTACGTGCATGTGTTACTTTTATGTCACTATAACTGCCAAATTGACTTTGGATCACTTGATTGATCCACTGTTTACTAACACTTATACTCCTAAATTTTTTTCATTTTATAATTTCTGCCATTGTAACTGGTTTATGTTCTTTTATTGTATAACCTTACACAGGCTACGTGGGTGCTCTTGGCTGGTGGGATCTATTTATAAATTTTGGGTACAGTTTTTCTGCTCTTTATGTCAGACTTGATTTATACCTTTGTTGAGTACGGCCTTTAATATCGTAATTTGAGAGGGTATTCATGGTTTTACTAGATCATTAACTGATGAACATTAATGTGTAATTGCTGCAGCATTGCAGAATGTTTTGCTTTTCTTGTTTGTACAAAGTGGTCCAATCCTGTAATTCACCGAAGTCCTCAAACAAGACCAGCCACTTCATCATCAGCTATTACATATCTTGACTGGAATAGTGGCTTAGTAGTTTCTGCAGAGGAGGAGCAGAATCCAGATGGAATGTGTGGCCTATCAGACATTGGAGGCCACATTATGAAAGTTCCAGTAATAGGATTTCAAGTTCTTCTTTGTATGCATCTAGAGGTATGTGTACTATTGATTTGTGATCATTTCTACGGTTTGGTTTATCTTATTAATATATCCTTATTTCAGGGAACACCTGCAGGTGCTAGAAATATACCACTTCCTGTCCTTTTCTCTCCGCTTTTCCTGCTGCAGGGTGTTGGTGTTGTCTTTTCTACAACTAGATTAGTTGAGAAAATTGTAATTTTACTACAAAGTGGAGCTGGCACAGGGATATATTTTAGAATTTCTTCAAGAGCTCATGATTGCTTTGGGTTTTTGCACCGTGGCTCTAGGTAATGAATTTTGAGTTACATTGGGTATCAATTTTTGATAGAGAAGATTGTGCACTTATTGAATCATGGTAGGAGTTGATATTTTAGAAAAAGTAACATTTTCTGCATCGGGCTATTCTTAAAAACAGGCTATTGGGTTGGTGGTCAATTGATGAAGGGAGCCGTGAAGACCAGGCACGACTTGTCCATGAGAACTCCTCTGGGTTAGTATATATCCTGCATTTATCAGGTTTAGGAGATGCACAAATTGCATGGGTTTTCATTTTTGGTTTTGTTTGTGCCCCTATGAGATATGATTACACAATATTTTGAGAGAGGAAGAGATACTAGAACAGCAGCAAACTCTTAAATTTTAGGTAAAAATTTGCTCAGTTTTTTGGTAAAGTAGATATGAAAATTGCCACATGCAATTGGTTTCTATTGCACTACATATAATATAGGACAAAAGTTTTATGCTTAAGAATAGTTAAATCTTGACAGCTCTTTGGGATAGCTCGTGCAATATAGTTAATTATGAATGGTGCACCACGTATGGTCAATGAGTAAAGGATTATTCTACATTTCTTGTGTTGTTTAACGGATACACGATCCTTGATCTCATGTTTGAGTTAATTTTGATGTAGCTGCCTAAATCTTACTTTCATTTTCATGCTTTCTTTAAGCTAAAAAAATGTTTTGATTATCATGTCTTGGGTTCCAAACTTGCAGATACAACACTTTCTGTGGTTATCCACCTGAAGTAGTGAAGAAAATGCCTAAAAAGGAACTTGCTGAGGAGGTGATTACAATTCCTGCTGTATATATTTTTTTCCATATTATTTTTTGCTAATTTGGTCTTATCTATGCTTTTGAATTTTGCCAGAGTGCTAATTTCACTCTGCATCTTCATTCTCTAGCATATGTTCAAATAATGCTAAAATTTTTATGATTCTGTTTCTGCCTGCCTTACATATATATATATTTTTGGTTCTTCTTCAGGTATGGAGACTTCAAGCAGCTCTTGGCCAGCAGTCAGAAATCACGAATTATAGCCGGCAGGAGTTTGAAAGACTTCAAAATGTAATACTCTCAACTTTGATTGTTAGTTTTACTGTATTGGTACATTGCTTGAAAATAATAAATAAAGGAAGATCTTTGCTCTGGGAGACTGTTCATGAGTGGAATTTGTTTGTGCTCTGTTCATTCCTCGCTGTAATGCGTGCATATTTTCTTATTGTATTGTACAGGAAAAAGTGTTATGTAGAGTTTGCTTTGAGGGAGATATTAGTGTCGTCCTGCTTCCATGTAGGCATCGTATCCTTTGCAGGTATGATCAATTAACCCTATAAAACAAAACTTCACATTCATTAATTTTTCTTCGTTCATTGTCATGCTCATTGCTTGGTAATGTGTGGTGCTGCGCTGCAGCACCTGCTGCGAGAAGTGCAAAAAATGTCCTATTTGCCGTGTCGCCATCGAGGAGCGGTTACCTGTATATGATGTTTAGATTTCCAGACGCCAGCCTTTTCTAAGCACTCCGTCAATTGACTTCAATCAGGGAAAATGCTTTTACAGTTTTCGCTGGAACTTTTAACTCTGTAAATGTTTTTTGTTGATATAAAGAGTTCCCCCCCTCCCCCTTTTAATTTAGTTTTGTTGGTGGAAACTGTAAATATATCGTTATCTTTTGAGAGGTCAAAATGTAGCGTTGCTTTCAGGTTGCAACTTGTTTTTTTTTTTTTTTTTTTGAATAGTAGCAATGTGGCTACACTCGGCTGTAGTCTTGACTTATTATTATTTTTTTCCCCACCAAATTTTTAGGTTCGTATATAAATGTAAAAGAAACTTCTTGAATTCCGCATTTGTATTATTTCACTTCACTGCCTAGATATTTTCCAGAAACTAACGAAGATTTAGAGGTCACCCTTAAGAAAAGGATAACATTTGGTCGATAAGTTATTTATCTAATAACATTATAAATGCATTATGAGTATATTGTTTCACGTTAAGTAAAAGCTTAGGTTATCAAACTGAATTACTTGCAATAATTGAGATGTTAATTGGGATCTAAGTGTTATGGTTTATTTAATAGCTGTAAGTCACTATTTAATTTTTTTTTGTTGTTTAGTTGTTTTTTAAATGAAGTTTTTGAAATTAAATAAGTTATTTTATTTTTAGCAACGAAAGTTTAAATTTTGAATTTTGGAGAGTGGAGTCTGAATTTTTTTAAAACATATTGAAATATATAATTTTTTTATTTGATAACTTTATTTTATTTTTTAAAATATAATTTTAAGAATTTTATCTATTAAAGTAATTTTATAATTTTTAATAAAAGTTATAATTGAACAACTACAATTTTTTTTAGTAAAATTCCTACTAAAAAAATTTCACTTAAATAAATTCTATTTCGAAAATTATTTCAAACAGAACTTAAATATTTTAAACCCTAGCATTATTTTTACAGTAAACATGATTTTAGTTAAGTCGTGTATCCATTTTAAATATGTAGAAATAAAAATAACAGTAATTGATATTATCAGTGCCTATTTTTTCATATTTTACAAAATTGGGTGTGGATTTTTATATTTTACAAAATATGAATTTAAGTGGTACCATTTCCAGTGTATAGCTGCAAAATATTGATATTGATCAACTAAATTTGCTTTTTTGTTTAATACAGGCACCAAAAAAAATAAAACAATATATGGAATTTCATTATTTATAATTTAGGTGTCACTAATAAGATGTATTGTTCTGTATGAATTGCTTATAATTAAAAAAATAATGAAAGGGAAAGTGATATATTTTAAAGATTATACGGTAAATTAAAATTGAAACAAATTTTGTGTGGACCGTTCATAATTTTTGAATTTTCATTAAATATTGATGATTTCTCTTTTTTAAATCGCCGATATGGCAAGACCACGAAGGTTTATGCCTATCATTGTAGCCAATCGAACCGGAGAGAGCTCCAAAAAAAAAAAAACAATTATTTGCCCAGATGCGGACAGGAAGAACGTGATACCACTTTTTAGTCCTTACCCATTATAGATTATAGAACAAGAAGTGTAATTTTAAAGGGTTAATTCCACCCTGCTCCTAAATGTTTTAATATTTTTTATTGAACACTTAAATATTCTGAAAATACTCAATCCACACCCAAATCAGTTAATTTGACCGTTTATTCTAACAGTCAAAGGGTAAATTTAGAAATTCATCTCTTAAATATTATTTAATGATGATAAATTAAATTTATTTGATAAATTAATTAATGAAATTTTTATTAATTACCTTTAATTAAGAAATTTTAATGTAAATATTAATTATTAGATTAACATTTTATCTCATTTAATTATTTTTTAATTCAAGATTAGGGGTATTTCAGACATTTCATTCACTTTCAAATAATTCCGTTAAAAGTAACGGTAAGTTAACGGAATTGGGTGTGCTGTGAAAAATGTCGAAAAATTTAAGTTCCGGGTGGAAAATGTCAAAAGATTTGGGGGTTAGGTGGAAATAACCCAATTTTAAAAAACGAAAAATTCGAAAGCAACTTTAACGAAATTACAAATTATACTAGTTAAATCATCGTATTCAAATCTAAATAATTCACCGTTAGCTTTTGATACGTCAAGAGTATCCTCCAATTCGTACGGTTCCACAGAACCCGGCTTATTATCTAGCTTTTGTGAGCAGCTGGGTTCTCGTTTCTCGCCGATCTGCAAGTTTTATTTTTATTTTTTTATTTGTGGTTTCTTCAGTTTAGGTAAGATTGCTGGTACCATTTTGTAGATCTTCATTTTGTTGTTTTCTTTTTTTTTTTTCTGTAAAAAGCTTGTTTGGTTTCTGGGAAATTGAGGAATAAGCAAGGAAAATGAAGTGTAAGTGTAGGATATTGAGTCAGTTATGTATTTTGTATCGGTTTCTAAGATTCTTTGCAATAAAGAAATGAAATTAAACTAAGCTAGATAGTCGTACAGCACTCAACAGCACTCAGTTTAGCTTAAAGGTGAATTTTGATATCTAAAATCTGAAATTAAACCAGTAGATCATTGATGTTGTTTCATTATGCTATTTTAATTAGTTGTTAATTATTTTGAAATCAATGTATATTCTGGGTTCTTTTTGTTAGAGTTTAACTTGAAGTTTTTAACAGGAGAAAAATATATCAGTGGAGATTGAGTGGGAAAATAGCAAAGTGTATGAATTTGGTCTATTTTGATGAGGGAAATTGCTTGGAAATGTTATTGGATATGGTGGGTAAAGATGACGGGAGTTGGTGCATTTGATTTATGAGAAGTTGTGGTGGACATGAGTCGATCACCCTCGTTCTCTGTGAAGTCGGAGCTCAGCTTGAAGCCAGATCCAGAACGTATGCAACGATGGGTTGTTGCCTTTTGCACCATTCGATTTGATCTAGAGCAAGGTCAGCTCATTGAAGATTGTTACCCACCTGGTTGTCTCACACAGGATGAGGAACTCGAGGTTGCTTACAGTTCATTTCCTGATTCTGTTTCCCAGCACCAAAATCGCTCAAGCATTCATGATTGCATCTTTTTTTTCCGGTTTCAAAGGCACAAAAATCTTCCACAGGGCAATGTTACTCCATCCGAGATAACTGAAATCAATGATAAAATAACATCTTCAGAGCCTACAGAGGAGAAACTACTTAAAAGATCAAAAAGTTTTTCTAGTAGTAAAGGTTCCAGACACTTGTATGGATATGTATTCAATAGGCAAAGGCATGACGAGAGGCTTAAGCGAGGTGGGGAACAAAAATCTTTGGTAATATTGTCTCATGGCCCTTTCTCTAGTGTGTTCAGACCATTGTTGCAAATCATGGGTCCTTTGTATTTTGACGTTGGAAAGAAAGCTATTGAACATATTGCTTCTTTTGTCTCAATTTGGCCTTCTCCTGTTCCTGGTAAGCTAATGGAACTTCCCATTGGGAATGCCATGCTTAAAGTGAACTTGCCACCTGCACATAGCTTGCCCTTGGAAAGTGGAATGTTGTCTGAAGAGTCTGCTGCTTCTGTGGCACCCTTTCTTCCTTACAATCAGTCAATTCCTCAAGGTCTTTTTCACGATTCAGATCTTTTTGGTACATTCCGGGGCCTTCTCTTACAGCTTTGGGTGCTATGGGAGTTGTTACTTATTGGTGAGCCTATTCTTGTCATAGCACCAACTCCTCCCCAATGCTGTGAGGCTGTTGCCAGTCTTGTAAGTTTGATTGCCCCACTTCTTTGTAGTATTGATTTTAGGCCGTATTTTACCATCCATGATCCCCAATTTGCACATTTAAATTCACTTCAAGAGGGGGACACTTTCCCTCCAATGGTTTTGGGAGTAACAAACCTTTTTTTCCTTAAAGCTCTGCGCAAAATTCCCCACATTGTATCTGTTGGAAGCCCTGCTCCAAATTCAAACCGGGTTGCCTTTGCAAGCAGGGCCTCTTCTGGAAAAATTTCTGTTAGACCTGAGGGATTTGGTCTTCAACAGCTATCCCTTAAATTTTCTCCTTCAAGTTTGTTGAATGTTGTGAAGTTGAGGAGAGAAGGTCCTCTAAGTCTCATGACAGAACATAAGGAAGCCATTTGGAGCAGTTATGCTGCAACAACAAAGCCAGATACTTCTATTTTGAATAGGCTAATTGATGCCGGTATGTCACCTAGGGTCGAGGAGTCAATGTCTGTTGTCAACAATGAAATATTGCGGAGGCATTTCTTGGAGCTCACTACCAATTTTTTGGCGCCTTTTGGCCCTTATTTTAGGACTACCACGCCTTCTGAAGGTTCTTCTCCATTTGTTGATCCTCCAACTCTCCCTCCTTTTGATGCAAATGAATTTCTTTCAAGCTTACAAGCCAGAGGTGTTGGGAAGTTTCTGTCAAAACGGATGAGATCTAATTGGCTTGACTTATACAGGTGAAGGACCTTGATATTTATAGTATTTCCTACCAGTTCGTATCTTTTTGTCTACTTAAATATTATGTTCTTCACTTATCCGCCATTGTTTACTTTGGCACGTTTTTCCAGTTAATCTTGTTATTAAATGCTTTTGAGATAAAGATGCTTTGTGCCTGTTCAGGAGGTTCTTGAAAGGACCAAACTTCATGCCATGGTTTCAAAGAAGACGTGCTGCTGCAGAACAGGAACAACATAGGTTATGGAGGCAGGCCAGAATGAGGACTGACATACAGCAGCTTATAGCTAAAATGTCTGAATTGGAAAGTGTTGATACCTTCAATGCTGTTGAGAGGCATCTTATAGAAGAAATACAGGTAAATTGGATCTTTGTTCAGGATAGTATGTCGATTTTTATTTTTATTTTATTCTGATTTCTGTGGTTGACTTTTTGTTTTTAGCCTTAGTTTATTCTTCTTTTCTTGGGGCTGTTTCTACATTATGAATATCTAGTTATGGATGTTTGCATGAGAGAGTCTATTAACCATGCCCACGCACATGTACACATTTATACCAATTTTGTCGTAAGATTGTAGTTTGGATTTTTTTTTTTTGAAAAGAATGATAAAATAAATGAATTTCTTAATAATTTAGTGAAGCCAGCCAAGTCAGACGGCAATTATTTTTTCTAATATTGCAGGAGATACAATTTGTTTTTACTACCTTCTCTACAATAAGTATTCTTGACAAAGAGTTGTGAAGAGGATCACAGACAAATTACGGAGAGCAGCAGAAATTTCTAATGGAAGTGAAACCTGCAAATGGCCTTTACAATATTTCTGTTTCTTGTTTATGGTTAGTGAGGGTGGCTAGTTTTTTGTCTGATCACTGACTTGTGGTAAAGCTGGTTATAGATATTGTCCGAAACCCTTCTCTCTTTTCAGAACTTTCAAATTAGCTGAATGCAATAGTTGAAGCCGTATACATGGATAAAAACTGAAGGTATCCATATGGGATATCAATTTAAACAAAGATGTCCTAAATAGTTGCATTTTTTTCATTATCAAAGCGTATTGCTATTATTGAATTCATTTTCTTCTCATCCAGAATGACTTGTCATGGGTTCTTGGGACCTATTGTGTGCAAAGAATCTTGAAACAAAACTAAAGCCATAATTAGGAATCTTTTTCTGCATTGATGGCATTCACAAGCTGATGGATAAAGAATACCAAATGGATTTAGAATATTTAAGATATTGCTTTTAGGAATTCAGGGACATCACTTGTTTGAGTCAGATTATTGCTTGTGAGTGAGTAGGATTTGAGTTGCGTACTTGAGACAGATAAGGGTTCTTTTTAACCACCATAAAGGCAAAACATGCAATCTGATGCTAGGAGCCCATAAGGCTTGAAGCTGATCTGCATGTAAAATCACTCACTTCATATTCATTTTTCCGGCTAAGATATTGCGAATAGCAATGTGAAATATTGTTTACAGCAATCTTGTACTTGATATGTTTGTTTTATATTTGATCCTTTTTGACTGAGCGGATATTTTGTTGTCTTCCAAATAAATATTCCTTGGCAGTATTTTATGTTATCATTTGTAATCTTCAGTTGCAGCAATCTGGACGTGCTGCCACAGACTCTGCAGAAATTTGCCAGAAACTAAAGGGAGATCTGCTGGCAGTGTTCAATGTGCTTCCCAAGGACGTGCAGCAGCTTTTGCTTTTCAACCCAGAAAGGGCAGCTCTTTTACAAAGAACCCCAGAACTGACAAAACCTCTTGGCACCCACCTATGACAAGTTGGGACTGCACCTCCCTACACCAGCAACATAGTGTGCATGACATGGCTAGGAATCTGGCGGCTTCAGGTATTCTTCTCATGTTACTGAAGGATGGGACATTTTGTAATTAGATTGTTGCATCTTCTTTCACAGGATTGGGAGAATATCTCCTACTTCAGGAACAATTATACTCTGGGTGAGATTAGTAGCCTCTCATAATTTTTATTTTCCTCTTCTCATCTTGCTTCATGCAATTTAACAGCATTTTTTTTTAAACATGCTTTCATTGTTTTCCAGATCTGGTCACTAATCTGTACCTTGAATCAATCTTCCTGAGCTCTTCTTGAGTCTTGAGATAACTTTGCGAAATTGCTAACCAGTTATGTCATTCCAAATTCATGGCTGATTGATTTTTTTCATTAGTTTTTAGTCTGAAGCAGCTATCTAAACTACAGCTGTTGTATGATGTTGAACTCTCACTTGTTTAATTTTTGTAATTCAAACACTGTTTTCAATAGTTTTAGGTGTCTTTTTTAAAGGGTCAAACTTTCATCAAAATGGAATAGGAGAAAGAAAAAAGTAAAAACCAAGTGTACTTTATCTTCTTCAATCAAGCAAGTTGAGGATTTAGAAAGATCAAGATTCGTGGAAGAGTTACTTCTGACAACCACTAGATTTCAGCAAGTGGTTATCAGAGGAATTATTAACCTACGGAAATTGTTTTCTGCAGAATCTGGTTGGTACCCATCTTTGAAGTTGTTTTGTAGTCTTGTGCAACTATATAGGTCCTGCAGCGAGATTTGTCGATCATACGTTTCATTCATGTCAGTTCTTTTGCGCTCTTTTACCTTTTTTGTTATTATTATTCTCTCTTTCTACTACCAATTGCAAATTAGTTTCTTGGTATTTGTTATAGAAGCGTTTGCAAATAGTAAATTTAAAATATGACATGATATCCTGGGATGATTTTAAAGCCATGAGTAATCAGACAGCTAAACAATTCCTGTTAGATGAAAGCAAAAGTTACAGAAAGACAAAATGAAGCAATCAAGAGACTGTAGCAAATCTACTCAAGGAAGCAGTCAGGGGACACAAATTGCAGAAGATTCTCAAATTTACTTGTCAAATAACATTTTGCTTTAAGATTACTTCCGTTTTAGAAGGGAAAAAGGAAAAGGACTCTCAAGTTGAAGATAGGACCACAACCTTAATGTAACCTTTTATCCCCATACTAGAAAGTAAAAAAAATCAAAATGCATCCTGGGAAATTGACAAATGAATGTGACAGTCTTGAAATTTTCTAAATTTGAAATCTTGGTATATCTCATTTTTGATGTTTTCTAAATAAATGGTGGCTTTGTTATTGGTGAACAAAACATTGAAAGCAAATTGATGCCTTGGACCTGTTGGTGTTAACCCATTATCAAATATGACAGTGTGGTTTATATCACATTCCAAAGCAGGCTATATGACAAATTGGAAAAAGTCGGCTGGGTGTGGCACGTGTTACGGGGAACTTTCATTCGGATCCTTGAAGTGTCATAAAAATGTCCTATTGATTTTTTTTTGTTTGTTTGCCTTTTCTGGAAACAAAAATGGTTTTTAAACCTATAATTGAATGATTTTATTTTTCACTATAAATTAGGTGAGCATATTCGAGTTGGTTCATAAATAAAGTAAAAATGTTAAAAATTAAAGGTAATTAACTTTAGGACGTTTTATTAATAGTTTATATTAATAAACTATGAGGTCGAAACAAATCTTACTCGAGCTCTTTCCTTGCTTGCTCGATATGATCCAATTCACACCTCTACTTATTTGGTGCAAAGTATATATATGCCAGTAGAATTCTCCCTTCCATCCACCCTCCCTAATAATCATCTTTTGGGTGACCAATTTGGGATGCTGAATGTGAACTGCAAGCAGTTTTCATACGAATTTTTGTTTCCTCTCTCGGGAAATCTATTTGATCGCATTTTTGTAGTAAAGGTACGACGAGGTAGCATGTCCAGTTGGCATTGAATTTCATTGAAAGAAAGAAAGAAAGAAAATAAACGGGGGGCAAATTGGTAAACCTTGATGCAAGTCGCTTTGCGTATAACTTTTTGACACCTCGAAAGAGAAGTCGATTTAAAGTTGAATTGAAAAGAAAAGATGCAACATACTATTACTATATTTGCTCAATATTTGATGGAGAATGTCTCTGAATGTGAACGAAGGCCGCATCGCCTTTGCAATTTGCATGATGACATGCATTGCGTCAAGATTTGTTGGGCTGGGACAAGAAATTATATGTTCATATTACCTTCTTTTTTTTTTTCAGATATTTTCTCTCTTAAATTATTTGGCACCTCACAACTTGAGTTCACACTAATATATATAGCTATTATTGTTTATTACTAACATTTAAAAATTTTGTTTTAAAATTCTAAATATTGTGTTACATCGCATTAAGTTTGGAAGTGTAATAAAATGATACAACTACAAACACACAAATAATTACCCAGTTAGCAACTTAGGTAGCATAAGTGGATTAGTTGGATGAAAGCATCATGGGTTCAAATAATAATTTTATTAACTGCTGATACTGTTTCAATTAATCCTTTCATGTCTGTCACATTAAAGTATCGACTTAGTTTGTACATTGGTTGTAGTATAATCATTTGTGACGATGTAAATATTGTCAAAAATCTAGAACGCATAATATGAAAATTTTAAAAAGTTCTTAAAGTCGTCGACGGTTGCAGCACTGTAGTTTTATCCCTAAACCATCTTTTAGAAAAATGTCCCACAACCTAATATTATAAAATCTTCGTTGAATCAAATCAACCGATCAACAATTTAATCACTTACAATTTTATTTTCTTTTTCTTATGAGGGATAAAATAATTCATACACGAACTTTCATGGAGACCTACAAAACTACTGCTATTTTAAATAGAAAAAATTAAAGAGAAGCAAGACATAATTAATTATAACACCATATAGAATAAGATAAAAAAAAGATGAAATAATTAATTAATACCATAGAATTACATGATAATATAGTTTATTTTATCTTCCTTTAGTCTCTCGTCCTTATCAGTAGTATTTTTCAATCGATTTTTAAAGATTTTGGAAGGTGGACTTATCCCCACATCGTGAAGGGTCTCTTGACTCATTTATAAGTGATAAATTAAATAAAAAAAATCCAAAAGAAAAAACAATTGAAAAATAAACGGGGAAACAAAATGGTGAGGTGCATTTTAACCAAAACCAGAAATAGAGATTTGGCCACGTACTTCGGAATGCGGGAGGAATTATGTCTACTACAATCATTGATTTGTCTCCTCCCACTTCCTTCTGATATGCGTGCAAGGCACTCACCAAAATTAAAAGGTACAATTATATTAATTTATTTTCCATTTGCATTTTGGCAAATCTCCTCCTCGTAATTAATCTACTGCTATTCAATTAAAAGAAAAATCCCTCACAGTCGTTACCATATGAGAAAAATGGTTTTTGATAATTCTCTAAAAATTGAGCCAATGACATAATCTTCAAAATTAAAGAAGATGGATGAAAAGAATATTGAAAGTAGGCTGCTTACCTTGTAAAAAGAAAATTTTAATTAAGTCCACAATTGAGCAAAATTTCATGTCATAAAAAAAAAAAGTGTTACATTAAAAAGAATCTTTCCTAATTTGTAAAGATTCTTCTAGAATGTGTTCTTTAAATATGAATCATTTATTCTAAAGTTGTCTAGTTCATGTAATTCATGTAAATCTGATTAGGTAGAGAGGTTGTAAAATAATTTGATCACAATTTATTACAACATAAATTCTTTATCTAGATTATTGTTTTAAACTTTAAAAATATATTTTTGTTTCTAAGGAATAAAATTAAGATCAAACAGCTTGGCTATTGCAACAAACTTAATAAATATAAAGGTCAAAACTATAGTCAATCAACATCATCTCTTTTCATGGTCATTTAGCAGCAGCAGAGAATGACCATTTGTTTTAAAGATACTCTTATACCAAGTTATATACGTGTTAGAATTATTCTTCAAACTCTAAGTTCATGTAAAGAACAAAAGTTCTTTTACAAAAGGGGTCATAGGAATCTTGGAGAAATATGTTTGGGAAATTTACAAGTAGGGGTGGGCACCAACCCGCCCAACCCGTGAACCCGACTCAACCTGTGTGAATTTTTGCGGGTTGGGTTGGGTTGCTAAAATTTACGGGTTGGGTTGGGTTATTAAATTTTCAACCCGCACTGTTTGCAGGTTGGATTGGGTTGTAAATTTTTAACTCAACCCGACCCGTCAACCCGTATATATAAAAATATATTTAACAACTTTCTCAAAACCCTAAACTCAAATTCTCTTATTCAAAGAACGGCTGCCTGTTTGCTCGTGCATAGAACACAACAACATCACAACTCAAGGCGTTTCTTGAAAAGCTGCTCAAACTTCGCATGCTTAGGTTCTTTCTTCTTTCTATTTTACTAATTTATTATTTTTTTGAAAAAGTTAATCAATTTTTTATTGTTAAAATGTCTAGCCCAATTGATTTCATGATTTGGTGCTTTATAATATTTTTTTTATTGATAAAATTTGGTCAATTTTTGGTTGTTATGATGGTGTCAAGCTTAATCAACAATCGGATTAACATGTCTAGCCCATTTGATTTCATGATTTGGTGCTTTATAATATATATTTTTTTATTGATAAAAGTTGGTCAATTTTTTGTTATTATGATGGTGGCAAGCTTAATCAACAATCAAATTAACACAAATAAAATAATTATTAGTATTACAATCTTAGAGAAAAGGATTTTCGACAAACATCTGCTGGGCATTGTTCTGCAGAAATATTTTCAGTATTAACTAGTCATGCTCTCAAATTCACATATGTATTCTATCTCAGATGGATTTTTTTTAGAAAATTATTTTTTTGATTATTTGTTAATTATTAATAGGATAATGACAATATTCAATGCCTGGAATTTTTTCCTTGTAGATGGAAGCAAATTCATCCAATAATCCAGGAGTTAATATCTCTACACCTTCAACAGCTCAAAGTACAACTGATAGTGCTATTAATACACGTGCAGGCAATGGAAAAGGTGGAAAAGTGTTACAAGTATGGGAACATTACACAAAATTTGAGAATGATACAAAATGTAAGTGTAACTACTGTTCTAAAGTGTATGCGTGTCATTCTAGATTTATTGGGACCCGTACTTTATGGAATCATTTGTCAACATGCACATCCTATACTGATAGGAAAGTTGATTTAAAACAAAAAACCTTGGTGTTTGGGGATAAGACAGCTGGTGGTGGCAGTAATCTTATGGCAATATCTTGTAGCAAAGAGGACCTTAGAAAAGCATGCATTGAGATGATAATTATTGATGAATTGCCCTTTAGTTTTGTTGAAAAAGAAGGGTTTCAGAAATTACGAGCAAAGCTTGTCCAAAACTTGATTGTTTTTCTAGGAGAACTGTTGCTAGAGATGTGTATCAGTTGTACTTAAATGAGAAGAGTAATTTGAAAAAAGTGTTTGCTAGTAATAAGTATAGGATTTGTATAACAACTGATTGTTGGGCTTCAATACAAAATTTGAATTACATGGTTATTACAGCCCATTTTATTGATGATGAGTGGCAACTTCATAAAAGGATATTAAACTTTTGCCAGATTGATGATCATAAAGGAGATATAATTGGAAAATTGATTGAGTCTTGTTTGCTTGAATGGGGTATTGATAAAGTGTTTACAATTACTGTTGATAATGCAAGTTCGAATGATTTGGCCATTTCTTATTTAAAAAAGAAGCTGAATAACTGGGGTGGGCTTGTGTTGAATGGTGATTATCTTCATGTTAGATGTTGTGCACATATTATAAATATGATTGTGACTGAGGGGTTGAAAGAGATGAATAATTCTGTTTCTAGCATTCGCAATGCAGTGAAATATGTAAGATCGTCACCAGCTAGATTAATAAGGTTTAGAAAATGTGTTGAGGATGAAAAACTTGATTCTAAACGCATTGTTGTGATGGATGTTCCTACTAGGTGGAATTCCATCTATTTGATGTTAGAGAGTGTTCTTGCATATCAAAAAGCTTTTGAACGATTGGAGGATAATGATGGATTTTATAAATCCTATTTTGAAGAGAAAAAGGGTGGAAAAAAAAAGATTGGGCCACCGGAACTTATAAATTGGGTGAATGCAAGTGTGTTGAATAAATTTTTGGTGAATTTCTATGAAATTACTAAAAAATTTAGTGCTTCTTTGTCTGTTACATCACATTTGTATTTTCATGAGATGCATTCTATAGAGTCAAATTTGAAAGGATTGATACTAAGTGATGATTCTTATTTGAGTGCAATGGCAAAGAAGATGAAAGAGAAGTATGACAAATATTGGGGTTCCCTTAACACTCTAAATAAGTTGTTAATTGTTGCTGCTGTGCTTGATCCGCGTTATAAATTGAGTTTTGTGAAATTTTGTTTTGAGGAGTTGTATGATGAAAATGTTGTGTGTGAGCTCATAAAAGTGATTAAAGGCTTATTGTACTCTTTGTATGACTTTTACACAAATAATAACCCTAGATGTGATGGTGGTAGCCAAACCAATCTGTTAATGCTGCCATTTTTCCATCCGAGTTAGAGAAAAAAAGTGATATTATTGATTAGATTAGCCAAGGTAGCAAAACTTTCAAAATGGAAAAAGAAACAGCTGGAAGAGGATGGTGTAGAGTTGAAAAATGAAGTGGACAAATATTTATTAGATGACTGTGAAAATCGCTTTGACGATTCATTTGATTTATTGAACTGGTGGAAGGTAAATGGTGGGAAGTATAAAGTTTTGTCTAATGTAGCCAAAGACATTCTTGCAATCCCAATATCTACAGTTGCTTCTGAGTCTGCATTCAGTACAGGAGGATGCATTCTTGATCCATTTCGAGCTTCTTTGAGTCCTAAAATGGTAGAGAACTTAATATGTGGGCAAATTTGGCTTTGTTCTTCTCGTATTGCTGTAGAAGAGGATACATCTTCGGCTGAAGATATAGCATTTTATGAATCAATTACATCAGGTAAATATTTATATTATGATTTTTATTTTTATTCTATTTATATTTTCCTTGTATTTATTTGTTATAACATATATGCCTAATATTTTTATTTTTATTGTTATATAAATTCAAGATTGGCATCAGATTTTAATGTCATTAATTTAGATTGATCTGGATTTTGATGTCATTGGACTGATCTTCATTACACTCCTGTTGGTTGGTATTGAGCAATGATTTCGGGAAATTTTCTTCCTATGTATGGAAGACTTACAAAATTTTCACTATTTGGACTTTAATGTTTTGTATTAAATAAGGTTTTAAATTTATGTACTTTTTTTCATTAGTTATGTACTAATAATTTGATTGTTAAATTTTGAAATATTGGATTTGTTGTAAGAATTTTAGTATTTGTGTTTTTTTAATTAATTAATTTATTTTTTTAGACCATAAAAATGGGCTTTTCAAAAGCCCAACCCAATCAACCTAACCCGACCCAACCCGCAAAGTTGCAGGTTAGGTGGGGTTGGGTTGAAAAATGTAATGGGTTGAGTTTTTTCAACCCGACCCGTGCCCACCCCTATTTACAAGAATAGCAAAAAAATTTAGGTTTTTTTCTAATTTAACCCCTCTAATTTTTTTCTTTCCACATTAGCCATATCCCCAAATTATGGACGAAATTACCCTCTCCATTCTCACGTTTTCCTCACCCAAATTTCTCTCTCTCTCACCAAAATCTCATCACCGAAAGTTGTATAGATCGGCGGCGGCGGCGTAGATCGGTAGCGGAGAAAGTTGGCGACGCCGAAAAGAAGCTAAATCACGTTAAAAAGCTTCGGAGATATCCAAAATCAAAGGAAAAAATTGAAAACCCTAGGTGAGTTGTTTGGCTTGTTGTTGGTGTTGTTGGTAGTGTTTAATGGTGGTGGTAGGTGAGATGCATGTGGGAAAGGGAAGAGAAGATAAATAGAAGAGAAAGGGAAGGGGCTGTCGCGCGAGAGCTCACGCGACAGCCCCGCGGCTTGTCGCAGGTTGAACGTGCGACAGGCGTGCGCCTACCACATTTTCGTGCGACAGGTGCGCGCCTGCCGCACCAAATATTGCTGCGACAGGCACGCCCGTCGCACCAGATTTTGCAGTGAGTTTTTTTTACGAGTTAAATTTTTTTAATGTAATGTAATAATTTTTATAAATATTACAACTACATAGCGAAATCAGAATCACCAGATATCGAAGCAGGTAAGATGTATTTTCATTATGCCGAGCACTTTCCTGGTCGAATTACGAGCATGTGTAAGTTATCTTCGGTCGTGAAAGTCATCCAAGAAAAATTAACAAAGCGGCAGTTGAATATATTCAAAAAGATATATTTGGGTATTTCTTGGAGTGTCAAAGTTTTCAATTTAGTGGGGTAATATTGCACAATCTTTTACTCAGGCAAGTGGTCCCTGAAGAAGATAGCCTTGAGGATCAGTTATAGTTCGAAATTGATGAGCATCTAATTCGCTTGTCAATTGTGGAATGGTGCTTGGTTACTGGAGTTTCATTTGCTCGTGATGGCAAACAAAAGAATGATAAAATGGAGCAGCAGAGGCTACGGAATACGTATTTTGGTGGTGGGCATCATAAGATCTATGTGAATGAATTCGATGCAGTATTTTCCTCGTTGAAATTCGAGGAAATGGATGATATGAACGCATTAAAAATTGCGTTGTTTTATTTTGCGGACAGAGTACTCAATGCAAGGAAAAATCACTCCAAAATCAACTAGCTTTGGCTTGACGAAGTTGATGATATAGAATACTTCCGAAGTCGTGCATGGGGTCTATTGTCGTGGAAAAAAATACACAACAGTCTTGACAATGCATTGTCCGACAAAGATGAGAAATTTAAGAGGACTCGATTGCAAAATCTAGATCATAACATCGAAAAATACAATTTTTACGGCTTTACGTCCGGGATTCAGTTGCGTTTTTTTATATTAATAAGTTTTATAGTATTAAATATTTGATAGTTGTTTTATTTGAATTTTCACTTACGTTGCTGCAGGCATGAATTTACGAAGCAATAGGAGGTTTGCCATCAACATGGGTTGTCAAAACAAAAAAGAAAATTCCCCACATTTTGCAATGGAAGCCCATGGTGTCTTCGAGAATCAACTTTGCGGAGGTTTATGTGTAATGTGAATGAAATAAAGTCAGATTTAAAAGATTTTAAAGAAATCGTTGCTGGCTACCTTACGTAGTTGTAATATAAACTCATTCTTTTCAGCAAATAACATATCCATACTGATATCATTTAAGTCACAACTGCTAACAAAGCTTGGAGCAACCGTGTCCGAAGACAAAGTTAGAGCAAGATTTGTAAGGGGATCAATTCTCTTTCTTGACCGAACCATAGAAAGAATAGGTCTATTGCCTCTGTTATTCACTGGAGTATTATCTTCACAGTCATCCTCATGTTGATCCGACGGAATATTCGAAGGACCGGCTCCTCCATCATTACTATCATTATTGAAATGAGTGCCCCTCGTATTATTAGAAGGTTATGCACAAACATTATCCCCCGCTGTCTCATCATGAAAATCATCATTGTCCTGAAAATCATTGTTGTGATACGGAGAATATCGTTGCTCCAACGACATCGTTATTGGGAATACCGTTGCTTCAACATCCTATAACGTAATACCGTATCATCAATGTTGTCATAATTGTCGTGGATTGGAGAGTAATATTGCTGCAGCGATACTGTCCTTGGCAACACCTCTTCATCATTATCGGGGCCAGACATATTTGCTTTAAATGAAGTTTCTGTATCGAAATGCAGCTCAATACATTCACTCGGAACTCGAGGTGATGTGGTCACGAATATAGGAATACATCCATAATTGTCTACGTCGGATGCCATATGCAATACAACCCTCATCATTTCATCATCAAATATATCCATGGGCAGTGCACATATACGATATAATGTGTTACTAGACCTCAAAATTGTCTTCATTGTGATACTATATTCATTAGGGTTTATTTGTAACACCTCGTATACTCTTGCCAATAACTGATCAAACAGACAATTTTTCCCAACTAAAAAAGCTCGATTTTTATCATTCATATACTCCATACGGCTATCCTCTAATGTCTCCCACCAACTATCGTAACACAATTCAAGTACAACTGAATCCATTAAGCCTGAAATTATAAAAAAAATTATTTAGATCCGGATCAAATTAGATTTAATAAATTTCATGAGTTGGTGCGACAGGCAGCCTGTCGCCCGAAGCTTTGTTCTGGCGGGGTTGCCTGTCGCAAAAAACTTAGTGCAACGGGCTGCCTGTCGCACCAAGTCTTTTTGCGATAGGTAGCCCCGCCAGAACTCAGATTTAGACCCAGACATTCAGCAAGTTCAGAAAATAACTCATACTAGTAAGTGATGCTGATTAGTGTTAGATCTGGATAGATTGTGACTGACTTTTAGTGTTGTTTATTGCCGTCGTTGATGATTCACGAGTAAAAAATTAAGCCATGTTTTGTTAAACGATATGGGAGAAATGAACTTGGTTTTGCTCGATAAAGAAGGGTAATTTGGGAAGAAATGCTTCGATTTGGCTAATGTTGATAGAAAAAAGTTGCTATGATTAATTAGGAAAATGATAAAATAATTATGGTTATTCTTGTAAATTTCCCAATATGTTTTCTTTAAGTGGTAAAGTTAAGATATAAGAGTCGTGCTCCCTTCCTTCAGCTTACTGTCCCAAGCTTTATTAAGAATTCAAGCTTCTCTCGTAAGTGCGACCAACAAATAATATAAGAATATCTCTAAAAAAACTCTTCAAATAATATTTTAATACTTATTTGAAGAGTCACATCAGCATTTAAAATTCTAAAAAACACTCTAATATAGATTTTTTTAAATAAAAAATGGTTCTCTCTTTTCAATTTTGTAGAATAATTTTCTTCCTCTTTAATGTATATTTTAATACTTTTTATTTGAGAGAAGTGCTTTAACTATTATTTATTTTTCTTTGAAAAAATATTTATTTAATTCAAATAATATTAATTTATTTCTATTTGAAGAATTTTTTGAAAAATAACATATTTTTTCACTTTTTTTTTACCACATAAGTAGGTAAATAGATATTTGAAGAATAAAATTAATAGAACTTTTTAGAGATGCTCTAAAAAATCATTGTCACATTTTGTAAACTAACATTATTAAATTTAACTACTTTTAATATGAAATAAAAAATTAAAAAAATGACCTATTGGATGTGGTCAATTGGTGTTGACATTTTCCACTGTCATTCAAATGATTGTGTATACAACGGAAGCATGTATGTCATGTTTATTAATTCATTTCATGAAAGGATGGAGCGTGAGCAACCGGATAAAGATGCGCGTGAGAACAGAATAATAAGTAGAGATTATGGTGAATGATAAGAGTGCATGTGATAGGCCGTTAAAGATTCGATGGGCCTTTCTTTCTCCCCTCGTCGCCTCGCCTCCCTCTATGATTGCACATACTGCTTCGTTAAGATTGTTTTTTTTTTTTTTTTTGGGTTTTTAGAACAAATTTAGAGAGTTTTCATTTATTATTTATCTGTATTTCTGTTTCACACTATCTTTTTTTCTTTTTTAAATTAGGAGTGTGGATAAAATTTAAATCGATACCTTAATTCTTAAATTTAAATTTGGATGATCAGTAAAAAAACAAATTTTGAAAACAGCAAATCAATTCCATAAAAACTAATAAATACTTAATAAAGTGAATCAATTTCATTGGTAGATATATTTGGGATCATTTTCTTTTGATAGTGGAATTAAAATTAGCTCATTTAGATATAAAACTTTAGATTGCAATATAGTTATCCTCAGTTTAGCGGTCAGGTCCTAATAAACACCCAACTTTATATTTTCTATAAGAAAAAAAAAATAAAGATGAGTTGAGCTGAGATCAAATCAATTATTTTAAAATTTTAACCCTCCTTCTTTAGGATTTTAACTCGAGTGACCAACTAAATAAAAGTGTTTGAAACTCACTCGAAAAAATACGAGTAAGACAGATATCCGATTTTAATACAATATGGATTTAGGAAAAAAAAAAAAGGGGGAAAAGCAAGGATTTTCCGTTTTATTTTTAGTTAAGAGTGACATAAGGATGACAGATTACGCATCCCTTCAACTCACAACAAAAAAAGTGGTCCTAATCAATTGATAGTTCGATACCCACCTCGCAGCTTATCCTACACACGCCTTAGGTCCGTTCTCCCTTATCCTACGCACCCCCTTCCCTTTCTTTTCCTAATAAAAACAAACAAACAAAGGCCCACGAAAACAGAAATATTGAAATTGAAATTGAATCCCATAATTCATAAGTTGAAACTAAAAAGATTTCAAGAACCCCAAGAGGAGGAAGAAAAAGAAAAAGCCAAACATGTCAAGTGCAGCCACTTGGAGCAGAGAAGAGGATAAAGCTTTTGAGAATGCGATTGCAATGCATTGCATTGAGGAGGATGACTCAAAAGAACAACAACAACAACAACAATGGCAAAAGATTGCTTCAATGGTTCCTTCTAGAAGTGTTGAAGAACTGAAGCAGCACTACCAAATTTTATTAGAGGATGTAAATGCAATAGAGGCTGGTAACATACCATTACCTAATTATGTAGGAGAGGATCGTGCAACATCTTCAACTAAGGACTTTCATGGCCCCTCCACGGCCGCGGATAACAGATCAAATGGTGTTTATAGAAGTGGGTTTTCAGGGTTGAGTCATGACCCAAGTGGACATGGAAGCAAAGGAAGCTCAAAGTCAGAGCAAGAGAGGAGAAAAGGGATTCCGTGGACAGAAGAAGAACACAGGTATGTATGTTTTGTTCAGGAAACTTTCCATTTATGGCAATTCTTAACGAACTTCTAACTAACTACTTTCATGTACAAATTTCAAATCCCATGTTATCTCACAATTGTTCTGGTTAGTACAAGAAGTTCTTGATGCAGAACATACATATATTTTTTTTTCCAGGTTATTTTTGTTGGGTCTAGACAAATTTGGAAAAGGAGATTGGAGAAGCATTTCAAGAAATTTTGTGATATCTAGGACACCAACACAAGTGGCCAGCCACGCACAAAAATATTTCATACGGTTGAACTCAATGAACAGAGACAGAAGAAGGTCCAGCATCCACGATATAACCAGTGTCAATAATGGAGATGTTTCAGCTCATCATCAAGCACCAATTACAGGCCAGCAGCAGGCTAACACAAACCCACCAGGTGCAGCTACTTTGCCAATGGAGGCATCAGTCAAGCACAGGTCTCAGCCCCATATGCCCGGTTTAGGCATGTATGGAGCCCCAGTCGGTCACCCGATTGCTGCTCTGGGTCATTTGACTTCCGCCGTTGGGACTCCTGTTATGCTTCCTCCAGGTCACCATCCTCATCCTCATCCTCATCCTCCTTATGCTGTTCCTGTTGCATATCCCATTGCCCCGCCGCGGACAATGCACCAATAGCATTGTCGCCATTTTGTGTAAATTAAAACTTGCATCTTAATCCTTCAGGTGATGCAAATCAATGCAAAAGAGTCTATTTTATTTGTTATTAGGAGCAACCTTTTCGTCAATAAGGGACTCAGAATCTTTTCTAATCGAAATTTGTTATACTATATATCAAAACACAATTCTCTTAATAATAATGCCTTTCAAATTAAAGCCAGAAGTAAACTTTTGAGTGCTCGATGCAATTCTTGTTCAATTTGTTTGAATTATACCATATTAAATAACAAAATTCGTGGAACATACAAGAATTCACAAAATATAATATTAATTTACGTATAACAAGAAATATAAAAATAACAATAATATTAAATGGCTATATTCTACCGTATAAAACATCCATTCAGGAATATATAATCTCATGGAAGATCAAGGTGAATATAGTTATATGATCTCTCTCAGACAGCAGTAATTCATGAGACTCTCCCTAACAAGCAACAATTCTAAAGTTGCATGAACGATCAAGCACAGCGGTCGTAATCATGTTAATGAATGTGAATAGACACATTAGCTCGGTAGAATCTGACTAAAACGAACCCTTTCACTCTATGAGAAGCAAAGGGCAGAAAAAAGAGAAATAAGGTTCAAATATTCTAGTAGGTTGCATTAGAATAATAAAAAGACAAAAAGAAAGTGTTCGATATCCACATAAAAACTGCATGGAAAAAACCTGAAAGGTACACAAAATACACAAAATTACAGGATAGAAGGGATGCACAAAGGTAACCAATACAAGTCAGTCAACACCCCTTGATCTTACTCAAAGATGCCCTTTAAGAATTTAATACAGTAACCTTTTCCTTCCCCACCATATTGGTGCGTCACCGCCACAAGTCAGTTAACACCCCTTGATCTTACTCGAAGATGCCCTTTAATAATTTGATATAATAACCTTTTCCTTCCCCATTTCCACCATATTGGTGCGTCAGCTCGACGTATCTTTTTAATTTGCTTTTCTGCAAGATGGGGATATATTAATACGGGATAATTTACTGGGAACGAAAAAACAAAACCATCCCAAAATGATGCATATCCAAGACTTCCCACCCCTCACTCTCTCTTTCCTGTACATTTTTCTCCGGTATAACTATCAAAAATGTCATTCTTGTCTCACAAATAAAAAATACTAGAAGTAAATGAACTAAACAAATTAAGAAATACTAGAAGTAAATGAGCTAAACTTGAACCGTGAACATTTAAACTATTAAGAAAAGCTCAGAAATGGGCTCCTCACTTTTGTTTTCAGCAGCGTATATTTCCCATAGTGACTGCAATTCTGTAAAGCAGGATGCTAGAGAAGGCCAGAAGTTCATCTGAATCTTCAATACTTCAAGAACAGTTACCAGGCCAGATTTGGAAGGAGCAGAGTCACCTAATTCGCATCCAGGATTTTCACCCAGCAATACCTTTATTACCAAAATTATGTTAAAAAATATAGAAATATAAGACAACATCATTAAACAGAAATATAAGAAAACACAGTTTCCATTTACCTCCAAAAAAGGAAAAAAAAAACACTACCATCACTAATAGAAGTGCATTTTGTTACAGGGCCAATCTCTTTGTATGAAAGAATCCAAGGTATCAAGGTACCATGGATGTTTTTAAATGAGTGACCTTCCCAAACATGGTGAATCCAATAGTGATGTTTGAATAGACCAATAATAAGAGCTATACACAATTTCCAAATGAAAATATCTATTCGTGAAATGTCCATTTTTCAGGTACTGGAATTCACCTTAATCACTGAAGTAGCAGAAGAGGATATTGAACGGAGGTTGTAGCTGCAAACAAATATATAGCTCATATAACTCCTCAAATCAAAGAAATAAATACTGTTTAAAACCAAAACTGACTGAAAATAATGATGATAAAACGAAGACCATATAATTAAAGCACAAACCCGCCCTCGAGTATAACAAGCAACTTGCCACCGGAGAGAGCATTCAGCATGTGCGTCATCTGTGCATATCCAGCAGGAGTTACCTAATGTTCAGTAAGAAATCAACAGTCAAAATGGCAAAAACCCAAATGCAGACATACAAATTCAAAATGACAAAATGACAAACCATTTATTTTCTCAAGCACATCAAAATTTAAGTTTTCAAAACATTGTAAACAAACCATTTATTTTGTTATGCACATCAAAATTTGAAAGTTTTCAACACAATCTAAACAAGCAGAACACAATTATAGGGAGGACTACTACAGGTGATTTGAACCATTGAGGGCCCCCATACAAAACATTCAAAACAGCAAAATGACAAGCCATTTATTTTCTGAAGCACATCAAAATTTAAAAATTTTCAACACATTCTAAACAAGAAAAACATAATTTACAGGGAACACTACTACAGTTGAACTAATGCTGCACTAACAAACGAATAATTAGCAATGATGCAATCAAACTAAATGATCAAAAACGTAAGTAAGAAAACTCATGTCAATAAGAAAATCCTTACATCACAGCAGCCTAAAGGATCACCCCTTGCGGCATCAAATCCAGCTGATATGATAGTGAAATCAGGATCAAACTCCGAAGCTGAAATTATGTGTTTGAAAAAACCATCAAATAGATAGAAGTACTAATCGATTGCAGACGATACACTTGTTATAACATTCAAAATTACTACAGTCAGCAGTTAAAATGAAAATACATAGTTTAGGGCTACCCTCCATGGACTAAAGAAGAGAGCAAAAAATCATTAAATAGAACATACCATGTAAGGAGAGTAGCACACAAACTGTGGGGTTAATTCAGCAATGATTTCAAACATTAAACACCACAAAGATAAATTGGCATTTCATCTTATACATACACAGCAGCCAAGAAATTGAAACACAAATGATCAATATTCAGAAATCCTATCCAGTTTCCCAGAACTAGGGATGGCATATTTCAATCTATGGAAATGGTAAGATATACATCATCCATGACCCTTCCCATACCCATCCTTATATCCATGGATCCTCAAAACTTGAGAGTGGTTTAGGATTTGGATGGAAATTTTCAAGATTTGGGTATGAAATACCAAGAAAAATGCCATCCCTAATCTTAGAATCATGCACAACCACCAGTGTTTTCCTTCCAAACAACTAATGTTCTCTTATATCAGCAGTACTTATAAAGGTGAACCCATAGTTTATGATCCTACGCATTATTCCACAGCAAAATGGGCATAACAGGATATATAATTACCCAACAATCTTGAAAGTATTACACTATTACACACGTGTGCACTCCATTGAATTCACTTTATTGCCCCTTCAAATTTTTGTTGAACACAAAATTAAGAGGCTAGTGTGTTCAAGAAGCTTCTCAAATTCAAGGAGTAATGAAGTAAATTTCAATGAAGTTAACATATCAGTGAAGTTAACATATATGACATAAGTGTAATACTTTAACAAATGTTGGGTATTATTTCTTCAAATGACCAGACAAAAAGCTGACTTTTGTGCAGAGAATTAAAAATGAAATAAAAAGCTTAAGGACAAGCATAAAAGCCACAGAGACAGAGTGAGTCACCATAGTTCTCCTCTATTAAACAGTCTTATTCATATTGTGTGCTAAATGGTCTTTCAGACCATTAGTGAGTCAAGCTAATATGTAGCTGGCCAGCACTGAAACCCAAACTTTTCAATCGCATGCACAAAGATACTAAGATGAAGTGAATCAGTAACGCAATAGTTCATGAAAAGTTTCCACATTAGGACACAAATATTAATACCAAATACCTCTTCTTCATATGAACATACACATGAAAGGATAGAAATTAGGGAGAGTAACCTATGGGAAGAACAACATTCTGAAATGCAAAAACATAATCATTATCTCCAACTCCACCACGATTCCATGGAACATTTACACAATATCCTTCCGCACCATCAATACCAACCTGCAGAAATGTTAACGCCAATTAAACTATTTAATATTAGTTTGTATTGCAAAGACAGAATTGGTTAGCAGTTAAAATAAAAAAATACAGAACCAAGTAGACCAGATGGAAGAAATAGATACCATATTGCAAACAAGAATAAAATAATGATGCACGATGCATGCACAGAACCAAACAGAGAGTATATATATTTTCAGAGAGTTACATCTTACCACTTAGTTTTCTAAATGAGCAAGCAGACAGAAGTATGAATTCAAAACGTTCAACAAGAGAAATTTCTAATACACCACATGTATCGATTCATGCCACAACTCATGCAGTGAATATCAACTTAAATGTATTTATAAACCCTGGACAGAAATATATTAAATAAGATAACAAAATGAAATAAAGCTCTATCTGACATGTGAATAACCTAGAACATATGTCAGACCTCATGATGTCATTATCCATCTCAGAGTTTTTGGTGCAGCTCTAATGCTCCGTATTTCCACAAGACCTCCACTGGTATTTTACCTCTTAACAGGAGTATAGTTCTTTCACCACAGAAGTTAGCCCCTCCCTATAACATCAGGATCTTTTATTCAGAGGCCAGGCTTCTGACCAATAACTAAAATAGTACTTTGTTTTCTCACCACCACCTTTCCAGGTTGGGAAAATGTTACAAAAGCGAATGGATCCTTTCCATAGGCATCTGGAAAAGGTTAATCTTCATCATTTATTGGTATGGAACCAAATGCTCAAAAAAAATGGGAGAACTTTACAAAGAAACAGGGGGGACTTTATAAAGAAAAGACAAGGGGTATATAACCGAAAGCTAATAAATGCATTTATCAGCCTTTGGTAGGCTCTTATTCTCAGGTCTGTATGAAAGGTATATTCTGTATGCCTAGACTTGAGAACCGCTACACTTATAATGAAACCATTATCATAACTTCATTGTCTTAACCAATCAACAAAGGAAAAAGAAGAAAAAAATGTCAGCATCTTAACTACAGTATAAGTAAGCAGTTCCTTGCCACCATCTCCTATATTTAAGCTGTGTTTAAACATCATTACACAGAAAGCAGTAGATATACTAATTAGAATAGGTCAAGCACCAACTTAAGAGATGTGAAAGAGAAGGAAACACAGTTACAATCTGTGTTTAGTGGGGGAAAAAAAGAGAAGAAAAGAAAATATTTTTCTGCCAATGCTTGCTCATTGCAATATTTTAATAATAAAAAAGCTTTGGCAAATCAACAAATAATTAAAAAAAAAATCATACGACACAACAAATTAAAGTCATAGCAAATAGATAAATCCTTGAACCCCCAAACCCAAAAACCTGAAGGCACACATGCAGCAAATTACATAACTTAAAATTTCAATCTTTTTATTCTATGACCTACAAACATCTCACATTCGTGCTAAATGTACAGCCACGTCAACAAAGATTTGGATGACTCGAACTGAAAGAACACTTTGATTTTCTTATCTTCAAAAAAAGTGTTAGCAATCAATTACCTCATTCGCAGCTCCAGTACCGGGATAAAACCTTCCTCCCTCATGTCTGTGTAAGGAAATGTACAGAACCTATAAGTGGAACCATGACATCAGCACTGAAAAATAAAGCCAAAAAACCAATAGGTGAATTTCCATGCAAAACCTTCAACTTTAAGTAATTTATCCATGGGAAAATGCAATGGAAGAAGCAGAGAATTTGTGCAGTGCAACATTCAAATTCTCATAGCATGCTACTTTTGTTTTATCACATTATCCAATATCCGATAAAAAGTTAACATAGATTGTGTCAATAGAAAAGGAGACTTAAAAAGGTGAACAAACTGTCCGGTAGCACCAGAAATAGCATTTATCTTTTTTTAACAAATTATCAATAATTGGGGTTCAGGGTAAGGTAAAATATCTTACATAAACAACCATTTTTCTAAAGTAACAGATTGGTTAGTTAAAAATTCGATTAATATTCTCTGACATACCGATTTGTTCCGCTCAAATATTTCTTGGGTACCATTTCCATGATGAACATCCTGCAACGATCAACAAGAATAAGTTACTTCCCCAATTCAATGCACGGTGTATCAGATCCAGCAACTATGTATCAAGACCGTATAGCAGAAAATTACCCAATCAACTATAAGAACCTTCTTTGCACCTGCAGCCAGAGCTGCTAAAGCAGCAACTGCGGCATTATTGTGCAGGCAGAACCCCATGGCCTGGCTTACACCAGCATGATGACCCGGAGGCCGAACCTGACAGTTCAAAATACATTAAAGATAAACAACAAAAGGACCAAAATCAGTCAAGATTTCACATACATGCAAATGACAAATTACTCATACCAGAGCAAAACCATTTTTAGCACGTCCAGACAAAATTGTTGAAGCAAGATCAGCACACAAGCCTGCTGCAAGCCTAGCAGCACGTGCTGAATGCTCATTAGCATACGTGTCAGGAGTAAAATAACTGCCAATCAGAAATAACAAGTTAATCATGAACCCAATGGCGTTTAAAAACAAAAACAAATCCTGTACAACTAGGCTTCAAGACAAGACCAGGCTATTAAGTTCCCGATAAATTGACAAAAGATAAGCTCAGCCAACTCAGCATTGCATATGCCTCTTTCCCTAGACAACCCAAGAACTAAATGTTAATATGTTATTTCTTCCTCAGTCTTCCAAAAGTCTATCTCACCATCTCCAACTTACTAGCAATTCGAAATTGTTTTTAAAATTTCAAATTAATGATTGACTCCCGGATATTCAACTTACTAATTAATTCTTTATAACGTACTCTATTTTTCTATATTTTGAGAATAGAATCAAAATCAATTGAATTTCGAAGATTCAAAATCGATTGAATTTCGAAGATTCAAATCCGAAATTTGAAACAAAAATTCAAATTTTCTTTTGACTTCCTTTGAATCTTGTCATTCCACCTCTCCACCTGAGGTCCAACCTCCCATTAATTCACAAGAGAAAAATAGAGAGAAATTTGTGTTTCTAACAATTCCCTAAACATATTAAATGGCACAACATGTTAATACGGTGATTCTTTTATATATATATATATATATTCTTTCTTTTTTGGGCTTCAACCTATAAAATCTTACTAGCGATCATGTGAAAACGTACAACCAAAGTATAACATAACAAGCTCTAAAAATTTGTTATTTCTATCTTCTTTTTTTTCAATATTTTTCTCATACCAATGGTCAAAGCCCCTTAAAACCAAAAAAATAATTTTTCACCACCTACAACGTTTGATTGCAAAAACTACACCATCCAAACCTATCTAAAAAATACTTCAACTCCCTTCTCGTTTGAGTACTTTAATAGTTTATTTTCGTGAAGATAATATACATACATACTCACTTTTTCCCTCTTTCATACAAAAATGTCAAACTCCCTCCAACCCAAATAGATATTATTCACCAACTAGATGTTCTCATTGCACAAATTTACGTACAGACCTATTATAGATTACTTAAATTTCCAATACACACACACACATTAGAGAGAGAAAGAAAGAGAGATGAAAGACGGATTAATGAAAAGATGATTGGTTACAAACCTAGAATGAATTTGACTCGAAAGATCCACACCTTCAATATGCTCCAAAGAATGAACCTATGGATCCCGAAATCGAAAAATGAGAAACATTAAAAATTATCACAAAAGTAATAACAATTTCCACCTCAAAAAATAACAGATAAGGACATGTAGGCCACCAAAGCTATATATTATGATTGTTGTGACACCACCCAGCCCCAACATACATAAACTGGCAATCATTCCGTGTTGCCATACAACCTCAGACATTCAACATGTCAAGTTAACTCTCATTGCAATGCTTTTCTGCTTAAAATTTTCAGATGAAAACACCTAATACAATATAGAATGACAGGATATAAAGATCACAATATGACCCCTTTACGCTTCAAGGCTCAAGTTAAGAAACCGGCCACCAACCATCTTAAGTTCTTCTCTTGTAATTTCTCTAGCAGAAATTGGATGGCATCTTCCCGGAAATATACCTGAAATGATCAAAATCACATTTCTTGTGTGCTCCAGAAACACGGATTAACCAAATCCTTAATCTAAAACAGAAAATTTGCAGAAGAAAAAGTACCAGCGGTAGCAAGGCCAGCAGCAATAGCTCGAAGACGATCTGGTCTTTCTGGATGTGGACGTGGCTTCATCTCAACCTACTCTTGCAAAGAATAACCAAGACAGAATTGTAAGTATTTATAAAACAAAGAAAAAAGGCAAAACCGTCACTCTCTCCACTAACTTTTGAAAAATGAACAAAACAGGATATTGGATAAAATTTTTGAATATTATACTAATATTTTAAATAAAAATATTCAACACAAAAATTAATAATAAAAATAAAATGCCAATAACATTAATTACTAGATTACATATTACAAAATAAAAAATAAAAAATTAAATTAACACAAATTTAAAAAGCTACTACTACTAGCATAAATTTCAAGAATTTCTTGACACAAACAAATCAGGGATAAAGAGGCTCACGTTGCACTCCGAAATGCACTAATTGATCATTTATGGGATGAATTTAGTAATTCAAATAACTAGAGTATTATTATTGTTCTTGTATTTTTCTATATTAATGTAATGTTTAATTTTCATAATGCACTAATTTAGTTAATTAAATGCAAATTTAATAATTTTCTATATTTTTTTGTGAATCGATAAAAATTTACTTAGTACTTAATTATCTATATTAATAGTAATATTTATTGCGTTAATTGAATTAATTCTTGAGAATTAAAAGAAAAATAATCTTTTTGGTATAAAATTTGGTGTAAATGGGTTGGAGATGAAATAGTCATTTGGTGTGAAAAAGGTACATTTTTGGTGTTGGTGTTACACCAAAATGGTGTTAAGCATTGGAGATGGCCTAAGGCGTTATCTACCCCATCTCAATTCAAGCAGAAGTTTGAACAGAATATGTTGTACAGTAAAACCTTACTTCTGAGTGTAGCAACATTCTCTCATCAAACCCTATTGCTGTGCACCTGTTGGAGAAAGAAACTCCGGACTGCAAGTCTACAGACAACCTCCCAAGTTCAAACAGAATCAGATGAATGCAATATCAACAACATTAGCTCAACAATTAGATAGCACATGCTAGGTGATTCAGAATGATCTATTGGAAGCGAGAGAATATGAGATTTGTAACAATATAGATAGATATCAAGATGGATTCAAGTCTCATCCAATCAAATTTTAATTGAGCTTCAAGAAAATTTATTTCAAGAAAAAACTAAAATCTAGAATTATTTGTTAAAGAGACAAAGACAAAGACCAAATATGAGACCATTCCAAGAATTTCAATAAAATTCAGTATCATGATAATGGAAAGCTACATACATAAAACATTTTAACAAAGGATTTTTTTACAAATAATGGCAAACATACCAACTACGCTTAGTAACAAATCACCTTTATATTTCCCTTTGAATTCTAACTCAACATCAGTTGGACCATCTTGTGAAGAAGGTGATGCAAAAAATCCACGCCTCAGGATGCCGGATTCCTTATGTTCCCCACATATCTGCAAGGAGGACATTTCACCAAATCATTTACAGACAACAACATCTTTTATGTTAGATAGTTGCCAATGCAGAATACATGTACGGCAGTACCAGACTAGCATCACACCACAAGTTTATAAGAGAGAGTGATAAACTAGTTACATACATCACAATGGACAACATCATCCAGGTTGACCATCGTGCAGTTGGTGCAAAACCATTTCATAATCTCGAAATGTTTTTGCATGGGCTCCCAGTCACTGTCATCTTCATCATCGTCATCGAAGGAGTCTTGGTTGTACATATCTTGCAAAGTCAATTCTCTCTGTACCCTTGCCTTTTTCTGTAGAGAGGTAACATAAAAAATAATATAAGTTTTTAAGTACTTAAGCATATCCAATTCCAAACAACCGATACATCATGTGATTCACGTACAAAAACAACATCAGGCTGTATATTTGTATCTATATCTTCAGTTGCATCTCTGCTGGATACTCCTACCATGTGTTCATTGGTACAATTTTCATCATAAGGAGTAGCAATGGTTCCATTAGAACCGTGTCTTCTTTTACAGTCTTGACGTGGAGATAGGAAACTTTCTGGGCAAACACTATTCTCAGCCTCCCCATTCGCTAAACGGCTAGTCTGAAGTGCTTCTATAACCATACTGTATTTCGAGTTCGCATGCAGATGTTCTGCCAAAATCATCTTTCATTAAAACTTCAAACCACTAGCCAACAATGGCTAAAGATTAAGAATGTTAAATGCACTCAAAACTTGATACTCATTTCCTTTTCTTTTCCGCACCAAAGAAAAATAAAAAAAAGCCTCAATTACACAGAAGAAGAAAACAAATACATAATTAAAAGGACCTAAAAGGAAGGGGAAGATTCCTAAATAAAAAAAATAAAGAAAACTGCACTAGAAACTAAAAAAAATGTATCATTGCCAAATTTGATAAAAAATGACTCAGCACAAACAGCTTTCCCCTTTTTCTAAAAGTTTCCATGCACCCCGACCCAAATTAAACCCTATGGCTTTGAATAAACTTATACGGTATCGGACTTTGACTTGCAGGCTCTCCCTCCAGCATAATAAACAAACACAAGCCAGAAAAAAAAATCAACTTACAGTCTTTGCAACATAATACAGAGGAACAAAGAATAAATTCCCACTTAATTTTACATCATTTTTCCCATTTAATCTCTTGTAATTCAAGCTTCCTTTTTTCTTTTTTTCCTTTTAAATACTTAGAAAAAATGAGCGTTCATTGGGTTTTCAAAATATATTAAAGGCTAGAATTCTATGCTCTCTCTAAACCTAGAATATACAATATAAAACCAACTAACTTCAGTACCAAACTAAAACTAAAATTAAATTTTCTCTCCCAGGGAAAAGCTTAGCAGAGACAGTAAGCACAAAAACTGCTTGTAGCTAAACTAAACATTTACATATGCGTAAATGAATCTATAAAATAAATTATAATTAGAAGACAGAAAAAAATAAAGGCAAATTTCATGCCTACATCACATTCTACTGGTATTAATTCAAAAAGAAAAAGAAAACCTAGAGTGTACGGAGACATAAAAATCTGCAAATAGATCTTTGTTTTCATTTTTATTCGTTTGAAAAAAAACCGTTAAAGTATCGACGAGAACGAAAATTCACAGATCAATTAAAGAATAATAAAATATATAATTTTTTTTCAAAGAAAGTTTACTGTGATCTTAATTCTTACCAGAGGGTAGTAGGAGCCGTAGAGCAAATCGAGGGGTCCCTCGATGCAAATCCGGCAAATTCGAAGGATGAGAGAAGCTGGCTACTTAATATTACTGAAACGCTGCGCTTTGACTTGCAATTCTTTTTATTTTATTTTGTTTTTGCTTCTTACGCTTTAGATTTTTGATACAATATGTTGGCCTTTTTTATATTTAAAAATTTGAAAGGAGTTTTGAGTTGATAAACTATCAATATTTAATTTTAAAAAACCATCAAATTTAACAAACTGGTGACCTCCGCCCATATAAAAATATATTGTAATAACCACGGAACTTGTTTTGAGACAAATTAGCACTCGCACATCATGTTGTTCAGTGGATTAAGAAATTTACACCAAAAACTATAAAATGTTTGAATTTTTCTATTTTAATCCTCTAAATAAATTTCTATCAATATTAGTCATAAAAAAACCTTTGAGACCAAAATACTCCTCTCTCTCATCTCTCCCCAACACTCTCTTTCACCCATCTCTCCTAAACTGAAAAAACTCCGATCATCGGCTGCAACATCAGTCCTCGTCAGCGTCCGATCTACCATTTACAGCTTTCAACAAAACCTAGGTTAGTCATTTTACTTATTTTCATTAATTTAAAATGAAATTTTAGAATAATAATGATTGTAGTTTGAGAATAATGGTAGTAGTGGTGGTGGTGGTGGTTGTTGTTGTTTTGGGAGTATTGTTTTTAGGAATGATTTGGGGATTTGTTTTGGGCACCAGTGCGCGCGCACCCCTGTTGTTGCACCAGCACAGCTCTATCGCACCAATTGCATGTCGCACCAGTTTTGGCTTGTCACACCAAATTACAGTACTTTTTTTTGTCAAGTCAATTTATTTATTTTTGTTGTAAATGCAATGTAATAATGTTATAAATATTGCAGATACATAGCGAAATCAGAATCATCGGATATCGAAGTAGGCATGATGTATTTTTGTTATGCCGATCACTTTCTTGGTCAACTTTCGAGCATGTGTAAGTTATCTTCGGTCGTAGGAGCCATCGAGGAAAAATTAATAAAGCGACAGTTGCATTTGTTTAAGAATGATATATTTAGGCATTTCTTAGAGTGTCGAAATTTTTCATTTAGTGGGGTAATTTTGCACAATCTTTTACTGAGGCAAGTGGCCCATGAAGAAGATAGTTGTGAGGATCAGTTATGGTTTTAAATTGGTGAGCATTTAATTCGTTTGTCAATTATAGAATGGTGTCTGATTACTGGACTTTCATATAGTGTTGATACGGAACTAAGAAATAACAAAACGGTGCATAAGCTACGGAATATATATTTTGGTGGTGTGTATCGCATGATCAATCTTAAGGAATTCGATGCATTATTTAAGAAGTTGAAATTCAAAGAAATGGACGATATGGATGCATTAAATATTGCGCTCTTTTATTTTGTAGACAAAGTACTAAATGAAAGAAAAAATCACTGTCAAATCAATTTCAATTGGCTTAACGAAGTTAATGATATACAGTACTTCCGAAATCGTCCATGGGGTCTTGTGTCGTGAAAAATGATGTACAGTACTTTTGAAGCTTGGTGTGACAGGTTGCCTATCGCTCTAAGGCTTGGTGCGACAGGTGCCTATCGCCAGATTCACCCATGACTCGCTGTTCATTAAAACTCTCGAGTAAGTTCAGAGAATAATTCATACCACTATGTGATGTCGATTAGTGTTGGATCCGGGTAGATTATGATCGGATTTCAATTTTATAGTTGCCTTTTGCCATCGTCGTTGGTTGATGATTCAAGAGTGGAAAGCTGCATTTGGTTTGATAAAAGGGAAGAAAAAAAGTTGCTTTTGCTTTATAAAGAAGGGTAATTTGGAGAAAAAAGCATGTGCTTAGCTCATGTTGATAGAAGAAAATTGAGAGTGTTAATTATGAAAATAACAAAAGTTTTATGGCTATTTTCATAAATTTCGCTGGATTATGACCACGGTAGTGTACCTTTAAGGGCACCATACTTTATAATATAGGAATCGTTATATTAGACGTTTATATTTTAGATATTAGTTACTCTTTATTATTTTTATAATAGTCATTATTCTCTTGGCATAAAAAATAAGAAATTTTAAAAAGAAAAAAAGAGGTAAGTGAATCATTTACTCTATGTTTTATCTCGAAAATATAAAATAGATATTTATTATAAACACAATGTTTAAAATAATAAAAGAGTATATAAAAATATCTTATTAATATTTTTTTATTCACGCTCAAACCAATGTTTCTTATTTTTAGTATTCAAATTTTTTTATTTTAGTCTCTGTTCATATTATTTATTTAATTGATAATAACTGTGAGCAAAAATGTATTTAAAAATAAGAATAATAAAATTATGGTGTAATGAGAGTTATTGATTATTATAAAAATAATAAAGAGTAAATAGTATATATTAATTTTAGTAGGGAAAACTCCCAATCTTCCTTATATTTTATTCACTTTTATTAATTTTTTTATCATATATTGGCATCCAAACTATATGATACTGTATCCTTAGTGATCTAACTATTAAAAGTCATAAGTGATAAATTTTAGTTTCGCTTATGTAAAGGTATTTTCGTAGAGGTGGCAAAATAAATCCGCCTGGCCGACATTAACAAAGAAACCAGCCCCGAGTTTTGAAATACCCGGATAATATTCTGGCATAACCCTAAAACCCGGAACCCGGATCAGTGCCTAGTTAAAAATTTTTAATTTAAAAAATTATATATATATTAATTTCTGTAATACTAATCTAAATACCATAGGAAAACAGTTAACCCGTATAGAAAGTCAAATCCAACAGTCTTCCACAACTGTTACTTCTGTTTCAAAGCCAATTCCTTCCAAAACCGAGTCCTTGAAAAAGCTTAAAGAACCTATTTTCAGACCATTCCAGGTCTCGAAACATAGTCAAGAGCTTGTTCAAGAGTCAAAGTTAGAATTTGCTAAAGCCATTAGGGAACAACTAGATAGAATAGAAGCTTCATCTTCCGCTTCTACTTCTAAAATCCAAATAGCTCCTGATACACCCCAATCCAAAACACCTAGTAGCATTCAGTCTCATACTGTAGGTGTCCTTGACCAAGACTATGACCAGTCTTCTATAGCCACTTCTGATATAGAAGCATTTCAAGACCCAACCCCAAAGGTTAATAGAGTCCATTGGGAATTGGCACTTCCTGCTACTTCTCATTCTCCTCCTGACCTAGCTATTGCTAATAGGCCTAGTGCACTAAATCAATCCCGATTTAATGCATCTTCTGTCTATGAATGGAATATAGATGGAATGTCTGAGTACAATATACTTGGTCTATTACAACAAATGACTATGGCTGCCAATGCTTATAAAACCCAATCAGGAACCTCTGATAAAGCCATAGCAGAAATCCTTATAGCCGGTTTCACAGGCCAACTTAAAGGCTGGTGGGATCATCTCCTCACCAAACAACAGCAATCTGACATCTTGAATGCTATTCAAACCGATGAGGATCAAATCCCCATTATGGATGAAAATAATGGCCCCATTCAAGATGCGGTCGCAACTCTTATCCTAACCATTTCCCTTCATTTCATAGGTGATCCTTCACACCTAAGAGATAAAAATGCTGAGTTACTACACAATTTGAGATGTAGGAAACTTAGTGATTTTCAAGACTATAAAACCACCTTCTTTACTCGACTCTTTCTAAGAGATGATGCAAATCATACTACTTGGAAAGAAAAATTCCTTGCTGGCTTACCTACTCTCTTGGGAGAAAAGGTAAGAAACTCCATTAAAGCCCTTTATGATAATCGTATTCCTTATGACGAACTTACCTATGGCGAGTTAGTCAGTTTTGTCAACAAAGAAGGATTAAAGATTTGCCAAGATCTAAAGTTACAAAAACGTCTAAAACGAGAACTTAGACAGTCTAAGCATGAGCTAGGCGATTTTTGTAAACAATTCAATTATGATCCTTTTAAATCTCCCTCCAAAAACTGTAATGGTAAGTGCTCTTCGAGGCCTTACAAAAAACATTACAAGTCCAAAAGCCATGGGAAACCCATTACTAATTCCAGAGATAATTTTTATAAGAAACCTGCAAGGCCTTATAAAAAGCCCCATTTCTCTAATAAGAAAAACTTCAAGCCCAAAACCCCTTTCAATTACAGAGAAGCCATATGTCACAAATGTGGTAAAAAAGGCCATACTGCAAATTACTGCAGGATGAGTAAAAAACTTCATGAGCTTAATCTCGATGAAGAAGTCCTTTCAAAAATTTCCTCTCTTCTTATTGAGTCTTCTGATTATGAGTCTTCCATGACTGGAGATAGTGAGCCTCTCCAAGTTGACGAGTTAATTGACTCCGATACCTCCTTTTCATCCGATAGTGATTCTGAGTCAGAGTCTTACTTAAAGAAAATTAATGTTTTGACTAGAGATCAGGAAACATTTCTTGAATTAGTCAAATACATTACTGACCCTACTCTTCAGAGAGAGTATTTGGATAAACTCCTGAAGACCCTTGATCAAAAACCCGAACCTTCTAAAGTTCCTATTGTCAAAAAACATGCTTATGATCTTACTCAAATTCTTGAAAAGAAAAAACATTCAAAATCTCCTATCCCTTCCATTCAAGATCTTCAGAGAGAGATTAAAGATATTAAAGCTGAAATAAAGGACTTGAAAGAAAAACAAAAAACCGATTCCGAAACCATTCAGATTCTTTTACAAAGACAACTCCAAGATCATTCTGATAATGAATCACATTCCAGTAATGGTAATGAGGAAAATCCGAATCTTGGAAATATTGAGTCTGTACCCGGTGATTTTCTCTTTGTTTTAAACCAAATTACAATGAGAAAATATTTGATCAGAGTTACTTTAATTTTTTCTAAAGACTTCATGGTTGACACTATTGCCTTATTTGACACTGGTGCTGATTTAAATTGTATCCAAGAAGTGATTGTGCCAAAAGAATTTCATGAAAAGACAAGAGAAAAGCTTTCTGCCGCCAATAATTCAAAATTAAAAATTTCCTCCAAAGCTGAAGGCCTTATTCATAACAATGGATTTGATTTTAAAACTTCTTTCCTTTTAACAAATGACATTCGTCATACCGTTATTTTAGGAACTCCCTTTATCAATTTAATTACTCCCTATACTGTCAATTATGATGGTATATCCTTCAAAGCTCGAAATAAGAAACTTGTTTTCCCTTTTGTTGAAAAACCAAAAACAAGGAATTTAAATATCATTAAAGCATGTTCTGTTTACCAAAATCAAATAAATGTTTTATTAAAAACAAAACAAAAGGATTTAAATCATTTGAAACAGGATTTAAATTTGCAAAGAATTGAAGCCCAATTACAAAGTAATTTTATAAAACAAAAAATTTCTGATTTTGAAAAACTTATCAAAAAAGAAATTTCTGCCGATTTACCAAATGCTTTTTGGAATAGAAAACAACATCTGGTAGATTTGCCTTACGAGAATTCTTTTGATGAAAGAAATATTCCTACTAAAGCCCGTCCTATCCAAATGAATATGGAACTTGAGCAACATTGCAGGAATGAAATTAAAGATTTGGAAGCCAAAGGTTTAATTGTTAAATCGAGATCGCCTTGGTCTTGCGCTGCTTTTTATGTTAATAAAAATTCTGAAATTGAAAGAGGCACACCGAGACTTGTTATTAATTATAAACCTTTGAATAAAGCTTTAAAATGGATTCGTTATCCGATTCCAAATAAAAAAGATTTGCTTCAAAAACTTCACTCTGCGTTCATCTTTTCGAAATTTGACATGAAGTCTGGTTTTTGGCAAATTCAAATCCACCCTAAAGATCGATATAAAACTGCTTTTACTGTTCCATTTGGACAGTATGAGTGGACCGTTATGCCTTTTGGTTTAAAGAATGCACCTTCAGAATTTCAAAGAATCATGAATGACATTTATAACCCATATTCTGAATTTTGCATCGTTTACATTGATGATGTATTGATTTTTTCTCAATCAATAGATCAACATTTTAAACATTTAAAGACTTTTTATTTAGTAACCCGGAAGGCTGGTTTAGCCATTTCTTCTTCGAAGATTTCTTTATTCCAAACAAAAATTAGATTCCTCGGTCACTACATTTTCAAAGGAACTATCACTCCCATTGAAAGATCTTTGTCTTTTACTGATAAGTTTCCTGACAAAATTGTAGATAAAACCCAATTGCAAAGATTTTTAGGAAGCTTGAATTATGTTCTTGACTTCTGTCCTAATATCAATAGGATTGCAAAACCATTACATGATAGGTTAAAGAAAAACCCGGTTGCATGGTCAGAACATCATACCCAAATTGTAAAGCAGATAAAGACAATGGTAAAAGAAATTCCATGCTTGTATTTGGCTCATCCAACACTACCTAAAATTGTTGAAACTGATGCATCAGATTTAGGATATGGTGGTATTCTCAAGCAAGTTGAACATGGTAAAGAACAAATAGTACAGTATGCATCTGCACATTGGAATGATTGTCAAAAAAATTACTCTACCATTAAAAAAGAAATTCTTTCTATTGTTTTATGCATATCAAAGTTTCAAAGTGATTTATTAAATCAGAAATTCTTACTTCGAATTGATTGCAAAGCTGCAAAACATGTTTTAGAAAAAGATGTTCAAAACATTGCATCAAAACAGATTTTTGCACGATGGCAAGCAATTTTAAGTGTTTTTGATTTTGATATTGAATTTATTAAAGGTGACAAAAATTATGTCCCCGATTTTCTGACCCGAGAATTTCTTCAAAACAGATAATGCCGCCCAAAAAGACCAAAGACAAAGGGAAAGGGATCCTCAAAGATCCTGTGTCCCAGACACCCCCTAAAGCCTCTCACCCCTCTTCACCAAAAGAAAAATTGCTGTCTTCAGCAATGCCTATAAAGTCCTGGATTGATATGATTGAAGATGATGAAGCGAGAGTTAAAGCCCTGGCCTCCCAAGATCAGGTAAATCAATGGATGAAATCCATTACTCAATCTCCCGAGCTTTTGCTCGCCATACAAAGTTTTTCTCAAAGCCAAATTTCTCCAAAAGAAGATTTTTCACACATTGAAAAACCTATTTTAAAAGAAATTCCAAAGCTTTCTTTATCCGGAAATTTGTCTAAAGAAATAATTTCTTCTGGAAATACTTCCTCCCAGGTTGTGGTTTCACAATCAAAGCTTTCCCAAAAATCGGATTGGTATGATAAACCCCATTCTCAAAATGTTTTAACTATGGAGGATGGATTTTATGATTCTGACCCATTTAAAGCAGTTTCAAAAATTTTCCCAAAATGATGGTTTTTCAAACCATGGGATCTTTCAAAACCTCACTCTTATTATCAAAGCATCCTTGAAGCCACTGGCTCAGTAAAATTCAAACACTTTTACCATACTGAGTCCCATTCTGAGCCGGCCTATTCCACGGCCACTATCCAAACGGTTATTAGCCCAAGCCAGTGGGGTGAACCACTCCATGTTCAAAAGAAATTTCCCGCCAATTTTCTTTTTAAAATCCCACACTGTTTGTCCTATTCATATTGGGATTACCAACAGGCGTGGTTCAACACGTTTTTCATTCATAACCCAAAACATTCTCATTCCTGGTTATTTTTCTTCAATACCAAAATAACCATACAAAGCCTTCCAAACTGGTTCCAACAATGGTGGACCTATTTTGGACCAACCACCGATATTTTAACCCCTAATGCCACAAACTGTTTCAACCTCTTTAAAGCCAATTATGTTCCTTCTGAGTCCGAAAAGAGATTCCCTCCTTTCCTCTGTTTTTGTACCAAATTCTTCCTCCCCTGGGTTTGGATGTGGAATTTTCAACACCGTACTCTGGACACCCAATTAATTATTCAAAGATGTTTTAAAATTAAATGGTGGTCCAAATTCGATGAAAAGTCAAAATTGACCGAAGCCATCATTCACAATTGGCTTAAACAAAATGGTCTTCTAAAGCCCAGTATTGAAGATAATAAAGCCCACAGCACCTTTCTAGCACAGCGATCTAAAGCCCAGGCCCTTCTCGCCAGTGCAAAGTCTGAAGATGAATACTTCGATATCATGAAGCAGCTACTGACTACTCGATCAGAGTCTTCTGTTGCAGCATCCTCTGACACTGAAGATCAAGATGAAGAGCCCTTCATTTCTCTTGGGGATGAAAATGAAGACGATTGTTTTGGTATTTTTCCCCCTGTAAAGCATTGTAATTAATCTCTATGCATTTTTAGTCATTTACTAAAAAAAAAAAAAAAAAAAAAAAAAAAAAAAAAAAAAAAAAAAACCCTGTATGTTCCTTGTATTTCTCTGTATTTCTTTTTGTATTCATTTTGTAAACGGGTGGTCCGTTGGACACAAGTGAGAGCGCACATGTCTCTTCACCCGTCTGTATTTCTGTATTTCTTTTGTATTTCTTCTGTATGTCGTTTGTATTCCTTCTGTACTCCGTATAAAGCTACAGTGCACCTATCCACGAGTTACTGTGCACTTAAAAACGCGCTACAGTGAACAGTGAAACCCTATGTATAAAATCTAGAGGAAGACTTGAGACTCCTCAGATTTTTCGAAACCCTCTCTCTCTCTTCTTTCATTTTCTCTCCTCCTTCTCTCTAGAAAGGAAATCCGGTGAAAGGCATCAAGACCCTAGTTCTTGATTTGATTTTGCTTTTCTAATTTTCCTTTCTTTCCTTCCTTCTCTTCTAAAAAAGCCAAGATCCGAAACAACATGTAAGGATCTTTTGTAACTTTTTAAAGCATGTATTTAAAGCATTTAAATTTCTGTACTTTAATTTTCTGCAATTTACTTTTCTGCACTTTTAAATTTCTGCAATTTACATTTCCGCAATTTTACATTTCCGCAATTTAATTTAACGCCATTTACTTTTCTGCACTTTTCAATTTCTGCATTTCCTTTCTTCTTTAAAGCATGCTCGCAGACTGATCTGTATCAGTTCTGCCATAAAAGTTGTACGTTCCTCTGAGGCAACGAGACCAGATCTCAATCCTCAGTTGTATTCCTTCTTCTCTTCCCCTTCAGTCAGAGCACCAGTTCTGGGATCCAGTTCTGGTACTGTGTATGTTTAGCAACCAACCTTAATGTATGTTTATTTATGCATATCCTTGTTGCTAGGCTTGCTGAATAATTTTAAAGAATAAAGATTAAAAAGGTAAAAGTTGAAAAGCCGACGAAATCTTCGGTAGTTCACCAAGATCTACCCTTTATCATTAAACTGATAATAATTAATTCAATTCACACGTTCACCTTGAATCGTTTCCTTCCCAGACCACGTGTGCTGGGGCCCGCACCAAGTCGTGACTCCTACTGGCACCACGTGTGCTGGGTTCCTGCCCCTCATAGAAGTGGGGCCCGCGGCTTAATCTTAACGTGAAGACGTTCCCCTGGTTGGTCGGTCCTTATAAGTATAAAGTAGCGCCTCTACTACCAGCTTAAGCTTTTAGTAGAATGGTCAGCGCCTTCATTTGGTATCAGAGCCACCAGGGTTCGAACCGCGAGGGGGGAGGAATGGGCTTAATTCATATCCCAGACCACGTGTGCTGGGGCCCGCACCAAGTCGTGACTCCTACTGGCACCACGTGTGCTGGGTTCCTGCCCCTCATAGAAGTGGGGCCCGCGGCTTAATCTTAACGTGAAGACGTTCCCCTGGTTGGTCGGTCCTTATAAGTATAAAGTAGCGCCTCTACTACCAGCTTAAGCTTTTAGTAGAATGGTAAGCGCCTTCAGTAAGGAAACGATTCAAGGTGAACGTGTGAATTGAATTAATTATTATCAGTTTAATGATAAAGGGTAGATCTTGGTGAACTACCGAAGATTTCGTCGGCTTTTCAACTTTTACCTTTTTAATCTTTATTCTTTAAAATTATTCAGCAAGCCTAGCAACAAGGATATGCATAAATAAACATACATTAAGGTTGGTTGCTAAACATACACAGTACCAGAACTGGATCCCAGAACTGGTGCTCTGACTGAAGGGGAAGAGAAGAAGGAATACAACTGAGGATTGAGATCTGGTCTCGTTGCCTCAGAGGAACGTACAACTTTTATGGCAGAACTGATACAGATCAGTCTGCGAGCATGCTTTAAAGAAGAGAGGAAATGCAGAAATTGAAAAGTGCAGAAAAGTAAATGGCGTTAAATTAAATTGCGGAAATGTAAAATTGCGGAAATGTAAATTGCAGAAATTTAAAAGTGCAGAAAAGTAAATTGCAGAAAATTAAAGTACAGAAATTTAAATGCTTTAAATACATGCTTTAAAAAGTTACAAAAGATCCTTACATGTTGTTTCGGATCTTGGCTTTTTTAGAAGAGAAGGAAGGAAAGAAAGGAAAATTAGAAAAGCAAAATCAAATCAAGAACTAGGGTCTTGATGCCTTTCACCGGATTTCCTTTCTAGAGAGAAGGAGGAGAGAAAATGAAAGAAGAGAGAGAGAGGGTTTCGAAAAATCTGAGGAGTCTCAAGTCTTCCTCTAGATTTTATACATAGGGTTTCACTGTTCACTGTAGCGCGTTTTTAAGTGCACAGTAACTCGTGGATAGGTGCACTGTAGCTTTATACGGAGTACAGAAGGAATACAAACGACATACAGAAGAAATACAAAAGAAATACAGAAATACAGACGGGTGAAGAGACATGTGCGCTCTCACTTGTGTCCAACGGACCACCCGTTTACAAAATGAATACAAAAAGAAATACAGAGAAATACAAGGAACATACAGGGTTTTTTTTTTTTTTTTTTTTTTTTTTTTTTTTTTTTTTTTTTTTAGTAAATGACTAAAAATGCATAGAGATTAATTACAATGCTTTACAGGGGGAAAAATACCAAAACAATCGTCTTCATTTTCATCCCCAAGAGAAATGAAGGGCTCTTCATCTTGATCTTCAGTGTCAGAGGATGCTGCAACAGAAGACTCTGATCGAGTAGTCAGTAGCTGCTTCATGATATCGAAGTATTCATCTTCAGACTTTGCACTGGCGAGAAGGGCCTGGGCTTTAGATCGCTGTGCTAGAAAGGTGCTGTGGGCTTTATTATCTTCAATACTGGGCTTTAGAAGACCATTTTGTTTAAGCCAATTGTGAATGATGGCTTCGGTCAATTTTGACTTTTCATCGAATTTGGACCACCATTTAATTTTAAAACATCTTTGAATAATTAATTGGGTGTCCAGAGTACGGTGTTGAAAATTCCACATCCAAACCCAGGGGAGGAAGAATTTGGTACAAAAACAGAGGAAAGGAGGGAATCTCTTTTCGGACTCAGAAGGAACATAATTGGCTTTAAAGAGGTTGAAACAGTTTGTGGCATTAGGGGTTAAAATATCGGTGGTTGGTCCAAAATAGGTCCACCATTGTTGGAACCAGTTTGGAAGGCTTTGTATGGTTATTTTGGTATTGAAGAAAAATAACCAGGAATGAGAATGTTTTGGGTTATGAATGAAAAACGTGTTGAACCACGCCTGTTGGTAATCCCAATATGAATAGGACAAACAGTGTGGGATTTTAAAAAGAAAATTGGCGGGAAATTTCTTTTGAACATGGAGTGGTTCACCCCACTGGCTTGGGCTAATAACCGTTTGGATAGTGGCCGTGGAATAGGCCGGCTCAGAATGGGACTCAGTATGGTAAAAGTGTTTGAATTTTACTGAGCCAGTGGCTTCAAGGATGCTTTGATAATAAGAGTGAGGTTTTGAAAGATCCCATGGTTTGAAAAACCATCCTTTTGGGAAAATTTTTGAAACTGCTTTAAATGGGTCAGAATCATAAAATCCATCCTCCATAGTTAAAACATTTTGAGAATGGGGTTTATCATACCAATCCGATTTTTGGGAAAGCTTTGATTGTGAAACCACAACCTGGGAGGAAGTATTTCCAGAAGAAATTATTTCTTTAGACAAATTTCCGGATAAAGAAAGCTTTGGAATTTCTTTTAAAATAGGTTTTTCAATGTGTGAAAAATCTTCTTTTGGAGAAATTTGGCTTTGAGAAAAACTTTGTATGGCGAGCAAAAGCTCGGGAGATTGAGTAATGGATTTCATCCATTGATTTACCTGATCTTGGGAGGCCAGGGCTTTAACTCTCGCTTCATCATCTTCAATCATATCAATCCAGGACTTTATAGGCATTGCTGAAGACAGCAATTTTTCTTTTGGTGAAGAGGGGTGAGAGGCTTTAGGGGGTGTCTGGGACACAGGATCTTTGAGGATCCCTTTCCCTTTGTCTTTGGTCTTTTTGGGCGGCATTATCTGTTTTGAAGAAATTCTCGGGTCAGAAAATCGGGGACATAATTTTTGTCACCTTTAATAAATTCAATATCAAAATCAAAAACACTTAAAATTGCTTGCCATCGTGCAAAAATCTGTTTTGATGCAATGTTTTGAACATCTTTTTCTAAAACATGTTTTGCAGCTTTGCAATCAATTCGAAGTAAGAATTTCTGATTTAATAAATCACTTTGAAACTTTGATATGCATAAAACAATAGAAAGAATTTCTTTTTTAATGGTAGAGTAATTTTTTTGACAATCATTCCAATGTGCAGATGCATACTGTACTATTTGTTCTTTACCATGTTCAACTTGCTTGAGAATACCACCATATCCTAAATCTGATGCATCAGTTTCAACAATTTTAGGTAGTGTTGGATGAGCCAAATACAAGCATGGAATTTCTTTTACCATTGTCTTTATCTGCTTTACAATTTGGGTATGATGTTCTGACCATGCAACCGGGTTTTTCTTTAACCTATCATGTAATGGTTTTGCAATCCTATTGATATTAGGACAGAAGTCAAGAACATAATTCAAGCTTCCTAAAAATCTTTGCAATTGGGTTTTATCTACAATTTTGTCAGGAAACTTATCAGTAAAAGACAAAGATCTTTCAATGGGAGTGATAGTTCCTTTGAAAATGTAGTGACCGAGGAATCTAATTTTTGTTTGGAATAAAGAAATCTTCGAAGAAGAAATGGCTAAACCAGCCTTCCGGGTTACTAAATAAAAAGTCTTTAAATGTTTAAAATGTTGATCTATTGATTGAGAAAAAATCAATACATCATCAATGTAAACGATGCAAAATTCAGAATATGGGTTATAAATGTCATTCATGATTCTTTGAAATTCTGAAGGTGCATTCTTTAAACCAAAAGGCATAACGGTCCACTCATACTGTCCAAATGGAACAGTAAAAGCAGTTTTATATCGATCTTTAGGGTGGATTTGAATTTGCCAAAAACCAGACTTCATGTCAAATTTCGAAAAGATGAACGCAGAGTGAAGTTTTTGAAGCAAATCTTTTTTATTTGGAATCGGATAACGAATCCATTTTAAAGCTTTATTCAAAGGTTTATAATTAATAACAAGTCTCGGTGTGCCTCTTTCAATTTCAGAATTTTTATTAACATAAAAAGCAGCGCAAGACCAAGGCGATCTCGATTTAACAATTAAACCTTTGGCTTCCAAATCTTTAATTTCATTCCTGCAATGTTGCTCAAGTTCCATATTCATTTGGATAGGACGGGCTTTAGTAGGAATATTTCTTTCATCAAAAGAATTCTCGTAAGGCAAATCTACCAGATGTTGTTTTCTATTCCAAAAAGCATTTGGTAAATCGGCAGAAATTTCTTTTTTGATAAGTTTTTCAAAATCAGAAATTTTTTGTTTTATAAAATTACTTTGTAATTGGGCTTCAATTCTTTGCAAATTTAAATCCTGTTTCAAATGATTTAAATCCTTTTGTTTTGTTTTTAATAAAACATTTATTTGATTTTGGTAAACAGAACATGCTTTAATGATATTTAAATTCCTTGTTTTTGGTTTTTCAACAAAAGGGAAAACAAGTTTCTTATTTCGAGCTTTGAAGGATATACCATCATAATTGACAGTATAGGGAGTAATTAAATTGATAAAGGGAGTTCCTAAAATAACGGTATGACGAATGTCATTTGTTAAAAGGAAAGAAGTTTTAAAATCAAATCCATTGTTATGAATAAGGCCTTCAGCTTTGGAGGAAATTTTTAATTTTGAATTATTGGCGGCAGAAAGCTTTTCTCTTGTCTTTTCATGAAATTCTTTTGGCACAATCACTTCTTGGATACAATTTAAATCAGCACCAGTGTCAAATAAGGCAATAGTGTCAACCATGAAGTCTTTAGAAAAAATTAAAGTAACTCTGATCAAATATTTTCTCATTGTAATTTGGTTTAAAACAAAGAGAAAATCACCGGGTACAGACTCAATATTTCCAAGATTCGGATTTTCCTCATTACCATTACTGGAATGTGATTCATTATCAGAATGATCTTGGAGTTGTCTTTGTAAAAGAATCTGAATGGTTTCGGAATCGGTTTTTTGTTTTTCTTTCAAGTCCTTTATTTCAGCTTTAATATCTTTAATCTCTCTCTGAAGATCTTGAATGGAAGGGATAGGAGATTTTGAATGTTTTTTCTTTTCAAGAATTTGAGTAAGATCATAAGCATGTTTTTTGACAATAGGAACTTTAGAAGGTTCGGGTTTTTGATCAAGGGTCTTCAGGAGTTTATCCAAATACTCTCTCTGAAGAGTAGGGTCAGTAATGTATTTGACTAATTCAAGAAATGTTTCCTGATCTCTAGTCAAAACATTAATTTTCTTTAAGTAAGACTCTGACTCAGAATCACTATCGGATGAAAAGGAGGTATCGGAGTCAATTAACTCGTCAACTTGGAGAGGCTCACTATCTCCAGTCATGGAAGACTCATAATCAGAAGACTCAATAAGAAGAGAGGAAATTTTTGAAAGGACTTCTTCATCGAGATTAAGCTCATGAAGTTTTTTACTCATCCTGCAGTAATTTGCAGTATGGCCTTTTTTACCACATTTGTGACATATGGCTTCTCTGTAATTGAAAGGGGTTTTGGGCTTGAAGTTTTTCTTATTAGAGAAATGGGGCTTTTTATAAGGCCTTGCAGGTTTCTTATAAAAATTATCTCTGGAATTAGTAATGGGTTTCCCATGGCTTTTGGACTTGTAATGTTTTTTGTAAGGCCTCGAAGAGCACTTACCATTACAGTTTTTGGAGGGAGATTTAAAAGGATCATAATTGAATTGTTTACAAAAATCGCCTAGCTCATGCTTAGACTGTCTAAGTTCTCGTTTTAGACGTTTTTGTAACTTTAGATCTTGGCAAATCTTTAATCCTTCTTTGTTGACAAAACTGACTAACTCGCCATAGGTAAGTTCGTCATAAGGAATACGATTATCATAAAGGGCTTTAATGGAGTTTCTTACCTTTTCTCCCAAGAGAGTAGGTAAGCCAGCAAGGAATTTTTCTTTCCAAGTAGTATGATTTGCATCATCTCTTAGAAAGAGTCGAGTAAAGAAGGTGGTTTTATAGTCTTGAAAATCACTAAGTTTCCTACATCTCAAATTGTGTAGTAACTCAGCATTTTTATCTCTTAGGTGTGAAGGATCACCTATGAAATGAAGGGAAATGGTTAGGATAAGAGTTGCGACCGCATCTTGAATGGGGCCATTATTTTCATCCATAATGGGGATTTGATCCTCATCGGTTTGAATAGCATTCAAGATGTCAGATTGCTGTTGTTTGGTGAGGAGATGATCCCACCAGCCTTTAAGTTGGCCTGTGAAACCGGCTATAAGGATTTCTGCTATGGCTTTATCAGAGGTTCCTGATTGGGTTTTATAAGCATTGGCAGCCATAGTCATTTGTTGTAATAGACCAAGTATATTGTACTCAGACATTCCATCTATATTCCATTCATAGACAGAAGATGCATTAAATCGGGATTGATTTAGTGCACTAGGCCTATTAGCAATAGCTAGGTCAGGAGGAGAATGAGAAGTAGCAGGAAGTGCCAATTCCCAATGGACTCTATTAACCTTTGGGGTTGGGTCTTGAAATGCTTCTATATCAGAAGTGGCTATAGAAGACTGGTCATAGTCTTGGTCAAGGACACCTACAGTATGAGACTGAATGCTACTAGGTGTTTTGGATTGGGGTGTATCAGGAGCTATTTGGATTTTAGAAGTAGAAGCGGAAGATGAAGCTTCTATTCTATCTAGTTGTTCCCTAATGGCTTTAGCAAATTCTAACTTTGACTCTTGAACAAGCTCTTGACTATGTTTCGAGACCTGGAATGGTCTGAAAATAGGTTCTTTAAGCTTTTTCAAGGACTCGGTTTTGGAAGGAATTGGCTTTGAAACAGAAGTAACAGTTGTGGAAGACTGTTGGATTTGACTTTCTATACGGGTTAACTGTTTTCCTATGGTATTTAGATTAGTATTACAGAAATTATTCTGTTGGATAATACTATCTAAATTTTTATTAGAGTCATCGGATTTATGAACTTTGAAAGGAGAGGCTTTGATTGGAATAGGAGGTTCACCATGTGCTATGGTTATACTCCTGAGGGGAGGATGTTCAGACTCGATAATGTTACTACTATCAGAAAGATGCCATTCAGAAATTTTCTTTCTAGTAGTAATTGGGTTTGACTCTTTGAAAGGATAGGAAATGTTATTGTCGGAAGCATACATTTTAAACCAATCAAAAAATAAGATATGGACTTTATGCAAATTGACAAAATCATAATAAATTTCTTGAATTTCTTTTCTGTTGTTTAAAAAATGTTAAAAAACCAAAGTCTTTTCTCTTTATTATTATCTGAATAAAAATCATTATGAAGGAGAGTTTTGTCAATATCAAAATTTTTTTCAAGGACATTAATGGCGTTTTCGGTAACGGCAGAAAAGGTAGGAGAAGTTGGAGGAGAAGGTTCTTTCTCTTCCTGTCTTTGAATTCTCTGACTACTAGTG
>JAQOOD010000003.1:14869970-15116945 GCA_029633175.1 Citrus glauca
GGTAGAATAAGTAGATTAATATAAAGCCAGTAAATCAATGTATTAATAGTAAACAAAACAAAAATTTGTAAATATAGCATAAAATAATTAAATCAATACTAACTGTAAAATAAAGCATAAATTTTGTTAATAGAACATAAGACTTATAAAATGAAGGTAAAACAGGTAAATAATTATAAAACTGGTAAATTGATGTATTACTGCTAAATAAAATGAAAACTTACAAATATAATATAAAACAAGTAAATCAACATCTCATGTAAAACAAAACATAAATTTAGTATATTACACCTAAAACTTATGAATAAAATGTAAAATAAGTAAATTAATATAAGAGTTACTGCAAAAAAAAATTACAATTGTAAAATAAAAACTTATTATAGTGTTTATTGCCTTATATATTTATTCATTTTTTTAATTTACGTTGAATAATGTTAGTTTTGCATTTATGTAAAATATGATTATATGTGATGTTTTATTAAGGAGGAAATTTATTCTCAAAATTGAATTTTGAAAAAAAAAATTATATTAATATTTTTCATAGTTGTTGTAAGATGAGGTTTATTTCTCATCTTTCTACTCTTCCTCAACAACAACCTTAAATAGTCTTTAAGTACAAGTAAAAAGTTTAAAACTGCTTGCATAAGACTCAAAATTAAATCTAATTTTATTGATATATCATGTATGTGTCTAGTAATATAAGAATATTTCTTCATTTTGTATTTGCTTGATCCATATCCATATAAATACTTGTGCTTAATTAACTTGTGTAATAAATAGACATTATTAAAGAAAATGAGGAAAAAAGTATAAAAATGTCATAGAATAAATATAAAATTTATGGTTAAACTAATTCAATAAAACTTATTATACTTTTTTCAGTATAATTTTTTTGTTTAATTAATGAGTAATTTTTTTGTTTAATTAATGAGTAATTTTTTTTGTTTAATTAATGAGTAATTTTTCTTGTTTAATTAAAGATTTTTTTTTGCAAATGAATAAAATATTTTTGACTAAAATTCTATAGAAACAATGTTTATTTTTTAAATAATTAATAATCTTGTATGAATTTATTATTTTTACTTTATATTTATTAATTTTATGGATAATTTACAATATTTATGTCTATCACGGTATTGATGTCATAATTTTCATTGCGGCGTTATAGAATTTTCCTATTATGTGAGCTTTGTGAAGCCATCGTGCAGTTAAAAGTTTACTTTAATGCAAATATGGTATATTCTTTAATTAATGTCATGCGGCTTATGTCATTAAGAACAAAAAAATTCTCTCTTGATGCCATTTGTATTACCCCATGTTCAAGTTTTACTTGTTCAAAAATAAGCAGTCACACTAACATTCTTTCTATCCATTCTAAGTACTAAATTTTGATCCCTTTAGTTTTGCTAATATTCTACATAATTGTTTGCTAAAGAGTTTTAAAGTATTTCTCTCAATTGTCATCACATCTAAAAGCCAAATATTTGGTCAAGGGGAGGTAATTGTTCATGTGGACACAAAGTCCATCTATGTGTAGGGTGAGGAGAGTTGAGGGGAAGTCAATGACAATTTTCCTCTTTAAAGTGAAAAATGGGGGGAAAAAAGGCCGTCGTATTTTTTTTTTTTTTTTTTGCCTGTTGTTTATATATATACATATGAAGAAAGCGAAGGACCACTGACTAGCCGTATTAGGTTTCATTTATTGCTGTTTTTACTTTCTACTTTCTTCCATTTGCAGATCCTTTTGCAGTGTAGAAGAAAGTTTCAAACTTTGCTGCTAAAAATTTTTATTTTTGTTTTTACTCTTGCCCTTTTCCGTATGCTTGAGATTTATAATCATCAATAAACCAATTCTTGTTTCCTTTAAAATTTTTGTTTCTCTTATTTTCCTTTTAAGTGATTCTGGAAGCAAATAAACGAGACCAAATTGCACAAGTGGGATTATGCTGATCAAGAAGAACTTCAACAACAGGTTAGTTAATTTTAAAACGAATTTTCTCAGGGCTTCAAAATTAGTAATAGTTGAGTTTCTGATTCTTTCTTGTTCTCTTTACCTTTGATTTTTTTTTTCTGTGAATATTTAAGCTGAAAAATTAACATTTTCTTGGTGAATCTATACGTGTACATATGTCTTCTGAGTGGAAGTTTTCTGATTCTTTCTCGCTCTCTTTACCTTTGATTTTTTTCGTTGAATATTTAAGCTGAAGAATTAACATTTTCTTGATGAATTTATACGTGTACATGTCTTTTGAGTGGAAGTTTCTCATTAATTACTTAATTTTTTTGATAAGTTTGAGTGGTAATTTATTATACACCAACAACTTCTGTAGTTCTGTGAGAAGAATGTTAAAGCTCGGGTAGCAAGACATGCATATATGCTAATTGTGTTTTGAAGTTCTAGCTCGTTACAAATAAATGAATGATCACGACATATTTTTTTTCTTTGTTAAATTGAACCATCATTAGAATTTTTTTTTTGTATGTATATTTTTAGCTAGGGAATTGGAAATGCAAATTCTTTCCTTTTATTGCGCATACAGAAATCACATGCTTAGAAGCAGAATCTTCACATTCCGATTTCCTTATGATTGGACTTTAGATTCCGAGAGATCCATAGAAATTGGAGGAAAATATTTGTCCATAATTCTTCCTTAAAAACTGAATCTGCACCCAAGTACCAAAGAGGATTTCCATGTATGCTTATTATATATTTAACACTACATTATATTTATGTTTCTACTTATACACATATAATTGTTCTAAGGTGTTAGCTTCAGATATATTGTTAAATCGTATGATTTAATAAATTAATTTTTTATTGTACAATACAGATATGCAGTTTTATAGTGTATTTACACTGACTCTGTTCATCACACATTCACACTGCTGACCAAAATGTCTGTACAAAAAAAAGAGAAATAAGAAAAAAAATGAGGCGTTTACACTAAAAAAATTATATATATATATATATATATATATATATATATATATATATATCCATGTGAGTATATTTATATTTATATGTATATAAAGGAGAATCATCATTCATTCATCTTTTCCATTCAAAAGATCGAATGGAGAATTTGGTGAAAAATCTTTTGGGGTCCATTTCTTTAATTTTATTTTTATCACTTTTTTTAAACAATAATATAGTTATTGTGTGAGACAATCTAAATCCACCCCCTATCTTTAAAAAAAAATTATTATAAAATGCATCACAGGATTTTTTTTATAATTTTTCAAATATTTGTTACACACATATCTATATTTTAAAAGACTTAAAAATAATATAACTAAAAGTTATATAGTAAAAAAAAAAAATTGTGAATGATATAAGAAATTTCGTGAGTTGCGTACTTGCGTTGATAGGTTTATGAGGTCGAATGCCCGAAGGAAGCAACCGTAATTTTTGGCCTTTATTGCGTAATGATTAGTGAATTTGCCATTTTCTAATTATATTATTTTTTCTGGCAGCCTTTTCAAATCAAACCCATCACATTTATAAGGTTTTGTCTGCTGGGATTTTTTTCAATGCATAATTATAAAAGGGGTACTCCTACAGAGTTTGACTGGACAGCCTTTTGTTCATATATGCCAATACAGTCCATGAGTTTTTTTTTTTCTTTTTAACTTTTTTTTTTAAGTGGTTGCCATTGAAGGGGTACTCTGACCAATGGTAAATAATACATGTTTTTATAATCCAATTTTATGATTGAGGTGATCATTAATAATTATTTAGCACTCAATTCTCTTCAAGTACACTTGATGTACTTGGATTGGATTGAATTATAAATTTAATTTTTTATTAATATACCATTAATTTAATTGAATTAGGTGAAATAAAAACTAAGTAAATATTTTAATTTTTTATTTATAAAATATAGTTATTTAGACTACTAATATTCAGATAATATAAATTTTAAAGGACTGAAAAATATATTTTATATTATTGTTAAATATTAATCTAATACTAAAATTATATATTTTTTATTTGCAAAAACTATTTATTCTTTATTAACATTTCTCGTACAAATTTTTAATATTTAACTTTCTATTATTATTAATGAATAAATAAAATAATATGGTTGTAATTACAATTTAATATGGTAACTATATAACCTACAAATGAATTAACCAAAATAAAAACTTAACCTGGCTTATCCCATAAGGGCAGACAGGTATTTGCAACATATAGGGGACTAAATGCTGGGTCTTGACGGTTTCCACCATAATTACTTATCTCCTTCCATTCTATCCTTCATTCACCAAACATGAGATTAAATAAATAAATAAGAATCGAATCCCATCTATTACTCTATTAGTTCTACAATAAAAAATGTACTTGGGTGTTGTGTAGGTTAAAACTCTCACAAGATTAAGTTTTCTTCACTTCCAAGATTTCAACCTCAAGCTTATTCCTTTTGCTGCTATCTTGAGTTTAAAAGAGAGTGCTAAAGAAAGAATTATTCAAGTCTTGTTTAATATTGAGGTGTTATAGTTTTTAGGTCACATTAGAAAAAAAAACTATATTATGAAATAAAATTGACATTATATAGTGAACATGATTTTTAAATAATAATTTTAATAAAAATAATAAATATATTATAACTTTTTTATCGCACGAGTGTAGAACAGTTAGTGCTTATTAAATATTTTAATGGTACCACTTTTATATTACAACTATGGAACCTTTATACTAAATATTTTTAAAATGTTTTATTTATTTAAGATAAATATCAATATACTCCTACTCAGGGGATATAGCGAACCTTATCCCTCAAAATAGCTAGAAATGTACAACAACAAAAGAAAGGTTAAAAAAAAAAAGATAACTAGAAACTCCATTCACATAACTAAAAAGAAATCTGAAAATTTCATATGGTGGATTATCCCATCAAATATAAGCAGAGCACTCTAATCCTAGGTTCGTCAAACAACCTCAATACCAAACATGTTCTCAATCGCAAGTCAAAGAAACAATCTCTAACATTACTTTTTTTAGATGATTTTGGAACCACCATATGGTTTACATGAAGTCCCTTTCATTTTATTTTCAACATAAAGTGAAATTAAAAAAAAAACTTTTTATCATTCTTCAACATTCACTAAACTTTAAGGTGATATATTTCATAAACTCTCTAAAATATAATGCTCTTGAATTTTTTTAATTGTAAAAAGTGTTTTAAAAATGTAGGCGGACGATTGAAGGCTTATGCTTGGTCAAGTGGGACTATATTCATTATTAATGTTCCAATAAGTCCAGAGAAGTGTTATCTTATCATATAAAATCAATAATTTTACTCATATATTCATTTCAATTCTTTAAATAATAAAACCATATTTATTTCTTACCATTTTTATGTAATGATAATGCTATACCATTTAAGTTCTTGTTATTCTCCTCGAAAGCCTTAATGCTAATCAATCCAATCATGCAATTTTAGGTTGTAATCACACGATGCTATCTAAATTGAGCGTGTTTCGACAGCAAATGATCATCAAAAAGGTGCAGCCAGCAACTTAGATGCTTCGAGGTACTAGGTTCTTTTTTCTTTGATAATGATCATAAATCGTAGGTGATATATAATTGTTCTTTGAGTTGGTTTTTTGTGTGCTGGTGTATATTATAGTGGGATTCTTTTTGTTTATGATTTATTGATGATGAAAATTTGATTTTCATTTACTTTAATTATTTTAATAAAATTACTAATATCAGGAAATTGCTTGTTATTGATATGGCTTAAATACGTCTTCTTATGAACTTCATCGCTCCAAAAATGTCTAATTACTTGTATACAGAACGTGTATACTACCTCTTCTGCAAGTCTTTTCTTGCAATAATCCTTTGCATCTAATTGGTGTAATATTACTACAGACATTTTCTATTGATTCAAGATTTTTATTCTGCTCTCATGGCTTTGCATATGCATTCAAGTTTGCATCGTCCATTCAATAAATTGAGATATAATTCTTCTTTTAACTGATTGCGAAATCTCAATATTTATTTTGGACAAACCATCACTGGTGATATGGAATGACTAATGAGAGTATGAGACAATTTTTTTTTTTAACTGATTTACATAAGCCATTTTTTTAGGAATTCGCTGTTGATTTATGAAAATATTCTAACATTGCAGACATAGGGTCTGGCCAAATTTAATCGATCTAAAGGCTGAAGGGTCTAGATGAATTATCATAAACTGTCATTGATTCTCATATTTTGCTAACATTAGTTAGCCTCATGAAGTCATTCCCAACATACATTTGATTCCATTTCTTGATCAAACTGTTTCATATCATCCCCTCTGATCTTCAATCTTATATTTTAGCCACTCTGTTCAGCTTTAGCTTGAATCTTTCACTTTATTGGCAAGCAATTAGGCATAGAGAGATCGATGATGCACGAAGTCATGCCTAAGCCAAACCTGGTTAATGCTCGATTTGGCTTAGTTTAACTTTGATATGCTCTCAAATCCAAGCCTGGTTCCTGCAAAATGAAGAAGGCCCTTTAATCATATTTCAATTTTCTTGCAGGAGTTTTGAGTTTCGACAGTTCCCACTAGGGTAATTAAAAAAAATCTAACATATTAGCAGCTAGCCTCCTCAACAGATGTTTTGATACGATTGGATCGTAGACTAGATAGTTATTATTTTCATGATTTATGACATCGATTGCATGTTGTTTGTTTTCCATTAGAGCATTGCATATTTCAGCCTGAAGGAGAGAATTCCTCAAAAACAAGTTGATTTTATTTCTTATAAGATATGAATCATATGATATTACTAAATCCTAATTAATGCCAATTTGATGTCATTCTCATAGAAATAAGTTGACCCTGACGTACAGTAAGTTTACTAGTAATACGAGATAGCACTTGACCAGTTGTTAATTGCTCAATGTTTATGGTTTTAGTTAATGTGAATGTAAAGAATCTCATAGTCTCAGAAAGATCACATCACTTATGTTAATTTGCTAGGTAATGATGATGTTACATCAAGCAACCAAACCAATTAGGTAGCTCGTATAAGTAAGTATATGCTGGTTATTGCCTTTAGTTGGCTCTTCAGAGGCCTGGTTCGTTTCTATAGGTATATGGCCATGACGGTAAGATCAAAACAAATTAAAAGTATAGATGTTTAATCTCTTCAGTTTACCCAAATTACTGAAGCCGTTCCTCCGCTCAGCCTTGAACAAAGCTTCACGTGGAATGTATTTGGTGATCACTTAATTAGTTTCAGTTTAAGTCAGCATTCTAATGTTAAGATACTTGTTTTATATATATCTATAGGGAGAGAGAGAAATGTTCTAATTCAGATTTTAAAATTGCGAAAAAAATCAAAAAAAGATGCAGTATTCACTTTTAGCATCGAATATTAGTGGAAGAGACCTAGATACGATTGTTAGTGGCACTGAGTAACCGCACAATATATGTATGATACAATTCTCCAGCTTTTCGATATTAAGTGTTTAAATTTTTTTATTCAAAAAAAAGTGTTTAAATTTTTTCCCATTGGAAATTTTAAATCTGCAACAGAAAGTGAGATGTTGAAAAGGGTCAAAGCTTTAATATATTATAAGCCGAGTCTCTGACCATACTGTTGCAAGACTTGCGGTGTGAGCCCCAGTAAAAGCAAAAGGCCAACAATGACAGAAAGTCAGACGCTCAGAAAGGGCAGGTAGGGGACTATGGGATTAGAATGAAGAAAATACCAGGCAGAGTGCAATAATAATTTTCTTTGTTGCGCAATATTATATGCTAGGGCAAATAGTGGGTGACAATTGCATTACATAACATAAACTTTAAGGTGATACATCCAACTTGGCTAGCTTACGTCTTTTCTACCATCTTTCTGCAAAAAAATTGTACTATGATTCCCTGTAGTGACCTTTAATTGCCCCCATTAGTCACCCCCCACTTTTTTGAATTGGTCCATCCATCCCACTAAGTGACAAACCAATCTCTCTCTCTCTCTTAGGGTTTGTTTCTTTGAAAGTAATAATGGGCTGGAAAAGCAAAAAACATCTGTCTCATTTTCCCTCTCTTTGCAGGGTTAGAAAATCCTAATTATGTTTTTGGGAAAAATTAGGGTTTGAGAAAATTATGATAATCTTTTAATTTCCTAATAATTCTCAAGGTGATTCTGTGCATGTGACTGTGGATGGTCTCTCCCTTAAAGTTTTTTTTTTTCCTTTTACCCCCTTCTCTAGGGTTCCTCATTCTGCATTTCTGCTGGTGGATTTTTTTTTTCAACTTAAAGAAGTATTGAGTGGAAATAATTTTCAATAAAATTCTGAATTTTGTGTTCTATTTAACCATCTTTGCGTTATTTTGAATCTCTGTCTCGTTAATTCTCTTTGGTATGGAAATTAATATTTTTTTGTTTGTTCTGAGAAACGGATCGATCGGACGAAGATTGATATTCAATTTTGTTTCTTCCTTGCTACCAGAAACAGGGGAATATTAAAGAATTAAGATTAATAATTTCTTAGAGCTTTATATATGCATACAGAGCTTAAAATCTTTTAATTTCAGGTTATATATATCTTTTTCTAGGGTTTCCAGTTTTTCTTTGTTTTTATTTTCAAAGATTCAAAAGGGGTTTCGGTAGATTACTTCTCCAATGGGGGATTGGCATTTCCCTCTAGTGCCGGAGATCGGATGATAAATATTAAAGATCGGTCATCAGATTCAAATTGTGGTTCGTTCAATTCGCAGCTTTATGGCTTATAGTAATTAGGGTTTCTTTCTATTCTTTTCTTCGTTTCCAGTAAGCCTCTATCTCTTTCTTTGTGGGATTTTGAGAAAATCATCGAATTTAATTTCCGGGCTTTTTTCCATTTTCCAGTATTTTAGACCCACAACGACAATTATTCTCTCTTGCTATATTGTTGAAAAATCTAGGAGTTTTTGTTCTGGCAACCCTGATTTTCAGAAATTTTTTATTTTTTATTTATGCTTTATATCTGTGTGGTTCTAAATATCTATTTTGTATTTGTAATTTTGTAGGCTTCCATATTTCTCATTTCCCTTTTTTTTTTTTTTTTGGTTGGTAAATTCTTCACGTCACATGCTTTTCTTCGTTTCTTTAATGGCAAAATTTAATTATTTTTTTTCCCTTCGAGTAGATGGGTAAATTTAAAATTGAATCTTCCTCTTGGCATCAAACTAAAATATAATCGCCATGGGGTTTTGATTTTGAAAAAAGAAAATGAGATGAGCTCAATACAATCGCCATTGGGATTAATTCCATGGGCTTGTTATGGTCGTTTTCACAATCAGAACAGCTAACTTAGGCCGATGAGCTGTTTGAAATTTTTCGAATGATCTAGGGCCATGTAGAAAAGAACGTACAAGCGGAATTTAGTTGTCAATTGGCCAATTACAAAGCTTGTTTTGTTTTGATGGTTAGGTTTGCTCTAAGAACCGAAAAATAATCCCAAACTCACATTCCCTAGAGGAGGCTTTGAGATGAAATTGGACTACAAAATAGTAAGCACACTACTTACACCAAACCATAGCATGCCAAAGTAATGAGTTACGACCACTTGGGTTATGCATATACATTAAGATATGCACATTCCAAGAATCACCTCTCACAAATTAAATTTTTTATTTAATATTATTATTATTTTTAATGAGAGATATCAGAATAGAGCATATAGACAGGTTAAACAACAGTCAAATTAGAACCCCCAAAGTTTGCTGATTTGGAATATATATATGTATATGTATATTTTTTTTGAAGAGCATCTACCAGAAATTAAGAACTGGTCCTACAACAACTTTCTCTCAATCAGAATTCATCACCTAATAGTCTAATACAGCTTAATTACGCGCTCTTTATATTCAAACTCTGCTTTCTCTACTCAGAATTAGCAGGTCCTCGGCGCAAATGTTTTTATACAGCGTATGCCAAATCAAACAACAAATCAAAGCATATATTGGGAATCAATGCACTTAAATTAAAACCAGAGCAGGGTGCTGCTTTGCTGATGAGACTGTGTATGCTGTTTAACTCAACAACTAATGTCTATGAATGGATTTGAGCTTGGCATGTCTCACCAAGAGAGGAAATTGAAATCTTTTTTTATTTTCTTTTAATTAACTATGAGTCTTTTGAGAGCCTGTGTTATGCTACAACTCTTCCGTTGTCAATATTAGTTTACAGGTAATAATACGATGGAGAATAAAAGGCAGAATTTTAATGTGTGCTTCAATTCCAATTGATACAAACCAGAAGAAAAAGGAAATCAAAGAACTTAGTTTTTCTGTTCGAATATTAATTTATGTCATTTTCTTCTTATCTTGATGACATTGATTAGGGCAGAGGATGACAACGACTAGCATCCATAAGAGAAAAATGTACAACGACTCAGCACCCAAAATTTATTACAGAAGGCTGGGGTATGTGTCGTACTCCCTAAGTTGTTGTGGTGTTAATTGCCATCATTGAATCACAGACCCTTTTCTGTCCACAAAATATTTTTTTTTTCCATTTTTACTTTCTTTTTTTCTTCAAATTTTAGCTTCCCTTTCTTAATCCTTGGTTAATCAGCAATTTAACCGGTTTTGCAGTCTTGCATCAGCAAGATTAATTTACTTTCTCTCTTATTTTCAATTGGGGGTACCGTCTCTAACTTCATATTTTGCTTCTGCAACATCGGCAGCTTAAACAGTAACACCCCCCCTCCCCCCTTTTTTTCTTTTCTTTTTTTTTTCCTTCTCGTTTGATTGCCCCATTGTTCTACCTAAACCGTGATTGGATTCGAATATTAACTAGTTGACATGATTTACATGTAGTGTCACCCGAGACAGCCAAATATATTTTGGCCTTATTGCCCAATCTTCTTTAGAACTACATAGATTCCTTATCCTAAATTTTGTGAAACACATATACGCTTTAACACTGAGACAACAAAAACATGTCCAACGAACAAAAGGGCCACATGGTATTTGTCCTTTTATTCTGTAGACACATATATAAGTTCATCAAAGAAGATAGATTGTACATTTATAAGGTTTTTGCCTTGGAGAACTAGGGCATCTTTGTTTAAGGGAAGACTTGATGCGTATATTTGTGATGAAACAGAAAGGACTAATAAAAAGATAAAATGGAGACCTCAACAAAAAGTGAAACCAGGCCCTGCTATCATAACAATCACCTTTCAATTCCACATGCCAAGCACAACATAGAGGTGGTGGGGCTTATCTTTCGCATGATAATCTATTTGCCACAATGATTGGGGGATATAATTCAAGCGATATTCGACAACATGAGAGGTCAGTTTTTTCAGATAATATTTTATTCACAACATATTTTGCATCAAATATATTCATGTTCAGCTAATGTTATAGTGTAGCCACTATTTTTCCCACTAGTGACAAAACAGAAAATTTGGAGGTTCAATCTCTTCAATAACATAATATGCCTTCATGCACAAACCTTAATCTGAATGTTTCAATTATTCCTATTCTTGATGACATCTATTAGCTTAAACTCGGTTGATTTATACTCTTGTGTCAGCTATAATTTAATTACTTTGAAGGCAAAAACAGGTCTATAACCGTAATATAATCACATTAAAACTAGATGCTTAATTAAAAGCCAGAGAAACAAACGCTTATGGGTTTATTCTTCGGAGTATTTTATATCTGCAATATTCCTCTAAATTAGTCATGCCTCATGTTTGCGAGTTAATCGTAATATCACAAAAAAGATCAAATAACTTCTTTTGGTCTAATTTTGAGCTTTAGGAGTTAAAATATATTTGATGGACATAAATTCTCCTTTTTCATTGTTATTAGCAAACTAGTAAAGAGGATCAAGGTAGCTGCTAGACATCATTAGCCATGAAAATTATATGACTTGAGCAAGAGCTCATGTTTAATTATCAGAATAATTAGGTGCTTCTCCACTTGAATACAAATAAGTTTAGACTGGAAGATTAGAAGAGATTGAAAACCTTAATTTGAAGGAAGCTTTTGACACTCATGAGAGTGACTAGAATTACGTTATACATTAACATCAATTTTTAATATAGGAAAGAAACGAGAAATAATCCAATATTTTTTTTTCCAATTTCAGTATTCATTTGTTAAAAATGTCTAATTTTAAAAGATACACATCTCTACTATCAAAATACGAATGTCATGTAAAAGTAATGTTTCTTAAAATCACGTGTTTGATAAAAATTCAATAATCAATGAAGATGTAAGTTGGAAATCTCAAAAGGATAAAAAAATTTCTCTTGTGATTGAACATATATGCTATAATTGCCATTGTAGCATCAGTCCATACCAAACAAAGCACAATCCTCAACTATCTAAAGAAAATAAGATGTTAAATCATGATATTTTCATAATTTGCAAGATATCCTCAATTCAATTCTGTGATTCAGTCCGGTTGGCCAGCTCTTAAGATTTCATTGCATAAATATAGATTATGAACTCACGTGGTTATTGAGGACACCAAATTAGTTCTTTCTACATGTGACTATTAAATTAATGGAGAAAAATCTATTAGCTAGCACCAGCAAGCGAAACCCTTACCCATTTCAAGCTACCGTATTGTATATGGTATATATGAATGGAAATTTTCAATTCAAAAGTGTTGATTTTATAGAAATGGGTCTCTCATGATTCATACATTGACTTTTACCGTGAGGTAACTCTTTAGTATTTACACCAAGAACTGTCAGAACAAGTACCTATAGTTATAGTACTTGTTGTCTTGAATGATTGTAGGCTGCTGAATTCATAGTGGATCATTTAACTTTACTCAATAAATGGAATATACTTTCAAAAAATAAATGGAATATACTTTCAAAAAAAAAAAAAAGCTAGATGTTAACATAACTTACATTTGTTCTGCAAAAAAAATAAAAAAATAACAAATTGTATAAGACATTCATGTCTGTCTTAATGAATATACTTACAATTAAACTTGATATAATTTTGTGTGTTATAATATTATTTCCAAGCAAAAGTAGGTGCAGCCTATGTTACTACAATTGGTTACCGTTTCAACAAATGCAATGTCCATTTATGTTAATCCACTGAATATACTTTATCATTTTTCTCTCCTTCAAGAATGATTTTATCCAAGAAATAATTGAAGTTACGAAATGAATTTTTCTCCTAAGGAACCAGTGGACATAGAAAGAATGACCTCAGAATAGATATAGTGGGAAACCTGCGTTTGTTCAATCACTTCCTTAAAGTATAATCGTCACTTGAATGCATTAAGGAACATCAAAATTCCAGTCAAAATACAATGAAAATAAACCGAAGCAGTGGAGAAGAAATATTCCAAAGAGACAGATGGTTTCCATAAATAGATTGGAGGTAAGAATCCAATAATGGAAGTATGAAGAAAATTAAGTACAATACAGAACATACAATTCCATAATCTAGTAAAAGGAGAATCAAGACACAAAAGTAATTCATAAGGAAAGCTTTACACTCAAACATTTGCAATAACAAAGAAATTGTGCAATAAAAGTTCATTGTTTGCAATTTATATTACACAGAAAAGAAAAATAATACATAGCAGTCTTTGCATATTTACCTAGTTGACACATCAAAGAAGCAAACTGCGAGCTTTAGCTTGATCATTTTGCTTATTGTTGGCTAGGCTTCCTTCTTATTGCTTGCCGAAGTATTGAAAGTCTGCAAATTGATGCTGCAAAGAAACAAACTAAAGATGGTCAGAACTTCAATTTAGTACTTCCATCTTTTAAATCGGTCACAGCTGATGGATACAGACATATACCTCAACATAGATGAAACTATATGATAATTATTATTATTATTATTTGGTTGAACTAAATTCAGTTACCTCTTGAGGAATTCCAATATTTTGTAGATAAGTGGAAACAGAAGATGGGCTCCATTTACCCATAATCACCAAAGCATCATCGACAATTTCTTCTTGATTCCCTAAATTCACAGGCTGCTCCTGAGAGCTTGGTTCTTCAACCTGATTGGCCAGCACCTCCAAAGAATGGTTTTTGTCTTGATTTTTGGTATCGCAAGCTCCAAAGGAACTCTTAGAACCTAATGAAATCAATTCATTTTTTTCTGGTTCATCAGCTTGGAGCTTTGATACATGATCAAATTCTCGACTCCAAATCTTTTTACAAGTCCTCTCCCTTGCCCTTGCCCTTGCCTTCTCCCTCAAATCTTTAGCTTGAGGGCGAATAATCTTACGAGAGTGCTTGATCTTTTTCTCTTTAACTGAAATCTTTCGTCTAATGGCAGCTGAATTGTCAATTATAGCTTCTACTTCACACTCAGAAGAAACCTTTGCACCAACATCGCCACAGCAATTCACCTCCGGGAGACACCTTTCAATCAGCTTCTTTATCTCAGGTTTTGCTTGTATCATTAACCACTCTACAGTTTTACTGGCTTTATCATAGCCCAACATGTCTTGGAGGTCGAAAAACTTTCGAGCAACATCAAGGGATAATCTCATTCTCCGGTCTCTTGGTCCTTTCGCCGTGTTGATCTTGCTATGCCTGTCTTTCTTTGAAGAAGATCTCTTACTAATTGGCATCTGCCGATTGGAAATTACACCCTGGTTTCTAACGCTGCAGTCTTTTGTTAACCCATTAGCTTCGCTATTGCTGGAATCCACCATGTTAACAAGAAGCTCAGGGAGAGTACTATCATCAGGATCAGGTGTTAAGGGTTGATGCTGAAGTAAAAGATCATAGTATTGTTGTCGAAGAAAAAAATTATGGTCCTCTAATTCTAGCTCATATGGGAAATGGAAGAATGATAAAGAAGGTTCGTCTTCTTTGGAAGTTTGGTTGCTTTCATTGAAAAAAGGCCTATGAAAAATTGACTGGTCGGTATAAGAGACTAGGTTATTGTTATTCCAATTGTTGTTTGAGGGAAGCATCTTTGCAATTGCACTGGGGGGCAACCCTAAGTAAGCACGTGAGCTGCCTGCAGCTGGCACACTAGGGATGATGAGCTTAAGAATGGAACATGCATGTACCAAATAGATCCATCATTCCCATCTTTATCAGTTCATTGTTCCCTTTTTGTTTTCCCTGAAAAACAAAGAGAAAATATATCAACCCATTGCTTGTGAGAAAGAGAAGTCATAGAGGCCAGAGAGCTAGCTATATACACTGTTTGCGTAAGTACTTACATCCAATTGTGTGCTCGTGTTATGTGTGAATGTGTTATAAGAGAGATATAAGAGAGATTGAACATTTTAATTTACCTTTCAGGCCTAGGACTAAAGCATGAGAAAGACAGCACAGAAGAAGCACTGTGTATGCTGTGAATGGATCTCAATTGTGTGTGTTTGAAAGAGAGAGAGAGAGAGAGAGAGAGAGGCAGAGATGTGATTATAAAGATGGTGATGGGGAGGTAAATAAGCAACAGTGGGGAATTTATGAGAGACAAAGAGCCATCTTTTTCTTAACCTTTCTTTTCTATAGAGAAAAATAGTTGGCCCTCTCTTCTGTGCTTGGGCCATGAAAGCGAAAGAGAGAAAGCTAAACAACGATATTACGGGAAGTGAGTGGATAGGAAACACTCCAATCTTGCCACTTCACGTGGTAGCAGGTGTGAGATAGCCAGAAAGAAGGTCAATCAACAAAGAATTTTATTAAGTTGCATGGAGTCCATTTTCAAATGTTCCATGGAGTTAGACTAGAGTACTTCGCTCCACATACAAGTATGACAGGGATATATCACATAACAGCTGAAAGTAACTCTTGGATTGAAAATGTAAGCTTTAAGTGAACCTTAAATCATGAGCTTGCCTTTTAAGCATGAATTAGACACTTATATGTTTTAAATAAGTTTAGTGTGCTATACCGATAGAGTTTATTAGAATGCCATAAACAAATATGGTGCAATATAGAGATGAAGCTTAATGGAGCTGAAGTGTATTCCGCAAAATTGTGAAATGTTAATCGACATATGTAAAAAAAAAAAAAACTATAACAACAGATATAGTATGATATGTTCTATTGAGAAAAATATTCCCCGTTGGTTGGGAATATTTTTTGAATTAAAAATAATTTAAGATAACTCTTGAGTTAACTTTTGAATATGAGTGAAGTTTCTAAACTTCTCTATAAAATTAAATTCAGACTTATATATGATTGGGCTCACACTAATTTTTCACATAATATGCACTAATAAAAAGACTGGTTTTCATGTGATAAAAGATGTCAAAGCAAATATCTTACATCAATTGAGAATATTATAACTTTTAATTCATGAAGTAGTTTTTATTCATGAATAAGGCTCATTCGCTTCTATAGTATGGATTGAGTTTAATGGAGCTGAAGCACCATAGTTTTGCCCTCAAAAGAGAGGAGAGAGTGGGTTAGGGCTTTGTTGTTTGTCAGAGTCTTTTGTGACATCTAATGGGGAGATTCATTCATGGAACCACAACAACATAATGTGCCATTTTCATCTACACGTGGCTATCTTAACCATAAAAAAATTATATAACTAATGCTTCTTTGACTGAGTGACTTTGGCTCTATGTGTCGCTTTCGCCAAAAAGAGAAAACATCATCTCTTTCTTTTTCAATCTATCATATCTAATGTACAAGCTAGTTGAGAATGTTGTTGGGTTCCTCCTCGCGTGCTTATCGGTTTAGCTTTTTTGCTCAGATTCTCTCCTTCTTAAAACAGAAATTAAAGGGTTATAATAACTTATGTAATTAGCAATTGGCATATATCTACAAGCCCCAACTACAAACGGCAAATAGTCCTATCCACTATTGATTATAATTGAAAGCTTAACTCCTTTACGAATCACTATTTTTTGTGAATGTGTATTGATGTCTCTTTCCATTTATACATGCCGTCCTTTCCACTTATCTGAAAATCATTTCCTTCCTTTTTCTTTCTAGCTAGCTAGCTGATGAGCCAGAGCCAGAGCATGACCTCTTTAGACTGGCTTTATTAGCTAGCTAGGATGAGGACCACATGATCATAAGGAGAGTATTGGGTTTGTTCTAAGGTTGCTTTCACTGAAGAGATAACTATGACACAAAAAAGAATTGATGAAGTGCGTGATAATGAGAGCAAGCATGCATCAAAAACCCTAAAAGTCATCTATTACTAGTTCAAGTGCTTTCATTTCATCACTCAGTTGCTTCCTTTGTCTCTGCCAAAAGCTCCATTCAATTTTTTGTTGGAATCATAAGATTATTCAACGTATTTATCCATAATTCTCTACTATACATCTCCGGTATGCGTCGTCACCTTTTCCCAGATTCATTTGGATTGAGTACTTTAGGGGATGAACCATTTTCCATATAAAGTTTCAAGTTAAATGATTTTAAGGACAATAATTTCACTCACCAGCTAATTCTGGTATCCTCTTGGATTCTTACCTGAATTTTCTTGTTCAATTTTATGTTTTTGTCTAAACTTATAAATTGTGAGGGGAAAAGTTAATACACGTTACATTTTATCCTCATTCTATTGAAAATATCTTATGGGTGTTATTTTTTCCTCTATAGATTCTTGGTTTTGCCATTTACCCCTACAACTTTCATAATATTGTGCTACCTGCTAATCTTAGCCACAATACAAATATTCAAAAAAGAAAAAAACTTGACATCAAGGTCAAAATGAAATTATATGGGATAAGGGGGAAAAAACGAAACTAAAAACAGTTGAGGAAACGTATTTATATCCATTTGAATTAGGTTGCATGCTACAATTTAAATGATAATTTGTTACACATTCTTGATGTCAAAACTTACTTTCAAGAAAAAATTCAATCTCCTTATACCTTATGACTAAATTCTGGTCAATATACATTGTGTAATTCCATGCCGTGTAGCTTAAGGTTACATTTACACCCGTCTTTAATTAGTTGAAAGAAGCAAATAATGAGCAACAAAGAAGATGGAAAATAGTTGGTGGCCAATGTCAATTAAGGTGAGACAAGGGAAAGAAAAATTGCCGACCGAGAAATGCCTTTTCCACTCACGCTTGTTGCGACAAGACCTTTTAGAATAGGTTGTGCACATACCGGATACCATATAACATGGGTTCACTTTCAAAGTTGAAACTTTTGTCATTGTTTTTTCCATTATTGATGTGGTTTTAATAGAACTAAAATGCTCAATCAACATGGTCCATGTTGAGATAATGCATGTCTCTTACTTTGTCCAAGTGAGATCTTATTAATTGCTAGGTCTAATATTTATCACACTATATATATATATATATACACTTTCTGTTTTGATTTGGTTAGATTGTTCATAAAGTTTTTTACATCACGTTGTACCCATTTTCCGGTCGATGCAATTATAGAAGGGCCCATGGTTTAATGCTTTGCTACAGCTAGCTAAAACCAATTAATGACCAAGAATAGTTGTCTTTAGAAAGCATACATACGAATGTCAAAGAAGTTATGCCCCCTTGATTGAAAGTTGTGGAAAGTTATTCACTTTGATGGAAAATTCGAACAATGTATGTATGTATGTATAAAATATTCTATTTACACGAATCCTTGATCATATTCAAATTAGAAAAAGTTAAAAAAATATATAAATTTTAATACAATAGCTTAAAAAAATTAATAGTTGTCATATTTTTTAACTAATATCCAATAACTTGTACAATCCGGTATACATACAAACGGATGATGACATAAAAAGATAGTGACTTAAAGTATGGCAGACAAATATTGTAAAGTTTAGTAAAGACATAAAAGAAAGATATTACAATGCAAACTACAGCTAAGGATTTTGACTTTTAATTGATATCCTGGATTCTTTAAATCCCCTTGATAATGCCAAATAAGCATCTCCGGTAATTTGATTGATTGTTTGCCTTGAATATCTTGATTTTTATTGCTATGGCAATTGATACTCTCCATATCATAAAATTTATCTTATAATGTACTAAAGTCTGCATTTTTTTAAAATATTTTATTCTTAATTTTAACATAGTCAGGAATCACTAATTGAAAACTTTTTAATTTATATATATGTGCATACATACATATAGATATCTACTCGTCTAATACACGTGCCCTCATTTTTCTTTTTATGCAAACATACTTTTAAGCCACACGGTTTAATAGAGTAAGCTTTTATGGATATTAAACTGCACGACTTTATAGTATATTGAAAGTTAACTATATTAAGTCGCATGAGTTAACAGTCTATTCACATTTAAAAAAAAAAACATCTATATAAAATTTTGATTAAAAAATATCGATCAATATTTAACCATAAGTTCTAGGTTTTGCAAAATATCTTTAACTTTTTTGTTATGCATTTATTCAATGATCTTTATAACCTTTCTAATTTCAAATTTTGTTTGGGAGATCGGTCAATAGAAAAGCTTTTCCGAACTAAAGTTTGTATTAGTAGATGAAAATCTTAAATCATGAGTTCACCTGACAATGTCATCATGTGTCCATCTAATCATATAAAAGCATGCAACTATGCGGTCGGTGGTCGGTATCCCCAAAGGGCCATGGTTAGAGTTCCCGTTAGAGACTCAATTCCATCCCTTGTACATAATTACAAGGATAACTTTAAGTCATTAATCTTGATTAGGAAAAATTTATGTTTGGTAAATTTACGTATGTTATAATTGTATAGAGGGAGATTGTCATTTTTTCCTTACTAATATTAATATATACTACAACACTTATTTTCTTCATATTTTTATAATATTCAATAATCTCCTATCACTAAAAATTAAAAGAAAAAAAGGAGTAAATGAGTCATTTATTTAATATTTAATATTAGAAATATAAAATATATATTTATTATAAAAGATGTTAAAATTTAAGAGTTACGAAAAAAATATCTTATTATTAATTTTTTATTCATACTAAAACTTAAATTTCTTAATTCTAAGATATAATTTTTTTATCTTAATTACAATTTATATAACTTATTTATATACTTATAATAAATATGAATAAAAATATAATTAAAAATAAAAATAATAGTGTGTTATTCACTATTATAAAACAGCAGCGGAGTAAATTCATTGCCTAAACTACGTAATCATTTGTCATTTACTTCCACAGTTAACCAATTTCTCATGCTTTTCCATATTCAACTTATGGCGGCATCTTATACCGTGGACTAAGACAAGTCCTTAGAAGCGAACAAAATCATCATATGATATGGCCATTTCTTCCAATTGACTATTGTATATTTTTTATTATTGAACTTTTTTAGTTGCAAATTCTTTCCTTTCCAATAAGATTCATTGTTTAAATAATATTAATAATAATGACAATAGAAAAAATCTTAAGAGGATATTAGATACAACCCTAAAATTAATTAGCTCGAAAACTATATATATATAAAATGATTTTAATTAGATTATGCCTTAATATTTAACTAGACTTTGGTGCCAAATTTTTACTCTTTAACCAAAACCCTCAAGTCTCTCAAGATAATATTTACAAATTCTTATTAATCTTCGGATTGAACTTTTCTGTTGCCTAAGTGCTGTTGCACGCAGAATTGTACTGGCAGTCTTTCACAAGATCGATGTGCTGGTAGCCTGGTACAAAAATGCCAAGAATAATTGAATTCCAAGTTGTTTGCAGCTTACCCATTATGATTTTGTGGCTTAAATTATGTTTCGTTGTATGTAGTACAAGACATGATATGTAAAAGCTGATGTTTTAGAAATTATGACCCTTTGGATCAGATTCCATCAATGCCACTATCCCATCATTCTTAATAATTGAATAAACTTTTTGTTGTGGGTTAGCCTACATGATAATTTCTGATTATACCAACTTTTTTTTATTGTATTTCATAAGTTTTTCGTTACATATATATTTCAATTTTTTTTTTGCTACATACCTTAAATTTAAGAAATTTTTAGAAATCTAACCCACAATTTAACTAACACATGCATGTAAGAAAAAAGTTGGCACAATATATAATTTTGGAGCCTAATTAAATCGATTCACAATAATATTACACTATTAATAGATATTCTTTGTCGTTAGAAATATGTGAAAGGTACAATTAACATATTTACAATCGTATTAAATAACTGGGTTAAAATTTTAAGTGACCTACACTACCAAATGATGAACAAGTCAAACTTGCGTTCATGCCTTTTCTTAAGCTCTACAGATTCACGAAATCATTTTTTGTGCTAAGTTTATACTTTTCTTATACATCATCTACATATTATTAAACTATTTGAATATTGGAAGCATTCTATTATTTTTATCGATCTGGTCATTAACATCTTTTTCAAATAACTGTATCAGAAAAGCAACAATTAATTAACAATTGAGTGATTCGTTACTGAAAAGGTGCAAGCACTACCAAATAGCCAGGGACAAATAGTTATACGGATCAATCAAAATGATTTCACTAATCGTATGCACACGGTAGACTCTTGATTGACTGATCAGAAGGAATAATTAATCATATCATAAATTATTTTAGGAAGTTGACAAATTATGTACGTTGGTAATGGGTATCGGTACAGTAGATTGCCATTACCAAATCTGCGTCCGTAAAAAATTTTAAGTTACATAAATCCACCTACAACCCGCTGTAAGTTTTTAATTTTTTACAAAAACTCACATACTGCGGGCTTTAACTATTATCAAATACATTCAAACCTGTCGAGGGTTTTGCCCATACCTTGTAGCAACAGCAATAGCATCAGATTTATTTCAAATTAACGAGTTTACCTGTAACTTGTAGCATTGCCAGCAGCATCATATTTATTTCAAATCATAAAACCACATCTAGAATCGTAATACTACATCTGAAAAATTAGATTTGTCTAAACATTCCCATAAAAATATACCTTTACTATTGCATACAAATATACAATTAACTCTCCGCTAAAAGTTATGCTTAGGCTTTTGATTAGATTAGTAACCAAGTTTAGGTAGGTTTTTAGCTGAAACCGGCAAATCTAAGACAAACCAAATTTAAGTAATATGGCTATCTTTTTATTGATAACTACACAAGTGTTTTAAAAAAATATATGCATATGTACTGTAAAGAGAACGATGTCAATTAGGCTAGTGATAGCAGCAATAAATGGATGTCAATAACTTAATTTATGTACTTCTATGATTAAATATTTTTTAATATAATTTTAATAATTCAAATTATAAAAATAATTCAAATAAAATTATAGGTCTAGATTTTTCTTTTTAATACCAAATCCTCCAGCATCTTGCAGCAGATTTAAATTTATAATATCAAATCCGTTGGCAACCAGCAAAATTACCCACAACGGGTGATTTTTGATTGTCACGTTTGGCAAAATTTGTGGTTTTGCAGATACCATTATTATCCCTAATATGAGGATTGAACTTAGGGAAATGTTATCGCATAATTGTTGTATATTTATTACAATCACAAGTTTATCATTATATTTATCGCTTATGCCTTTTTCAACATGTATAATGTAAAATTTTATATAAATATTATAACATATAATAGTTTTAAGGTATACTGACAAGGAGCGGATCTAGCATGTGACTAAGCCCCCACTGGCCAAAAAAAATTAAAAATTAAAAAAGAAAAATATTTTAGTTTTTTAATTAGCTCCCATAATTTTTTTTTTAAAATAATCACTATAAATTATAAACCCTCATAAAATTTAAAATTTAGCTTTTAAGAATTATAAAAACTTATATTTTAATTAAAAATAATTATAGCCCACCACTCAAAATATTTTCAATTCTCACAATTAGGATTAATTCTTTTAGTCCCTATAATAATACTAAAGCGAACATTTTCAATAATGAAACTCGTGCAAAATCATCTTTAGAATCATATGGGATAAATGATAGTTTGATTATTTATATACGAAACAATAAATTTAATATTATTGATAGTGAGTCAATTGTATAACATTTTTAAAATATAAAAATGTGTAGAAAATAATTATAAATGTATTAGTAAATATTTTATATATTCAAAATTTTAGTTTTTCATATTTTACTATTATCCAATTTAGCTTCCGATAAATTTTTTTTTTTAGATCCGCCGCTGATACCAACCATTATAAATTGATAGTTAGACAGAGTTCAAAACACGAAAGATTGATCAACTTATTAAAATATATTGTTAAACAAAACATTCTTACATATACTGGGAAGGTCAATAATTCATTTGAATGCATTTAGGGAATTTAGTTTATAAACTTTAGTGAGTGTGTGTGTGTTTATTGCTTATTAGATTCGAGCATAAAATTCCAGTTGGATTTACGGTTTCATAAATAAGCTTACAACGTTGTAAGAGTCAGTTTATAATGTATTAAATTTACCACAAACTTTAATTCTAGATTGGAAAATTTTCTTATATATATATATATATACATTTATGTATATATAAGAAAATAATATTTTTCTAATGAAAACATCCTCACTTTAATTCGAAACTTTAATTCTAAATTAGAAAATAATATTTTTCTAATGAGAACATCTTCACTTTAATAATGTGAAAATGCCATTAAAATAAAAAAAATACATATTCTAATAAATTAAAAATTATGTTTTTTGTCCGTTACTAGTAATCTTTACTTTATTAAAATTAGGATATATATGTATACATTTAAATTTTATATTTTTCAAGGAAGCCCTATTTCATTATAATAAACATTTAAAATTATAAAATAAACTAAAAGCAAATATTATAACATTATAAAACATAAAATTGGCTTTTTAAGTCCGAATAAAAATGTTCGGTCTAGTACTGAGCTTTCCAAGCCAAACCCGAGTGTAAAAAATTAAAAAAAAAAAAAAAACTCGAGCCAAAATCCGGACATTATCATACACGAGATTGAATTTTTACCATCCCTGGCAATGATAGGAGATAGGGGAATTCAAGTCATGCGCTACATGGCCAAAACAGAAGTGAACAAAACTTACAAATAATGGTGATGGCTTTTGGACTTGATTGTACTAGCACTGCAATTGATCGAGACTTGATGAAGTTGAAGGTACACATACCTCTCTCTCTCTCTGTGTCTCTGTCATTAATTAAACTGACAGCTGTTTGTTCAACAGAAGTTTGGAATTGACAAATGAAAAGATAAATAAAGATCAATGAAGAAAAGGAACAAGCAGTTGACATAGACACACCCACTGTAATTTTAATACAACAAATTGTTGTACCGAAGATTTCCAGTGATAAGATTAGCAAAGACTATTCAAGTCTAAACAACGTGTCAGATTTCACTCTACACTTTTTGAATTTCACCTCTTATTCCCTCCTATTTTCATAATATCTCATTATTTTCTCGATCATTTTTCTGATACCCTCCATGTCTGTCTCGGGTCAAGGTGAATATCGATGGCCTTAACTTTAAAAGCAATCTCCAACCCGCTTCCCGTGGTGCAGTGTTTTCGGGATGGATCAGGATTATTTCATGACCTGATCTTTATTTGAACAAATTTTGTTAATATGATTAGTGGTCAATAAATTGAAAAGAAAAAATAATTAAATCTTAATCATCTACTAACACTAAACACACATGAGGTACGAGATCGATAAAAGGTCAAGAGTGCCCTCTTCTGATCTTTTGGGGATTTAACGGTAAATTCCAATGCAAAGATTTATACAATTATTTGTGCAATAGGATTTACTCACTCCAAAGGATGGACATCATTTGGGACTCTATTTGAGAATTCTTGGAATTTTCCCAAATATTGTAAATCTCTAGCCATTTGGGACCGTATTTAATTTTATTAATTAGAATAGACTTCTCCAACAGTTACAAAGTAGATTTTCATCGTTTGTTAAAGTTCACATTTTTATATTTTATTACGTGCAGCCAAATTCTATGAATTGTTTACTTCCTATTAGCCAATTTCGCATTACGAGTAAAGTGTTCTTTTGAAGTCTTTGAGCTCTAATGATCCGCCCAACCCGGCCCAATTCACAGCCCATTAAATATTACGTAACGGCGTCTATTACTCGCCCCCCCAACAAAAATCCCGCGCCACTCTCTTTCCCGCCATTACCACACGCTCAGTCTCACGTCCGAGTGTGTATAAATAAATAAATAAATAAATACAATATATAAAATAAAATAAAAAATTATATACAACGAAAATTCTCTTCAGTTCTGCACTCAAAGGAGTCATTCTTCTTAGAACCCGAAAATACCCAAAATAATAACAATAATAATAATAATAAGTTAAGTTTATTATCAAATGGATGATGAGCAAAACAAGCTTCCCGAGCTCAAATTAGGTAACGAAACCCTAGTCTTATTGTCCTTTTTCTTTTGTTTTTTTCATTATTTTTAATTTGATTTTTATAATTTTTGGTGAGAAATGAAATTTAAATTGTTTGTTTGTTGAACTTGAATAGATGCGAAGCAAGCACGAGGGTTTCTCTCATTCTACAAAACCCTACCAAATGTAAGCTCGCTTTTTTCCATTTCTCTCACATGGACATGGGTGTGTCTTTTATTTTGATTACAAATGTTAATTTTGTCTTCTTAAACCTTGTTGTCTGTTTGTTTGCTGAGCAAATGAAATATAACGGAAAGGAAAAAAAGAAAAAAAAAAGCTGTGATTTGTGGGTTTTCTTGTCTTGACAAGAGATTTTTTTTCTCGTAATTTTTCATTTACTGTGTGTTGCTAACAGGAGCATTAATGTGGGAAATGGAAAGAGTCGTTCTATTTATTTTTAATTCAAATATTTTTTTAAAATGACTAAATTTGTCCTTTTATGCTGCAGGACACAAGGGCTGTTCGGTTCTTCGATCGCAGGGTCAGTTCATGCTATAAGTTAAATTGGTTGTTAATATTGGTTTTATAGATTGACGATTGTAAATTTGTTCTATATAGTGTGTGCGTGTGTTCCAACTAATGCTTGTAATTTTTGTGATGTTGCTCTATTTCTAAAAGAAATTAATCTGGGAGTTGTCTTATGATATGATTTTTTTGCATTCTTTCTAAAAAGTTGTCCATTTGGAAAATGGATGTCCTTTCTTGCCATTTTCATTCACAGAATTTCTATTGTACCAATTGAAACACTAAGAACAAGTTTTTCTAGAAGAAACCAAAGAAGACCTTGACGTTAAGAATTGCTTAATCATTAGATTGTTGAATAAGATGTTTTCCATTTTAATTGGTTTATCTCTTGAAGGATTTTGGTAATACTAATTTATGTTATGCATAATATTTAATTGGAGTAATGCTGTCATATTGCTCATCTTCACTTTACATTTCTTTTATCAACTGTATTTTGAATTTCATCTCATGGTTTATAAGCATTCTTCTTAGTCTGACAGAGTTTTGTTGTTTTATTTTTCTTTCTTTTCCACGTATCATTTTCTAAGTTATCATGTTTAATGGCGTTTCTCTATTTTCTTAAATATGCAGGACTACTATACTGCTCATGGTGAAAATGCAACTTTCATTGCAAAGACTTACTACCATACCACTACTGCCTTGCGACAATTGGGTACTGGATCCGATGCTCTTTCCAGCGTAAGTGTTAGCAAGAATATGTTTGAAACGATTGCCCGTGATCTGCTGCTGGAGAGAACTGACCACACTCTTGAGCTCTATGAGGGTAGTGGCTCAAATTGGAGACTGGTGAAAAGTGGTACTCCTGGAAATCTAGGTAGTTATGAAGATGTTTTGTTTGTGAACAATGAGATGCAGGATACCCCTGTCATTGTTGCACTATTTCCAAACTTCCGCGAAAATGGGTGCACTATTGGGTTGGGTTATGTTGATTTAACAAAAAGAGTACTTGGATTGGCTGAATTTCTTGATGATAGCCACTTTACAAACGTGGAATCAGCTTTGGTTGCTCTTGGTTGCAAGGAATGCCTTTTGCCTATGGAGGCTGTAAAATCTAGCGAGTGTAAAACTCTGCATGATGCCTTGACGAGATGTGGTGTGATGTTAACTGAGAGAAAGAAGACTGAGTTTAAAACAAGGGACTTAGTGCAGGATCTTGATAGGCTTGTCAGAGGTTCTGTGGAACCAGTTCGAGATTTAGTTTCTGGATTTGAAATTGCACCTGGTGCTTTAGGGGCATTATTGTCTTATGCTGAATTACTTTCAGATGAGAGCAATTATGGAAACTATTATATTCGAAAGTATAGTCTGGACAGTTACATGAGGTTAGATTCTGCTGCTATGAGGGCACTAAATGTCCTGGAAAGCAAAACTGATGCAAACAAAAATTTTAGTTTATTTGGTCTCATGAATAGAACTTGTACTGCTGGGATGGGAAAGAGGTTACTGCATATGTGGCTAAAGCAACCTTTATTAGATGTGAATGAAATCAATGCCAGGCTAGACATTGTTCAAGCATTTGTGGATGATACTGCACTGCGCCAAGATCTGAGGCAGCACCTGAAAAGAATATCGGATATAGAGCGACTGATGCACAATCTTGAGAAGAGAAGAGCAGGTTTGCAGCAGATAGTTAAACTTTATCACGTAGGTTTCTTATTCTACTTGATATTATGTATCCGTACCATGTTATGATGAAATTACACAAACTTTTTGTGTCAAAAGTAATAAAAATGAATAGTTATTTATTTCCTATATAAAAAGCCAAAAGTTTTATCTTCTGCACAGGGCTGACTAAATGTTGCTAGTTTAGCCTTTTCTATAGTAGATCATTTTCTAGTATTTCCTTTGGTTGGTTAAGAGCGTTAATATAGTCTCCTATATTGAAATTTCAACCCATTTAAAATAAAGTGCGCTTTTATTTGCATACTTTTATTGTTTCAAGAGCTGTGAGATATGAAAAAAGCTTTTTATGTTTTCTTATTTTCCTTTTTGCTTCTTGATTTGTTTCAATTTTACGATACACTACCTTATGGTAACAAGAGCAGGCTACTTGCTGGCCTTTGGTTATGGTCCCAAGTTATAAACTGATTGTATGTCCAGTTTATCGTATATTTTTCCATTAAAGGCACTTGTAATCTTACATTGATGGTCATTTTTTGGATGCAGTCAAGTATCCGACTTCCATACATTAGAAGTGCCCTGCAGCAATATGAAGGACAATTTTCTTCATTGATCAAGGAAAGATATTTAGATCCCCTGGAGTCATTAACAGATGATGATCACTTGAATAAGTTCATTGCTCTAGTAGAAACTTCTGTTGACCTTGATCAACTTGAGAATGGAGAATACATGATTTCATCAAGTTATGATACTGGTTTATCAGCACTAAAAAATGAGCAAGAGTCTCTAGAGCGTCAAATACACTGTTTGCACAAACAAACTGCTTCTGATCTCGATCTGCCTGTAGATAAGGCATTAAAGCTAGATAAAGGCACACAATTTGGACATGTCTTTAGAATTACAAAGAAGGAAGAGCCAAAAATACGGAAAAAGCTCACCACTCAGTTTATTGTCCTTGAAACTCGAAAGGATGGAGTGAAATTTACGAACACAAAGCTTAAAAAATTAGGAGACCAGTACCAAAAGGTACTCGAGGAGTATAAGAATTGTCAAAAGGAGCTTGTTAATCGAGTTATTCAAACTGCTGTAACCTTCTCTGAGGTATATATTTTTTATTATAACTTATTGCTTTCTTTTGACTTTTTTTTTTCCCTGTTTTTAACAAAGTGTGATGTCTCAGGTATTCAAGTCTTTGGCCACCATGCTTTCTGAATTGGATGTCTTACTCAGTTTTGCTGACTTGGCTTCTAGCTGTCCTACTCCATACACAAGACCAGACATCAACCCACCTGTAAATAGTGATAGCCATTGGCTTCCTTTTGTTTTTCTTGCCTTGATTTCTTTTCTCTCTTTTGCCTTTTCTATTCTTTTTCTCTTTTCTCAAAGATACAATTTTTCATAGTGTCATTGTTTTGATATTTGTGTGATAGGATGTGGGAGATATTATATTAGAAGGAAGCAGGCATCCTTGTGTGGAAGCTCAAGACTGGGTGAATTTTATACCAAATGATTGTAAACTTGTGAGTATTCTTGCGATCGGAACCAGAGAGGTGTGGTTTTCTGCCTTTTGTACATAAGCTTGACCCATTCCTTGCACTTTGGCTTTTCTTGTGTATCAGATTAGGGGAAAGAGTTGGTTCCAGATCATCACAGGACCTAACATGGGTGGAAAGTCCACATTTATCCGGCAGGTTGTTAATTATAACTCTTTTCTATCAATCCTATTAATTGCTATTTCATTGCTCTGTTCCTAGTGACTTGTTATCTTCTCTTGATATTTTACTGCTATAAGATACAGGTAGAGGGACTTCGCCATTCATGAGTTACGGTGTTACCATTGGCATCCTTGCATCAAATATTTACCCATTCAAGTTTCTTATTACATACAAGTATTTTTTATCAGCATTCAACTGTATAGATCTTTTTGTGATCTTGAGGGGTTTCTTTGTGGTGTGTGGACTCCTTGTTCACTTTCTGTACATGTTTTTCTTCTTAATACAAGCTTCCATGTTTCCTATCATCCAAAAAAATAAAAAAGTGTTTCTTGTTACATACATCCTGTGAATTTTCATATTACTAGGTAAGAAATTGGCTTATCAATTTTGGTCATGTTTGCAGGTTGGTGTGAACATTCTGATGGCACAAGTTGGTTCTTTTGTTCCTTGTGACAGAGCTACCATTTCTGTACGTGATTGTATTTTTGCTCGTGTTGGTGCTGGTGACTGCCAAGTGAGTTCCATGGCATTTGCTTTCAAAGTTTCAAAATTTCTTGAACTTGGACTAGGAGTTAAATGTGAAAGAATATATGTCCAGTTGTCTGTCATGTTATTTATCAATCAATTATCCTTTCATCTAACATTAGGAAATCTATTTCTCCAACAATTATCAGTTTTACGAATGATCAAGTTCAACACCAGATAGAAAAGTTCAAAGCAGCAACACTTGTTAATCTTCTTAATTGCTGGGGTATAGCACGAACCTATACATTTAGTACTTATCCTAGGCCATGCCTTGGGACGTTAGCTAGGGAAGCTGTTGTTTTACTCCTAACTTATGCCCAGGCGGGTCCTGGAAGAAAGTTAAATAGGAATAAGTATTCAAAAATAGATTTTGAAAAAGGCTATTTAGATAGCATCACACATCTCATCTCGATTGATGATGCACAATTCTATGCACTTTTTATAAATTGAATCTCTCTGATTCTGACACCCATATTCACACATAATGTTCTAAATTAGTGGCAGAAACTATTGGACTATGGACCACTTTTCAGTCTTCAGTTACAAGCATAAGTTGCACTATCTCAGAATATATGTCCTTAAATCTTGAAATGCGGTGTAGTCAGACGTGTTTATTTACTTTAATGTTAGCCAAAAATTATTGGAATCATATATTTAGCTGGCCAATTTGAAATTCTTTGCAGTAAAAAGGATTTGTTAAGTTTATTATACTATTTGATTAGCTTGTTTCATTTGGAGTAGTCAAATCTAAACATAGTTCTAGCAGCAAAGGTTTCTCAATTTTGGCATTCCTTTTCTGTATTTGGTTTCTTCTAGCATGATTCTTTTATTCCTACTTGGAGGATTTTAAAATGCTTTACTTACTACTGCTTAGGACATAAGTTTAAGCAGTATGTTATTCTAGCCCAGTTCATGTTTTGCATGTATAATGTTTGTTATACAAGTGCTCGAATGTTCTAGGTTCTAAGTGTAGATATACACCAATTGTCATGAAAAGGTTACTAAATATTTCCTCCTTGTGATACAAGTTTGATTGTTCTGCATTTTGTTCCTTTCAGCTACGTGGGGTTTCTACCTTTATGCAAGAAATGCTTGAGACTGCATCAATATTGAAGGGAGCTACTGATAGGTCATTGATAATCATTGATGAGTTGGGCCGTGGAACATCCACTTACGACGGATTTGGTATGTTTCACTTAAAGACCGTTTTCTAAGGGTTTTCAGTTGCTATCTGTGATGCAATCCCCCCCACCCAAAATAAAAACACACCCAACACATAAGTCATCTATAAGTAATAGTCTTTGACGAGTTGGTGCTTATGATGGATTTGGTTTGTTTGTGGACCCATTTCTAAAGACTTTATTATCTCCCTCTATCTCTCTCATGCAATTGTTTCAAGATAGGGATGGGTGGGTTGGCAAATGAAGGATAAGCATACAGTCAATCAGGGGGTGGGTTGATTCAATACAAGTGTACAACCCGATGCTAGGTTGCCAATCAAGTACCTAGAGGAATCTGGGGATTTTTTTTTTTATAATATAATTAAAAAAAAGGCAGATAAACTTATTATGAATCATTTTTTGTTGTGTAAGTGATTTGAAATCTACCAGTCAATCAAGTGACGTTGGACTGCATGCTGCAACACTTGTTTTTTCAACTTTTAATGATTCCAGACAAGTAGAGATAACGTGTCTGTCTGTGGCTCTTTAATCATCAAAATTTTGCATCCTGGACCAAGGCAGTTTTTGGCTAGGATAAAGCTCGTGAGTTTTGGTCGAGCTGAGCACATTGGATTAATTTTTTTGCTAGTGTCTCTGTACATGGCTGAGGCCTGGATCACCACAGACACATTAAAGTTTGTAACTGATAAAGTCTTATCAAATTTTTAGATTGTTGACGCAAAAGGAGGTCCTTTTCAGCTGTGCTGTCTTCATTTAGCACAAGATGCCTGTTTGTGATAGTTCCAATTATGTTTCAAACATCAAACTAGAGTTTCTAACTAATTGATTTCATATGCAACTTTGGGAGTGTGTGCATGTTTGCATGCATACATCATGTGGGGGGTCAGTGGGGCTTGCAGTGGCTTGTTCCTTCCCCCTCTCTCTTCCATGTTTGCACGAAACTGTTCATTTTAATGTGTTTGAGCTCAGAACTGGTTTGGCTACAACTTCGGGGATAAGCACTCCCTAACCATTTTTTTTTTTTGGTGGAAGTAACTATGTAGACTGAACACATTGTATGTTTAGTTTCCATATAATGACCTAGTTTTACTGCTTAATATTAATCATGAATAAGTTGTTTAATTTATTAGGCATCAATCTTAGGTCGATATAATCGAAAGTGATCTTAATCAGGCTGTTTCAGAAACTGGTCCTTTTCAGCTGTGTCATATTACAGTAAAAAGGCATAGTCATGTTTTCATGTCATATTACAGTAAACTGGTCCATTAACTTGCACCTTTTTCTGCGGTTTATACATAATTTTGTTAGATACTTCGGATCACTAGGACTGATAGACATTATGTTATGCTTTGATTATCAGGTTTGGCTTGGGCCATATGTGAACACCTTGTTGAAGAGATCAGAGCACCTACTCTGTTCGCAACCCACTTTCACGAACTGACTGCATTAGCTCATGAAAATGCCAATGCATTCAATACAAAGCAAATGGTTGGTGTGGCAAACTATCATGTCAGTGCTCACATTGATTCCACAAGTCGCAAGCTGACTATGCTGTATAAGGTGCAATTTTAACTCATACTTTTTGGCCTTGTCAAGACAAAGCATAGTTTGTGAATAGCTTCTTGTTTTTTGTTCTTGCTCCAGTTTTTATTCTAAATCTGTTAGAGTTCGCTTCACTTTCTAAGTTCTTTTCACTTTGCATACTTGATTTGGATGTTACAACTTAGGGTAGTCAATTTTAATACGCTTATCTAATTCAAGGGTGTCCATTTGGAGAGCGTAAAATGCAAGAAGGAATTCTGGATCTGGCATAGGATTGCCTTTTACATCTTTAGAATAGTGATTTTATTGTTGGTTGAGTAGAAGTGGGATTGTGTCAGTTATGAATGGAACTAAGAAGTATGAGTATCAGGCACTGTCAAAATGATAGGCAATTAGTGCCAGCTTTACAATTAGGTGCTGAAGATGAGGCAATCAGCTGAGTGCATTTTTTAGATTGTGGTGGATTTTCAAATATCAGTTACTTGAGAATCTACTTCTCAATTATGTTTGAGTTGTCAAACTAATTTTATCACATGTAGTTTATTTGAGCTATGTTTTTGGACCAATACAATAGCAATCATCAAATAAGTGATTATCAATCATAATTTAGGAGTAATTTTTCAAACAAATAATTATTTGAGAATCCACAGCAATCCACTAACAATCATTCCAAATAAGTACTTATTTGGACATAATTTTTTGCCACTTTAAGTACTGTCAAATGTGCTTTTTATTCCTTTGCTGATCTTATACCAGTCCATGCACATTTTCAAAACTGCATTCTACTGATATTTCCTCATTTGTCCTTACGTTCCAGGTTGAACCGGGAGCTTGTGATCAAAGTTTTGGCATTCATGTTGCAGAATTTGCAAATTTTCCTGAAAGTGTTGTCACCCTTGCTAGAGAAAAAGCTGCTGAATTGGAAGATTTCACGCCTTCTGCAGTCATTTCAGATGATGCTAAAATAGAGGTGTGTGCTTTTATATCACAGTTCTTAATGACAAAGGATGGTTTATTGTGTTGCTTCAGTCGCTAACTATTATCATTGAAGTCCATTTTTATGGTAATTATTTATGTGAAATGATGATTAGTGGTATCAGTGTCATGGCATGAAAGTTGATTTATTAGTTAGCGGTGCAAAAAAACTGAATTCAACCTAATTGTAAACCTATTGAAGCCATGGTCATCGATTTAGGGCAGCCAATACTTTTTATTTAAACTTGCATTTCATTGGACTTGTACCGATATGAACAAAATTACATTAACATGCAAATCAATCTATGACCACAGCTGGACTGAGTGGGGTGGACATTAAGTTATTAGCAACATCTGTTTCTAGATGGAAGAGGCTAGAAAATTCAGTTCTCTTTCATTAGATACTGTATAACTGGGCTTGTCTCTCTCTCTCTCTCTGTCTCTTCTTTTGAAAAAGAAAAAAAGAAAAAAATAATAATTAAGAAAAAAATTTAATGTAAACCAAACCCACCTCAATATTGATGCAAGTGACATTTTACCCCAAGACTGCTCTTACCACTGCAGGAAGCTTTCCAATGAGCCAACTAGTACTCAAAATGATTAGTTTTGGATTGATAAACCTGTCTTTGTTTTACTATCTTATTAGGGTTTAGAAAGCAATAAGCCTGTTCCCGTAAGAACATTTTGCATTTATCATTTCCATGGAATGAAAAATACTGTTAATATAATCTTGCCATCCTACCATAAGGTATTCACTGTTTTGGAATACATTTTCTTTTTCAGCCATGAAATGCACCTTGTGATCCTGTTAACTATTTACAGGTGGGATCCAAGAGAAAAAGAATAAGTGATCCCAATGACATGTCTAGAGGTGCAGCTCGGGCACACCAATTTTTGAAAGAGTTCTCTGTTATGCCACTGGAGACAATGGACTTGAAGGAGGCTCTGGAACAAGTAAAAAAGATGAAGGATGACTTAGAGAAGGATGCAGGAGACTGCTGCTGGCTCCAGCAATTCTTCTAGCTGTCTTTCAACTGAAGGTAACTTAAACTGGGTACATTCGTAAATCCCATGCTTGTCGCTGTAAATGAGGTGTCTTCCAATGTATCCTGTGGAGTAGTTATCTAGTCAAATGGTCCACTTCCCCTCCATTTGTGTGTATATAGTACAAACGGAACTGCAGGCAGGAAACAGATCAGTTTCTATTTTTGGGTTGAAAAAGAGCACATAACTGACCTCATCCACATTTTGAGACACCCAAGGAGGGAAGAACGGTGAGCATAGTAAGTAAATTAATATCCATTGTAGACTAAAGGAACAGAAATTAGGGGGAGATGTTTCCAGATTTCTAATGAAAGTGTCCTCTGTTTCTGGGAAAGCACATGGTCGGGCGCTGCTGTCTCCCCTTGAACTAAAATTATTTCTTGAACTATGGCATGTAAGATCTTTTTGTTTTAACCTAGCATAGTGGTAGCAAAGATGGTTTAGTTCATCTTTATTGCATTAGGTTTTATGGGGTTTTTCCTTTTCTTGCTCTCATCATGCAATATTTGTAGATGTTACTGCAGAATTTAGAAGCTCAGATCTATACAGTATCTGCTTTGGGTTAACTACGTAATTTAATTATATCTCCAAAATAATAATGATAAAAAATAAATAAATAAATAAAATTGTGGGCCAACGGATGTTGCAGTCTTACTATCTCAAAATATTATTAATTAAGGGTATCTGTCGATAAGGCCAAGACCCCAAAATATTTATTTGTAAATTTTCCCAGAATGTCCATGTCTATTTCCTTTCAAATGCACCCTCTTCTTTGTTTTTTTTTGTTTGTTAGCTTAGAGTTAAAACATCTTTCTTGTAGTTTTTGATGGAAATATCTACAGAACCAGTATGTTGCATCATATGATATGACATCAAGTTATCAAACTTTTGTTTCCTTTTGATTTTATTATTATTAATTAGGTCAGATATTAGGTTAAAGTAAATGGGATTATTATACGACAAAAATGGTGATTAAGAAAGTTTATAAAGTGGAATTGTTGAGAAAAATTGATTATTTAGGATGACAAAATTACCTGTCAAGCAAATACGTCTAAATTTACTTGTGAAAATCTGTCCATTACGATAATTTTATGGGTTGGGGGGTATTTTGTTAAGAAAAAATCTGCTCGGTACTAGCGCGGATATCTATCAACCCGTATTTTTATTTTAATCACAAAAGTTACATTAAAAAAATCAAAAATATATTTAATCATAAGTTAAAAGTTTCTAATTCTCAAATCTAACTTATCTCACTGCAGCATATATACAATAAGTTTTTAATAAGTAGAAATTTTATAATTTTTATTACTAATGTTTATTTTACTTTAATTGATTTTGTTTGTTTTGTCTTAATGATAATTGTATAAAGTTTACCTGTTAATATTATTGATAATACTTGTATATTGATTAAAAGTTGAAGCAAGGTATTGATATTAGTGATGATGATTTGCATATAATAGAAAATTTGTGTTAAATTAATATATTTGTGTATTTTTTTAATGTTGAAATTTTAATTTCTCATTTACATTGATAAAATCTAGATTTAATATTGTTTGCAGATTTTTTGGGCCATTATTATATATTTATAGTTTGAATAATATAATTTAAGTTTTTATGTATTATTAAAAGTATTTTTTTATATTCATGATTTTAAATGAGAAAACTTAAAAAAAATCTTTTACAGGTTATAGGTGGATTTAATAATTATTAAAATTCATAAGGGACCAATTTTAAAAAAAATTAAAACCCGTTATAAATTATAGGTGTATTTTATAATTTAAATTTTTTATAAATATAAATTTAATAATAATAAACTCGCAGCGTACAATACTCATTGTCATCTCTTATTATAAATATCGTTGGTTCTCATTGAAAAGAACCAACGGAATATTATTAGATTTTCTTGTTGCTGATTTAAGGGAGACTTAAAAGTTAGTCGCACATCAAACGAAAATGACAGAGTGATGTGTTATAGTCATAAATAATTATGGTCATTGGTTCCACAGATATTTATCCGAACAATCACGCTTTGCCACAATAAGGTGGAGAAAAAAAAAAAAAGTATTATGTTCTCTTTTTCAAATTGGATGAACAGCCACTAGCGTATGACTTTACTGGATATATTTTTTTAATTTTTAATTACTACTTCCAATACCAAAATGGGTAATATTGAGGAAGAATAAAATGAAAATAACATATTTAAGTAGTTTTAATTAGGTATTAGTCTGAGTTCAAATTTTAGAGAAATAAAAATAAAAAATTAATTTGAATTTTATTTTTCATACTTGGGGTAATTTTGTTTTTTAAATAAAAAATCAAATTTATTATATGCTAACATTTTAGCCCTTTTCTTTTTTTAAATACTTTATTTTTAAATAAAATAATTATAAAATTAATATATTTAAATTTTAATCCTTTGATCGAGTGGTGAGATATGTCTTGAATATTCCTCTTAAAATATCCTCTATTAATTAAAAGTTGGATAAAAATAATAACTTTTTCTGCTAATTTATTAATGGAATAATTTTTTTAATATTTATAAAGATAAAAATTTAGATTATAGTATATAGAAAATTTGATTTAAATGATCTCAATAAATACACGATGTCCTTCCAAGTTTACAAACATAATTTTAAAAAAAGTAATGATACAACCATAAATTTTTGTATAAATTTATTTTGTACAAATTGACGTGACATTAATTTATTGGTTGAATGGAAACATAAATTAATAAAAACAAATCATGTGGAATAAGTGATATTTAATTCACTAAATCTTACCATGTCATATCAGTTTATACAAAATAAATTTATAAAAAAATTTATAACTGTATATTACTCTTTTAAAAAATAAACTGCAAAAGATATATATTTATCTTATATAATATATATAATTTCATTCCGTCTCGTTGTCTCCATTCTCTATACCTCCACGTGGACTGCCAAATTCGAACCGTGTCAATGAGTGACAGCGAGGACGCTGGATTCTTTCTAAATTGCTGTTTAACCTTTACAAGTGATCCAATTACGAGCCTGTCACGCTACTCACGTGAAGCCAAAACATTTGAAAGAGCAGTGACGTTGACATTGGAGTTAAACTCTGCAGTATAATTGGACATTCGTTCGTACTTCAAACCAAGCGTCTGTCGTTTTAATTTATCCTTTGTCCAGAGATATAATTTCAACGAACACGATGCTTCGTTTACGCAAATCCAACACCGGCGCATTTTTGGGAAAATCCGCGCCATTCCAAGTTCCAACTTCCAACCAAGTGGACGACGCCAATAAATGACCAGATTAGGACCTTGTGTTCTCTCTGTCAGCACTTTCCCCTTGGACATTTCTGTAATTAGAAAAATCTCGGGGAGGGGTAAAGTAGTCATTCAAGCGGGAAATCAAATTAAATAATAAATTTCTCTCATGCGTGTAAGCTAAGTGAGGTAGTGACAAAAAAGGGTAAAGTAATGCGTTTTGTTTTGTTTTGTTTTTTATTCATCGACTCGATACCCAAACCAAACGGAGAGAGAAATAGAAACACAAAAGGATTTTCCAATGGCGCATAGTGAGACGTGAGACGTCGTCGTGTAATCCGTCGAACTTGATTAGGGAGAAGAAGAAGAAGATGAGCTGGAGAAGAGTGTTGAAGTCCGTGCAGGCAGTGGCGGCGCACAGCCTTCTCTTAACTTTTACGCTACTGCTTGTTTTGAAGCTCGATCACGTCATCTCTTACTCTTGGTGGTCTGTCCTTCTTCTTCTTCTTCTTTTTGTTCTTAAATTTTATTTAAGTTGAATCGCAACCTTAGATTATTTCATTAAAATGATTGAAAAATTTATTAATTATTGGCTTTGTCTGATTCATTATTTTTTTTTACATTTTTTTTTGTGAATTTAGTCTATTGGTTGACACAGTGCAGCTGTGCAAGCGCATACAAAAGCTTTTGTTTTAAAATTTTTAATATTTGATTATTATTTTGTCTTCATTGTTATTCGGTTAAATGAAATAAATTTTGTTGTAGTATGAGAGAGAATAATTTATCGTATATTGTTGGAAAAGAAATTAGCACTTAGCTTAAAATAGTGGTAATGCTGAAATTAATGAAGAAGAAGGATTGGAATAGAAGTTTTATGGAAAACAGAAGTACGGATTTTACTTTGACTGGGGCTTCTTCACTTAACTAAACTTCTAACTCGATGCTATTATGATCAAGCTAGGTAGATTTCTCGAGCTTGACTGATTGAAAGGCTGTTTTCTTGCCGCATTTATGTGGCTCTTGTGTGTGCTTTACATGAGAGTAATATTTATTAATACCAACAAATAGAAGCTAGCTTTTGTCTTGTAAGCAACCATGCCTATGGTATTCAGATCATGCCATCATGGGCCTGATGATTAGACCAATTCCTCTTACCCTTCTCATTTCTCTCACTTTTCATGCCAAGGACCCCCGCTTTGGTTGCTTGGTTCTCAATAAGCGGTGGCTGTGATATTTTATGGAACCCTGTTTTGTGAGGCATTAACACCAGCCTATTGATTTGGAAACATATCGGTCAATTGTATTTCTGTTGCTGAATGCTTCATGTTTTACATAAGCAATAATTATATGTCCATTTGGTATTTTCAAATGAATTTCTGAGAAATCAGTGCTAATAATTGTCACTTTCAGTAATTGTTGAGGTCGAACTTTTAATTCAGAAAAATTGCAATCAATTGTATTCCTGCAACTGAATGCTTCGCGTGTTCCGCAAGCAATTACTGTGGATACATTTTGTATTTCAATACACTTCGGAAAAATAAGTATAATAATTTTCACTTTCAGATGTTGTCATTGTTGTGTATTGTAATTTGTTTTTCGATCATTTTGATTTCTGCATGTTTGTACTCTGCCATGCAGGATAGTATTTTTCCCAGTTTGGATATTTCATGCAGTGGTTGCACGAGGAAGATTCTCTCTACCTGCTCCGTCAGTTCCCCATAATCGTCATGTGAGTTCATATTTTTTCTTCTAAAGGTTGAATGTAATTCAAAGGACTCATTGTCGTATATATTTAAATCAGAATCCCATAATTACTGACAAAGAATTATATTTAATGTTGAATGTGCAAATCCATGATCCAGCTTTTTGAATAAGATTTTTCTTTCTTGGACAGTGGGCACCTTGTCATGCCATTGTTGCAACACCATTACTCATTGCATTTGAACTGCTTCTTTGTATATATCTTGAGAGCATTTATGGTATGTGCAAAATCCTTCTACCCTTTATTTTTGTATTGCTGGGTTTTGAGAGTGATTCTCCCTTGTCTCCCTTTATCTGTTGTGTTTCTACTCATACATGGGTGGGTGAATTTCTTCAAGAAATACCAAGTTGGCTGAAACTTTAACCTTTTAGTAAAATTCGTGACTGCTGATCAACAAAACATGAATTCATTGCATAAAATGATCTTATTCCCGTCTGTTGGGCACTTTTAAGGCTTAAAAATGCTGGATACAACCTGATAGTACCTAATACAATCCGTTAGTGGACTAGTCATGCCCATGCATATTGAAAATGTTGTTTTAATGTTTTCTGTCTACACTTTTAACAGAACATGGTTTTGAAGCGGTCAACTTGAAGATTGTCTTTCTTCCCCTGTTGGCATTTGAAATAACTATTCTAATAGACAATTTCAGGTATGTTCTTTAGCTGAGAAATGAATCCAATTTTTTCCTCTTAATGAATTCTGTGTACTAGTGACTATTGTCAGATAGATTACATTCTCGTGGTTTTAGATTACATTCTCTTGTTAATATCAATGTCCCAAGATGTTACACTGAGTTTTCTGTTTTAAGCAACTAGTTGTTATTTCTAATTTTCTTTTCATATTTTTGCTGCTGTTAACGAAATGAAGGTGCTTATTGATTAATCCAAAGTTAAGTGTCTTGATATTCATACACTTGTCCCAATTTCCTTTTTCGTTTATTTGAAATTGTACAATAAGTGATGCTTCTTTTGTATATTAGAACTGTTCCTCTGTGTCATTAATAGGGGAAAAATGACAGCTGAGCTTGTGGATGTAGATCCTTTTATGTTTTTGAAACTTCTTCTTTTACTTCTTTCTTTCTTTTTCTAAAAGAATTAGTTCCTATCTCTATGTAGACACCTGGTCTACAGATGTATCTTGTTTCTTTTTGCCTGTACTCCTACTTTTCTCTTCTTCTACTTCTTTCTTTCTTTTTTAATAGAATTAGTTCATCTCTCTATGTATACACCTGGTCTGCAAATGTATCTCGTTTCTTTTTGCCTATACTTCTTTCCTTTTTTTTTTGTAAGTAAAAAAACAAAGGGAAAGACAGAAAGGGTTGTGTTTGTGCATTTTCTTCTGTGTGGATGACTAGACATTCTAGGGAGAGGACTGGATAAATACTATTTTCTTTATCAACTTAAGCTTTTGGTCCACCCTGTGAATGTATTGATCTGTTGGTTTCTTGTTTTGGTTCTGAAGTGGGAATGTACATAAGCTGATCATTGTAGTATATCTAGCTGACTGATGTAATAAATGCTTGAGTTTGAAATGTGCTTTTGTCTGTTTTTTACTTTCTCCCCTAATTGATATCGAGAACTTATGGTCTACTGCTTTGTTGGTAACTCATTGTCTTTAGTCCATTTTAATATAATATGATTCAGGCTTTGTAATTGAAGACAGTTTCTTTTTCCAGAATGTGTAGGGCTCTTATGCCAGGAGATGAAGAAAGCATGAATGATGAGGCAATATGGGAGGCACTCCCTGTAAGTTCTGTTGAACTAGCCATATCTAATATGGTAGTGAAAATCTCTCACAAATTGGCCTCATGTTTAATAAATTGTTTCCCAAAAAAAATGTAAAAGATCCTCATGATAATTAGATTTTAGACCAATACCAGATTGACAGAAAAATGGCAAAATGCAAGGTGATGAGCTATGTGGAAATTGAATGCTTAAAATAGTTGCTTGTTTGGTTGGCTTGAGCCTTGGTTCATAGATTCAGTTACATAGCATAACTGATATGGAATTCTTATTTGGCCATTTAATTCGCCTAAAAATTACATAGAGTTAGTTCTCTTTTGGTGTTTGACGATTTCATTTCTTTGATGTTTGGTACCTCACCTTTCAGAATTTATTCCACAATTGGTATGGGTGGCTTTTCTGGCAATACGAACATATTTAAGTAATTGTCGAGAAAAATGCAGAATAAGTTAATGGCTTTAAGTATGAAATATATTCTCCACATTCTTGTGTCTTCCTCATTACTGTAATTCAAAACAGAAATATTTGTAATTTTGGATGTGGATATATCATGTATGTCTATATATGACTGTTATTGAATTTGCTATCTTGTTTGTAGCACTTCTGGGTTGCAATTTCCATGGTCTTCTTTGTGGCAGCTACAGTATTCACCCTTCTTAAGCTTTGTGGTAATTTCTTTAATTCCCACTAAGTTTTAAATAGGATTGCATATTATGCTTTCTCTTGAGCTTCATTTTGTAGTTGTATGGTTCGTTAAACTGTTGTGTCCTCCACTTCAAATTTATCTTTTAAGGTTACTTGTGATTGAAAAGTGATTTATAGATTTGCAGAATACTACTTATCAAACTCATAATATGATGCAAAAAAATACTTATATTTTTTGGAAGTTGGCCAAGTGAATGAGAGTGAACTGTGAAAAAAATATTTCTTTAATCAACTATTGGTCAAAAAAGTTACTTGAAGATTTGCTATTGGCTGTGAAAGTAGTTGTTTCTTTATTGAGCAACTGCTCTGTGCTTCTAGGAGTTTGTTCCTTCTTTGATGAAATGTTCTAATTTATTTGGGCTGTTGGCTTAGGATATTATGTTAGAAGAACAATTGCTAAAGTGTTCATACCTTTGGTTAGTGATTTCTTGAGCCCTTTTCTGTTGTGGCTCAAAGAGATGAGATTGTGAAGGATGAATTCTTATCATATCTGATGTGGTTTAGGCCCAATTATCTCTGAAGTTGGCATGTAAATCACTTTGTGCTCAATTGGTTCATTTTTCATTACTCTATGTTGCTGCAAGTCAGCAAGATCCTTTGTGTGATGGCCAGATTGTCATTTTTCTTAAATAAGTATCATCAAGCAGGAAGCCAATAAATGTATCTGTGAAGTTTCATGTGGGCTCTCAAGTGCAAACCTTTATTACTAAAGATAAATTTTTATCCTGTTTTATCACTACTGCTGTTGCATAGTCAGCAACATTGAAAAGAAAATTCTCCATTTTAAATGCACTTTATGATGGTGTCAAACCAGAAGTCATTTGGTCCTTTAATTGAAGGAGGCAAGGAGCTCCATGCGATTTGGAACAAATTCATCCTTGAATTGCACATGCCTACTGGAGAACTCCTTACTTAGATCCTAACCCTTATTTGTGCTTGTCCTTGTTTATATTTTCGATGTTTCTTTGGCTTAGTTTGAGTTAAATCTTGCCCACAGGATTGTGTACATTCTCAGGGGTGATTTCGTAGGATCCTGAAATTGATCCTGCTATTGTTTTCCCTTGGAACTTTTTGCTAGTCAGACCTATTTGATTTGGGTTATCCCTGTAGTAACACTTAACTCTTCTGTCTTAATCAGCGTGATTTCATGTCAAATTAGATGCTATCTGATAGGATCCTGAAATTGATCCTGCTTTTGTTTTCCTTTGGAAGTTTTTGCTAGTCAGACCTATTTGGTTTTGGTTATTCCAGTAGTAACACCTAAAACTTAAAGTCAAATGGGGTGATTTCATATCAAAGTAGATGTTATATTTGATTCCATGGAGGAGACACATTCCTAAACATGAATTTTCTGATTCTTTTTGGAGATAATGGAGAGCTACTCTCTTTTTCTTTCTTTGGGAATTTTCTGGGGTTTCAGCTTTGCTATTCATGCTTCGTTAGTGATATTCTAGAGGGTCTCTAGGTGCATCCTTGGTACATGCATGTGTTACTTTTATATCACTATAACTGCCAAATTGACTTTGGATCACTTGATTGATCCACTGTTTACTAACACCTATACTCCTAAATTTTTTTTCATTTTATAATTTCTGCCGTTGTAACTGGTTTATGTTCTTTTATTGTATAACCTTACACAGGTTACGTGGGTGCTCTTGGCTGGTGGGATCTATTTATAAATTTTGGGTACAGTTTTCCTGCTCTTTATGTCAGACTTGATTTATACCTTTGTTGAGTATGGCCTTTAATATCGTAATTTGAGAGGGTATTCATGGTTTTACTAGATCATTAAGTGATGAACATTAATGTGTAATTGCTGCAGCATTGCAGAATGTTTTGCTTTTCTTGTTTGTACAAAGTGGTCGAATCCTGTAATTCACCGAAGTCCTCAAACAAGACCAGCCACTTCATCATCAGCTATTACATATCTTGACTGGAATAGTGGCTTAGTAGTTTCTGCAGAGGAGGAGCAGAATCCAGATGGAATGTGTGGCCTATCAGACATTGGAGGCCACATTATGAAAGTTCCAGTAATAGGATTTCAAGTTCTTCTTTGTATGCATCTAGAGGTATGTGTACTGTTGATTTGTGATCATTTCTACGGTTTGGTTTATCTTATTAATATATCCTTATTTCAGGGAACACCTGCAGGTGCTAGAAATATACCACTTCCTGTCCTTTTCTCTCCGCTTTTCCTGCTGCAGGGTGTTGGTGTTGTCTTTTCTACAACTAGATTAGTTGAGAAAATTGTAATTTTACTACGAAGTGGAGCTGGCACAGGGATATATTTTAGAATTTCTTCAAGAGCTCATGATTGCTTTGGGTTTTTGCACCGTGGCTCTAGGTAATGAATTTTGAGTTACATTGGGTATCAATTTTTAATAGAGGAGATTGTGCACTTATTGAATCATGCTAGGAGTTGATATTTTAGAAAAAGTAACATTTTCTGCATCGGGCTATTCTTAAAAACAGGCTATTGGGTTGGTGGTCAATTGATGAAGGGAGCCGTGAAGACCAGGCACGACTTGTCCATGAGAACTCCTCTGGGTTAGTATATATCCTGCATTTATCAGGTTTAGGAGATGCACAAATTGCATGGGTTTTCATTTTTGGTTTTGTTTGTGCCCCTATGAGATATGATTACACAATATTTTGAGAGAGAAAGAGATACTAGAACAGCAGCAAACTCTTAAATTTTAGGTAAAAATTTCCTCAGTTTTTTGGTAAAGTAGATATGAAAATTGCCACATGCAATTGGTTTCTATTGCACTACATATAATATAGGACAAAAGTTTTATGCTTAAGAATAGTTAAATCTTGACAGCTCTTTGGGATAGCTCGTGCAATATAGTTAATTATGAATGGTGCACCACGTATGGTCAATGAGTAAAGGATTATTCTACATTTCTTGTGTTGTTTAACGGATACACGATCCTTGATCTCATGTTTGAGTTAATTTTGATGTAGCTGCCTAAATCTTACTTTCATTTTCATGCTTTCTTTAAGCTAAAAAAATGTTTTGATTATCATGTCTTGGGTTCCAAACTTGCAGATACAACACTTTCTGTGGTTATCCACCTGAAGTAGTGAAGAAAATGCCTAAAAAGGAACTTGCTGAGGAGGTGATTACAATTCCTGCTGTATATATTTTTTTCCATATTATTTTTTGCTAATTTGGTCTTATCTATGCTTTTGAATTTTGCCAGAGTGCTAATTTCACTCTGCGTCTTCATTCTCTAGCATATGTTCAAATAATGCTAAAATTTTTATGATTCTGTTTCTGCCTGCCTTACATATATATATATTTTTGGTTCTTCTTCAGGTATGGAGACTTCAAGCAGCTCTTGGCCAGCAGTCAGAAATCACGAATTATAGCCGGCAGGAGTTTGAAAGACTTCAAAATGTAATACTCTCAACTTTGATTGTTAGTTTTACTGTATTGGTACATTGCTTGAAAATAATAAATAAAGGAAGATCTTTGCTCTGGGAGACTGTTCATGAGTGGAATTTGTTTGTGCTCTGTTCATTCCTCGCTGTAATGCGTGCATATTTTCTTATTGTATTGTACAGGAAAAAGTGTTATGTAGAGTTTGCTTTGAGGGAGATATTAGTGTCGTCCTGCTTCCATGTAGGCATCGTATCCTTTGCAGGTATGATCAATTAACCCTATAAAACAAAACTTCACATTCATTAATTTTTCTTCGTTCATTGTCATGCTCATTGCTTGGTAATGTGTGGTGCTGCGCTGCAGCACCTGCTGCGAGAAGTGCAAAAAATGTCCTATTTGCCGTGTCGCCATCGAGGAGCGGTTACCTGTATATGATGTTTAGATTTCCAGACGCCAGCCTTTTCTAAGCACTCCGTCAATTGACTTCAATCAGGGAAAATGCTTTTACAGTTTTCGCTGGAACTTTTAACTCTGTAAATGTTTTTTGTTGATATAAAGAGTTACCCCCCTTCCCCTTTTAAGTTTTAATTTAGTTTTGTTGGTGGAAACTGTAAATATATCGTTATCTTTTGAGAGGTCAAAATGTAGCGTTGCTTTCAGGTTGCTACTTGTTTTTTTTTTTTTTTTGAATAGTAGCAATGTGGCTGCACTCGGCTGTAGTCTTGACTTATTATTATTTTTTTCCCCACTAAATTTTTAGGTTCGTATATAAATGTAAAAGAAACTTCTTGAATTCCGCATTTGTATTATTTCACTTCACTGCCTAGATATTTTCCAGAAACTAACGAAGATTTAGAGGTCACCCTTAAGAAAAGGATAACATTTGGTCGATAAGTTATTTATCTAATAACATCATAAATGCATTATGAGTATATTGTTTCACGTTAAATAAAAGCTTAGGTTATCAAACTGAATTACTTGCAATAATTGAGATGTTAATTGGGATCTAAGTGTTATGGTTTATTTAATAGCTGTAAGTCACTATTTAATTTTTTTTTGTTGTTTAGTTGTTTTTTAAATGAAGTTTTTGAAATTAAATAAGTTATTTTATTTGTAGCAACGAAAGTTTAAATTTTGCATTTTGGAGAGTGGAGTCTGAATTTTTTTAAAACATATTGAAATATATAATTTTTTTTATTTGATAACTTTATTTTATTTTTTAAAATATAATTTTAAGAATTTTATCTATTAAAGTAATTTTATAATTTTTAATAAAAGTTATAATTGAACAACTACAATTTTTTTTAGTAAAATTCTTACTAAAAAAATTTCACTTAAATAAATTTTATTTAGAAAATTATTTCAAACAGAACTTAAATATTTTAAACCCTAGCATTATTTTTACAGTAAACATGATTTTAGTTAAGTCGTGTATCCATTTTAAATATGTAGAAATAAAAATAACAGTAATTGATATTATCAGTGCCTATTTTTTCATATTTTACAAATTTGGGTGTGGATTTTTATATTTTACAAAATATGAATTTAAGTGGTACCATTTCCAGTGTATTGCTGCAAAATATTGATATTGATCAACTAAATTTGCTTTTTTGTTTAATACAGGCACCAAAAAAAATAAAACAATATATGGAATTTCATTATTTATAATTTAGGTGTCACTAATAAGATGTATTGTTCTGTATGAATTGCTTATAATTAAAAAAATAATGAAAGGGAAAGTGATATATTTTAAAGATTATACGGTAAATTAAAATTGAAACAAATTTTGTGTGGACCGTTCATAATTTTTGAATTTTCATTAAATATTGATTATTTCTCTTTTTTAAATCGCCGATATGGCAAGACCACGAAGGTTTATGCCTATCATTGTAGCCAATCGAACCGGAGAGAGCTCCAAAAAAAAAAAAACAATTATTTGCCCAGATGCGGACAGGAAGAACGTGATACCACTTTTTAGTCCTTACCCATTATAGATTATAGAACAAGAAGTGTAAAATTTTAAAGGGTTAATTTCACCCTGCCCCTAAATGTTTTAACATTTTTTACTGAACACCCAAATATTCTGAAAATACTCAATCCACACTCAAATCAGTTAATTTGACCGTTTATTCTAACAGTCAAAGGGTAAATTTAGAAATTCATTTCTTAAATATTATTTAATGATGATAAATTAAATTTATTTGATAAATTAATTAATGAAATTTTTATTAATTACCTTTAATTAAGAACTTTTAATGTAAATATTAATTATTAGATTAACATTTTATCTCATTTAATTCTTTTTTAATTCAAAATTAGGGGTATTTCAGACATTTCATTCACTTTCAAATAATTCCGTTAAAAGTAACGGTAAGTTAACGGAATTGGGTGTGCTGTGAAAAATATCAAAAAATTTAGGTGCCGGATGAAAAATGTCAAAAGATTTGGGAGTTAGGTGGAAATAACCCAATTTTAAAAAACGAAAAATTCGAAAGCAACTTTAACGAAATTACAAATTATACTAGTTAAATCATCGTATTCAAATCTAAATAATTCACCGTTAGCTTTTGATACGTCAAGAGTATCCTCCAATTCGTACGGTTCCACAGAACCCGGCTTATTATCTAGCTTTTGTGAGCAGCTGGGTTCTCGTTTCTCGCCGATCTGCAAGTTTTATTTTTATTTTTTTATTTGTGGTTTCTTCAGTTTAGGTAAGATTGCTGGTACCATTTTGTAGATCTTCATTTTGTTGTTTTCTTTTTTTTTTTTTTTTCTGTAAAAAGCTTGTTTGGTTTCTGGGAAATTGAGGAATAAGCAAGGAAAATGAAGTGTAAGTGTAGGATATTGAGTCAGTTATGTATTTTGTATCGGTTTCTAAGATTCTTTGCAATAAAGAAATGAAATTAAACTAAGCTAGATAGTCGTACAGCACTCAACAGCACTCAGTTTAGCTTAAAGGTGAATTTTGATATCTAAAATCTGAAATTAAACCAGTAGATCATTGATGTTGTTTCATTATGCTATTTTAATTAGTTGTTAATTATTTTGAAATCAATGTATATTCTGGGTTCTTTTTGTTAGAGTTTAACTTGAAGTTTTTAACAGGAGAAAAATATATCAGTGGAGATTGAGTGGGAAAATAGCAAAGTGTATGAATTTGGTCTATTTTGATGAGGGAAATTGCTTGGAAATGTTATTGGATATGGTGGGTAAAGATGACGGGAGTTGGTGCATTTGATTTATGAGAAGTTGTGGTGGACATGAGTCGATCACCCTCGTTCTCTGTGAAGTCGGAGCTCAGCTTGAAGCCAGATCCAGAACGTATGCAACGATGGGTTGTTGCCTTTTGCACCATTCGATTTGATCTAGAGCAAGGTCAGCTCATTGAAGATTGTTACCCACCTGGTTGTCTCACACAGGATGAGGAACTCGAGGTTGCTTACAGTTCATTTCCTGATTCTGTTTCCCAGCACCAAAATCGCTCAAGCATTCATGATTGCATCTTTTTTTTCCGGTTTCAAAGGCACAAAAATCTTCCACAGGGCAATGTTACTCCATCCGAGATAACTGAAATCAATGATAAAATAACATCTTCAGAGCCTACAGAGGAGAAACTACTTAAAAGATCAAAAAGTTTTTCTAGTAGTAAAGGTTCCAGACACTTGTATGGATATGTATTCAATAGGCAAAGGCATGACGAGAGGCTTAAGCGAGGTGGGGAACAAAAATCTTTGGTAATATTGTCTCATGGCCCTTTCTCTAGTGTGTTCAGACCATTGTTGCAAATCATGGGTCCTTTGTATTTTGACGTTGGAAAGAAAGCTATTGAACATATTGCTTCTTATGTCTCAATTTGGCCTTCTCCTGTTCCTGGTAAGCTAATGGAACTTCCCATTGGGAATGCCATGCTTAAAGTGAACTTGCCACCTGCACATAGCTTGCCCTTGGAAAGTGGAATGTTGTCTGAAGAGTCTGCTGCTTCTGTGGCACCCTTTCTTCCTTACAATCAGTCAATTCCTCAAGGTCTTTTTCACGATTCAGATCTTTTTGGTACATTCCGGGGCCTTCTCTTACAGCTTTGGGTGCTATGGGAGTTGTTACTTATTGGTGAGCCTATTCTTGTCATAGCACCAACTCCTCCCCAATGCTGTGAGGCTGTTGCCAGTCTTGTAAGTTTGATTGCCCCACTTCTTTGTAGTATTGATTTTAGGCCGTATTTTACCATCCATGATCCCCAATTTGCACATTTAAATTCACTTCAAGAGGGGGACACTTTCCCTCCAATGGTTTTGGGAGTAACAAACCTTTTTTTCCTTAAAGCTCTGCGCAAAATTCCCCACATTGTATCTGTTGGAAGCCCTGCTCCAAATTCAAACCGGGTTGCCTTTGCAAGCAGGGCCTCTTCTGGAAAAATTTCTGTTAGACCTGAGGGATTTGGTCTTCAACAGCTATCCCTTAAATTTTCTCCTTCAAGTTTGTTGAATGTTGTGAAGTTGAGGAGAGAAGGTCCTCTAAGTCTCATGACAGAACATAAGGAAGCCATTTGGAGCAGTTATGCTGCAACAACAAAGCCAGATACTTCTATTTTGAATAGGCTAATTGATGCCGGTATGTCACCTAGGGTTGAGGAGTCAATGTCTGTTGTCAACAATGAAATATTGCGGAGGCATTTCTTGGAGCTCACTACCAATTTTTTGGCGCCTTTTGGCCCTTATTTTAGGACTACCACGCCTTCTGAAGGTTCTTCTCCATTTGTTGATCCTCCAACTCTCCCTCCTTTTAATGCAAATGAATTTCTTTCAAGCTTACAAGCCAGAGGTGTTGGGAAGTTTCTGTCAAAACGGATGAGATCTAATTGGCTTGACTTATACAGGTGAAGGACCTTGACATTTGTAGTATTTCCTACCAGTTCGTATCTTTTTGTCTACTTAAATATTATGTTCTTCACTTATCCGCCATTGTTTACTTTGGCACGTTTTTCCAGTTAATCTTGTTATTAAATGCTTTTGAGATAAAGATGCTTTGTGCCTGTTCAGGAGGTTCTTGAAAGGACCAAACTTCATGCCATGGTTTCAAAGAAGACGTGCTGCTGCAGAACAGGAACAACATAGGTTATGGAGGCAGGCCAGAATGAGGACTGACATACAGCAGCTTATAGCTAAAATGTCTGAATTGGAAAGTGTTGATACCTTCAATGCTGTTGAGAGGCATCTTATAGAAGAAATACAGGTAAATTGGATCTTTGTTCAGGATAGTATGTCGATTTTTATTTTTATTTTTATTTTATTCTGATTTCTGTGGTTGACTTTTTGTTTTTAGCCTTAGTTTATTCTTCTTTTCTTGGGGCTGTTTCTACATTATGAATATCTAGTTATGGATGTTTGCATGAGAGAGTCTATTAACCATGCCCACGCACATGTACACATTTATACCAATTTTGTCGTAAGATTGTAGTTTGGATTTTTTTTTTTTGAAAAGAATGATAAAATAAATGAATTTCTTAATAATTTAGTGAAGCCAGCCAAGTCAGACGGCAATTATTTTTTCTAATATTGCAGGAGATACAATTTGTTTTTACTACCTTCTCTACAATAAGTATTCTTGACAAAGAGTTGTGAAGAGGATCACAGACAAATTACAGAGAGCAGCAGAAATTTCTAATGGAAGTGAAACCTGCAAATGGCCTTTACAATATTTCTGTTTCTTGTTTATGGTTAGTGAGGGTGGCTAGTTTTTTGTCTGATCACTGACTTTTGGTAAAGCTGGTTATAGATATTGTCCGAAACCCTTCTCTCTTTTCAGAACTTTCAAATTAGCTGAATGCAATAGTTGAAGCCGTATACATGGATAAAAACTGAAGGTATCCATATGGGATATCAATTTAAACAAAGATGTCCTAAATAGTTGCATTTTTTTCATTATCAAAGCGTATTGCTATTATTGAATTCATTTTCTTCTCATCCAGAATGACTTGTCATGGGTTCTTGGGACCTATTGTGTGCAAAGAATCTTGAAACAAAACTAAAGCCATAATTAGGAATCTTTTTCTGCATTGATGGCATTCACAAGCTGATGGATAAAGAATACCAAATGGATTTAGAATATTTAAGATATTGCTTTTAGGAATTCAGGGACATCACTTGTTTGAGTCAGATTATTGCTTGTGAGTGAGTAGGATTTGAGTTGCGTACTTGAGACAGATAAGGGTTCTTTTTAACCACCATAAAGGCAAAACATGCAATCTGATGCTAGGAGCCCATAAGGCTTGAAGCTGATCTGCATGTAAAATCACTCACTTCATATTCATTTTTCCGGCTAAGATATTGCGAATAGCAATGTGAAATATTGTTTACAGCAATCTTGTACTTGATATGTTTGTTTTATATTTGATCCTTTTTGACTGAGCGGATATTTTGTTGTCTTCCAAATAAATATTCCTTGGCAGTATTTTATGTTATCATTTGTAATCTTCAGTTGCAGCAATCTGGACGTGCTGCCACAGACTCTGCAGAAATTTGCCAGAAACTAAAGGGAGATCTGCTGGCAGTGTTCAATGTGCTTCCCAAGGACGTGCAGCAGCTTTTGCTTTTCAACCCAGAAAGGGCAGCTCTTTTACAAAGAACCCCAGAACTGACAAAACCTCTTGGCACCCACCTATGACAAGTTGGGACTGCACCTCCCTACACCAGCAACATAGTGTGCATAACATGGCTAGGAATCTGGCGGCTTCAGGTATTCTTCTCATGTTACTGAAGGATGGGACATTTTGTAATTAGATTGTTGCATCTTCTTTCACAGGATTGGGAGAATATCTCCTACTTCAGGAACAATTATACTCTGGGTGAGATTAGTAGCCTCTCATAATTTTTATTTTCCTCTTCTCATCTTGCTTCATGCAATTTAACAGCATGTTTTTTTTAAACATGCTTTCATTGTTTTCCAGATCTGGTCACTAATCTGTACCTTGAATCAATCTTCCTGAGCTCTTCTTGAGCCTTGAGATAACTTTGCGAAATTGCTAACCAGTTATGTCATTCCAAATTCATGGCTGATTGATTTTTTTCATTAGTTTTTAGTCTGAAGCAGCTATCTAAACTACAGCTGTTGTATGATGTTGAACTCTCACTTGTTTAATTTTTGTAATTCAAACACTGTTTTCAATAGTTTTAGGTGTCTTTTTTAAAGGGTCAAACTTTCATCAAAACGGAATAGGAGAAAGAAAAAAGTAAAAACCAAGTGTACTTTATCTTCTTCAATCAAGCAAGTTGAGGATTTAGAAAGATCAAGATTCGTGGAAGAGTTACTTCTGACAACCACTAGATTTCAGCAAGTGGTTATCAGAGGAATTATTAACCTACGGAAATTGTTTTCTGCAGAATCTGGTTGGTACCCATCTTTGAAGTTATTGTTTTGTAGTCTTGTGCAACTATATAGGTCCTGCAGCGAGATTTGTCGATCATACGTTTCATTCATGTCAGTTCTTTTGCGCTCTTTTACCTTTTTTGTTATTATTATTCTCTCTTTCTACTACCAATTGCAAATTAGTTTCTTGGTATTTGTTATAGAAGCGTTTGCAAATAGTAAATTTAAAATATGACATGATATCCTGGGATGATTTTAAAGCCATGAGTAATCAGACAGCTAAACAATTCCTGTTAGATGAAAGCAAAAGTTACAGAAAGACAAAATGAAGCAATCAAGAGACTGTAGCAAATCTACTCAAGGAAGCAGTCAGGGGACACAAATTGCAGAAGATTCTCAAATTTACTTGTCAAATAACATTTTGCTTTAAGATTACTTCCGTTTTAGAAGGGAAAAAGGAAAAGGACTCTCAAGTTGAAGATAGGACCACAACCTTAATGTAACCTTTTATCCCCATACTAGAAAGTAAAAAAAATCAAAATGCATCCTGGGAAATTGACAAATGAATGTGACAGTCTTGAAATTTTCTAAATTTGAAATCTTGGTATATCTCATTTTTGATGTTTTCTAAATAAATGGTGGCTTTGTTATTGGTGAACAAAACATTGAAAGCAAATTGATGCCTTGGACCTGTTGGTGTTAACCCATTATCAAATATGACAGTGTGGTTTATATCACATTCCAAAGCAGGCTATATGACAAATTGGAAAAAGTCGGCTGGGTGTGGCACGTGTTACGGGGAACTTTCATTCGGATCCTTGAAGTGTCATAAAAATGTCCTATTGATTTTTTTTTTTTTGTTTGCCTTTTCTGGAAACAAAAATGGTTTTTAAACCTATAATTGAATGATTTTATTTTTCACTATAAATTAGGTGAGCATATTCGAGTTGGTTCATAAATAAAGTAAAAATGTTAAAAATTAAAGGTAATTAACTTTAGGACGTTTTATTAATAGTTTATATTAATAAACTATGAGGTCGAAACAAATCTTACTCGAGCTCTTTCCTTGCTTGCTCGATATGATCCAATTCACACCTCTACTTATTTGGTGCAAAGTATATATATGCCAGTAGAATTCTCCCTTCCATCCACCCTCCCTAATAATCATCTTTTGGGTGACCAATTTGGGATGCTGAATGTGAACTGCAAGCAGTTTTCATACGAATTTTTGTTTCCTCTCTCGGGAAATCTATTTGATCGCATTTTTGTAGTAAAGGTACGACGAGGTAGCATGTCCAGTTGGCATTGAATTTCATTGAAAGAAAGAAAGAAAGAAGATAAACGGGGGGCAAATTGGTAAACCTTGATGCAAGTCGCTTTGCGTATAACTTTTTGACACCTCGAAAGAGAAGTCGATTTAAAGTTGAATTGAAAAGAAAAGATGCAACATACTATTACTATATTTGCTCAATATTTGATGGAGAATGTCTCTGAATGTGAACGAAGGCCGCATCGCCTTTGCAATTTGCATGATGACATGCATTGCGTCAAGATTTGTTGGGCTGGGACAAGAAATTATATGTTCATATTACCTTCTTTTTTTTTTTTTTCAGATATTTTCTCTCTTAAATTATTTGGCACCTCACAACTTGAGTTCACACTAATATATATAGCTATTATTGTTTATTACTAACATTTAAAAATTTTGTTTTAAAATTCTAAATATTGTGTTACATCGCATTAAGTTTGGAAGTGTAATAAAATGATACAACTACAAACACACAAATAATTACCCAGTTAGCAACTTAGGTAGCATAAGTGGATTAGTTGGATGAAAGCATCATGGGTTCAAATAATAATTTTATTAACTGCTGATACTGTTTCAATTAATCCTTTCATGTCTGTCACATTAAAGTATCGACTTAGTTTGTACATTGGTTGTAGTATAATCATTTGTGACGATGTAAATATTGTCAAAAATCTAGAACGCATAATATGAAAATTTTAAAAAGTTCTTAAAGTCGTCGACGGTTGCAGCACTGTAGTTTTATCCCTAAACCATCTTTTAGAAAAATGTCCCACAACCTAATATTATAAAATCTTCATTGAATCAAATCAACCGATCAACAATTTAATCACTTACAATTTTATTTTCTTTTTCTTATGAGGGATAAAATAATTCATACACGAACTTTCATGGAGACCTACAAAACTACTGCTATTTTAAATTGAAAAAAGTAAACAGAAGCAAGACATAATTAATTATAACACGATATAGAATAAGATAAAAAAAAAGAAGATGAAATAATTAATTAATACCATAGAATTACATGATAATATAGTTTATTTTATCTTACTTTAGTCTCTCGTCCTTATCAGTAGTATTTTTCAATCGATTTTTAAAGATTTTGGAAGGTGGACTTATCCCACATCGTGAAGGGTCTCTTGACTCATTTATAAATGATAAATTAAATAAAAAAAATCCAAAAGAAAAAATAATTGAAAAATAAACGGGGAAACAAAATTGTGAGGTGCATTTTAACCAAAACCAGAAATACAGATTTGGCCACGTACTTCTGAATGCGGGAGGAATTATTTCTACTACAATCATTGATTGGTCTCCTCCATTTTCTTCTGATATGCGTGCAAGGCACTCACCAAAACTAAAAGGTACAATTATATTAATTTATTTTCCATTTGCATTTTGGCAAATCTCCTCCTCGTAATTAATCTACTGCTATTCAATTAAAAAAAAAATCCCTCACAGTCGTTACAATATGAGAAAAATGGTTTCTGATAATTCTCTAAAAATTGAGCCAATGACATAATCTTCAAAATTAAAGAAGATGGATGAAAAGAATATTGAAAGTAGGCTGCTTACCTTGTAAAAAGAAAATTTTAATTAAGTCCACAATTGAGCAAAATTTCATGTCGTGAAAAAAAAAAGTGTTACATTAAAAAGAATCTTTCCCAATTTGTAAAGATTCTTCTAGAATGTGTTCTTTAAATATGAATCATTTATTCTAAAGTTGTCTAGTTCATGTAATTCATGTAAATCTGATTAGGTAGAGAGGTTGTAAAATAATTTGATCACAATTTATTACAACATAAATTCTTTATCTAGATTATTGTTTTAAACTTTAAAAATATATTTTTGTTTCTAAGGAATAAAATTAAGATCAAACAGCTTGGCTATTGCAACAAACTTAATAAATATAAAGGTCAAAACTATAGTCAATCAACATCATCTCTTTTCATGGTCATTTAGCAGCAGCAGAGAATGACCATTTGTTTTAAAGATACTCTTATACCAAGTTATATACGTGTTAGAATTATTCTTCAAACTCTAAGTTCATGTAAAGAACAAAAGTTCTTTTACAAAAGGGGTCATAGGAATCTTGGAGAAATATGTTTGGGAAATTTACAAGTAGGGGTGGGCACCAACCCGCCCAACCCGTGAACCCGACTCAACCTGTGTGAATTTTTGCGGGTTGGGTTGGGTTGCTAAAATTTACGGGTTGGGTTGGGTTATTAAATTTTCAACCCGCACTGTTTGCAGGTTGGATTGGGTTGTAAATTTTTAACTCAACCCGACCCGTCAACCCGTATATATAAAAATATATTTAACAACTTTCTCAAAACCCTAAACTCAAATTCTCTTATTCAAAGAACGGCTGCCTGTTTGCTCGTGCATAGAACACAACAACATCACAACTCAAGGCGTTTCTTGAAAAGCTGCTCAAACTTCGCATGCTTAGGTTCTTTCTTCTTTCTATTTTACTAATTTATTATTGTTTTGAAAAAGTTAATCAATTTTTTATTGTTAAAATGTCTAGCCCAATTGATTTCATGATTTGGTGCTTTATAATATTTTTTTATTGATAAAATTTGGTCAATTTTTAGTTGTTATGATGGTGTCAAGCTTAATCAACAATCGGATTAACATGTCTAGCCCATTTGATTTCATGATTTGGTGCTTTATAATATATATTTTTTTATTGATAAAAGTTGGTCAATTTTTTGTTATTATGATGGTGGCAAGCTTAATCAACAATCAAATTAACACAAATAAAATAATTATTATTATTACAATCTTAGAGAAAAGGATTTTCGACAAACATCTGCTGGGCATTGTTCTGCAGAAATATTTTCAGTATTAACTAGTCATGCTCTCAAATTCACATATGTATTCTATCTCAGATGGATTTTTTTTAGAAAATTATTTTTTTGATTATTTGTTAATTATTAATAGGATAATGACAATATTCAATGCCTGGAATTTTTTCCTTGTAGATGGAAGCAAATTCATCTAATAATCCAGGAGTTAATATCTCTACACCTTCAACAGCTCAAAGTACAACTGATAGTGCTATTAATACACGTGCAGGCAATGGAAAAGGTGGAAAAGTGTTACAAGTATAGGAACATTACACAAAATTTGAGAATGATACAAAATGTAAGTGTAACTACTGTTCTAAAGTGTATGCGTGTCATTCTAGATTTATTGGGACCCGTACTTTATGGAATCATTTGTCAACATGCACATCCTATACTGATAGGAAAGTTGATTTAAAACAAAAAACCTTGGTGTTTGGGGATAAGACAGCTGGTGGTGGCAGTAATCTTATGGCAATATCTTGTAGCAAAGAGGACCTTAGAAAAGCATGCATTGAGATGATAATTATTGATGAATTGCCCTTTAGTTTTGTTGAAAAAGAAGGGTTTCAGAAATTACGAGCAAAGCTTGTCCAAAACTTGATTGTTTTTCTAGGAGAACTGTTGCTAGAGATGTGTATCAGTTGTACTTAAATGAGAAGAGTAATTTGAAAAAAGTGTTTGCTAGTAATAAGTATAGGATTTGTATAACAACTGATTGTTGGGCTTCAATACAAAATTTGAATTACATGGTTATTACAGCCCATTTTATTGATGATGAGTGGCAACTTCATAAAAGGATATTAAACTTTTGCCAGATTGATGATCATAAAGGAGATATAATTGGAAAATTGATTGAGTCTTGTTTGCTTAAATGGGGTATTGATAAAGTGTTTACAATTACTGTTGATAATGCAAGTTCGAATGATTTGGCCATTTCTTATTTAAAAAAGAAGCTGAATAACTGGGGTGGGCTTGTGTTGAATGGTGATTATCTTCATGTTAGATGTTGTGCACATATTATAAATATGATTGTGACTGAGGGGTTGAAAGAGATGAATAATTCTGTTTCTAGCATTCGCAATGCAGTGAAATATGTAAGATCGTCACCAGCTAGATTAATAAGGTTTAGAAAATGTGTTGAGGATGAAAAACTTGATTCTAAACGCATTGTTGTGATGGATGTTCCTACTAGGTGGAATTCCATCTATTTGATGTTAGAGAGTGTTCTTGCATATCAAAAAGCTTTTGAACGATTGGAGGATAATGATGGATTTTATAAATCCTATTTTGAAGAGAAAAAGGGTGGAAAAAAAAAAGATTGGGCCACCGGAACTTATAAATTGGGTGAATGCAAGTGTGTTGAATAAATTTTTGGTGAATTTCTATGAAATTACTAAAAAAATTAGTGCTTCTTTGTCTGTTACATCACATTTGTATTTTCATGAGATGCATTCTATAGAGTCAAATTTGAAAGGATTGATACTAAGTGATGATTCTTATTTGAGTGCAATGGCAAAGAAGATGAAAGAGAAGTATGACAAATATTGGGGTTCCCTTAACACTCTAAATAAGTTGTTAATTGTTGCTGCTGTGCTTGATCCGCGTTATAAATTGAGTTTTGTGAAATTTTGTTTTGAGGAGTTGTATGATGAAAATGTTGTGTGTGAGCTCATAAAAGTGATTAAAGGCTTATTGTACTCTTTGTATGACTTTTACACAAATAATAACCCTAGATGTGATGGTGGTAGCCAAACCAATCTGTTAATGCTGCCATTTTTCCATCCGAGTTAGAGAAAAAAAGTGATATTATTGATTAGATTAGCCAAGGTAGCAAAACTTTCAAAATGGAAAAAGAAACAGCTGGAAGAGGATGGTGTAGAGTTGAAAAATGAAGTGGACAAATATTTATTAGATGACTGTGAAAATCGCTTTGACGATTCATTTGATTTATTGAACTGGTGGAATGTAAATGATGTGAAGTATAAAGTTTTGTCTAATGTAGCCAAAGACATTCTTGCAATCCCAATATCTACAGTTGCTTCTGAGTCTGCATTCAGTACAGGAGGATGCATTCTTGATCCATTTCGAGCTTCTTTGAGTCCTAAAATGGTAGAGAACTTAATATGTGGGCAAATTTGGCTTTGTTCTTCTCGTATTGCTGTAGAAGAGGATACATCTTCGGCTGAAGATATAGCATTTTATGAATCAATTACATCAGGTAAATATTTATATTATGATTTTTATTTTTATTCTATTTATATTTTCCTTGTATTTATTTGTTATAACATATATGCCTAATATTTTTATTTTTATTGTTATATAGATTCAAGATTGGCATCAGATTTTAATGTCATTAATTTAGATTGATCTGGATTTTGATGTCATTGGACTGATCTTCATTACACTCCTGTTGGTTGGTATTGAGCAATGATTTCGGGAAATTTTCTTCCTATGTATGGAAGACTTACAAAATTTTCACTATTTGGACTTTAATGTTTTGTATTAAATAAGGTTTTAAATTTATGTACTTTTTTTCATTAGTTATGTACTAATAATTTGATTGTTAAATTTTGAAATATTGGATTTGTTGTAAGAATTTTAGTATTTGTGTTTTTTTAATTAATTTATTTATTTTTTTAGACCATAAAAATGGGCTTTTCAAAAGCCCAACCCAATCAACCTAACCCGACCCAACCCGCAAAGTTGCAGGTTGGGTGGGGTTGGGTTGAAAAATGTAATGGGTTGGGTTGGGTTGAGTTTTTTCAACCCGACCCGTGCCCACCCCTATTTACAAGAATAGCAAAAAAATTTAGGTTTTTTTCTAATTTAACCCCTCTAATTTTTTTCTTTCCACATTAGCCATATCCCTAAATTATGGACGAAATTACCCTCTCCATTCTCACGTTTTCCTCACCCAAATTTCTCTCTCTCTCACCAAAATCTCATCACCGAAAGTTGTATAGATCGGCGGCGGCGGCGGCGTAGATCGGTAGCGGAGAAAGTTGGCGACGCCGAAAAGAAGCTAAATCACGTTAAAAAGCTTCGGAGATATCCAAAATCAAAGGAAAAAATTGAAAACCCTAGGTGAGTTGTTTGGCTTGTTGTTGGTGTTGTTGGTAGTGTTTAATGGTGGTGGTAGGTGAGATGCATGTGGGAAAGGGAAGAGAAGAGAAATAGAAGAGAAAGGGAAGGGGCTGTCGCGCGAGAGCTCACGCGACAGCCCCGCGGCTTGTCGCAGGTTGAACGTGCGACAGGCGTGCGCCTACCACATTTTCGTGCGACAGGTGCGCGCCTGCCGCACCAAATATTGCTGCGACAGGCACGCCCGTCGCACCAGATTTTGCAGTGAGTTTTTTTTACGAGTTAAATTTTTTTAATGTAATGTAATAATTTTTATAAATATTACAACTACATAGCGAAATCAGAATCACCAGATATCGAAGCAGGTAAGATGTATTTTCATTATGCCGATCACTTTCCTGGTCGAATTACGAGCATGTGTAAGTTATCTTCGGTCGTGAAAGTCATCCAGGAAAAATTAACAAAGCGGCAGTTGAATATATTCAAAAAGATATATTTGGGTATTTCTTGGAGTGTCAAAGTTTTCAATTTAGTGGGGTAATATTGCACAATCTTTTACTCAGGCAAGTGGTCCCTGAAGAAGATAGCCTTGAGGATCAGTTATAGTTCGAAATTGATGAGCATCTAATTCGCTTGTCAATTGTGGAATGGTGCTTGGTTACTGGAGTTTCATTTGCTCGTGATGGCAAACAAAAGAATGATAAAATGGAGCAGCAGAGGCTACGGAATACGTATTTTGGTGGTGGGCATCATAAGATCTATGTGAACGAATTCGATGCAGTATTTTCCTCGTTGAAATTCGAGGAAATGGATGATATGAACGCATTAAAAATTGCGTTGTTTTATTTTGCGGACAGAGTACTCAATGCAAGGAAAAATCACTCCAAAATCAACTAGCTTTGGCTTGACGAAGTTGATGATATAGAATACTTCCGAAGTCGTGCATGGGGTCTATTGTCGTGGAAAAAAATACACAACAGTCTTGACAATGCATTGTCCGACAAAGATGAGAAATTTAAGAGGACTCGATTGCAAAATCTAGATCATAACATCGAAAAATACAATTTTTACGGCTTTACGTCCGGGATTCAGGTGCGTTTTTTTATATTAATAAGTTTTATAGTATTAAATATTTGATAGTTGTTTTATTTGAATTTTCACTTACGTTGCTGCAGGCATGGATTTACGAAGCAATAGGAGGTTTGCCATCAACATGGGTTGTCAAAACGAAAAAGAAAATTCCCCACATTTTGCAATGGAAGCCCATGGTGTCTTCGAGAATCAACTTTGCGGAGGTTTATGTGTAATGTGAATGAAATAAAGTCAGATTTAAAAGATTTTAAAGAAATCGTTGCTGGCTACCTTACGTAGTTGTAATATAAACTCATTCTTTTCAGCAAATAACATATCCATACTGATATCATTTAAGTCACAACTGCTAACAAAGCTTGGAGCAACCGTGTCCGAAGACAAAGTTAGAGCAAGATTTGTAAGGGGATCAATTCTCTTTCTTGACCGAACCATAGAAAGAATAGGTCTATTGCCTCTGTTATTCACTGGAGTATTATCTTCACAGTCATCCTCATGTTGATCCGACGGAATATTCGAAGGACCGGCTCCTCCATCATTACTATCATTATTGAAATGAGTGCCCCTCGTATTATTAGAAGGTTATGCACAAACATTATCCCCCGCTGTCTCATCATGAAAATCATCATTGTCCTGAAAATCATTGTTGTGATACGGAGAATATCGTTGCTCCAACGACATCGTTATTGGGAATACCGTTGCTTCAACATCCTATAACGTAATACCGTATCATCAATGTTGTCATAATTGTCGTGGATTGGAGAGTAATATTGCTGCAGCGATACTGTCCTTGGCAACACCTCTTCATCATTATCGGGGCCAGACATATTTGCTTTAAATGAAGTTTCTGTATCGAAATGCAGCTCAATACATTCACTCGGAACTCGAGGTGATGTGGTCACGAATATAGGAATACATCCATAATTGTCTACGTCGGATGCCATATGCAATACAACCCTCATCATTTCATCATCAAATATATCCATGGGCAGTGCACATATACGATATAATGTGTTACTAGACCTCAAAATTGTCTTCATTGTGATACTATATTCATTAGGGTTTATTTGTAACACCTCGTATACTCTTGCCAATAACTGATCAAACAGACAATTTTTCCCAACTAAAAAAGCTCGATTTTTATCATTCATATACTCCATACGGCTATCCTCTAATGTCTCCCACCAACTATCGTAACACAATTCAAGTACAACTGAATCCATTAAGCCTGAAATTATAAAAAAAATTATTTAGATCCGGATCAAATTAGATTTAATAAATTTCATGAGTTGGTGCGACAGGCAGCCTGTCGCCCGAAGCTTTGTTCTGGCGGGGTTGCCTGTCGCAAAAAACTTAGTGCAACGGGCTGCCTGTCGCACCAAGTCTTTTTGCGATAGGTAGCCCCGCCAGAACTCAGATTTAGACCCAGACATTCAGCAAGTTCAGAAAATAACTCATACTAGTAAGTGATGCTGATTAGTGTTAGATCTGGATAGATTGTGACTGACTTTTAGTGTTGTTTATTGCCGTCGTTGATGATTCACGAGTAAAAAATTAAGCCATGTTTTGTTAAACGATATGGGAGAAATGAACTTGGTTTTGCTCGATAAAGAAGGGTAATTTGGGAAGAAATGCTTCGATTTGGCTAATGTTGATAGAAAAAGGTTGCTATGATTAATTAGGAAAATGATAAAATAATTATGGTTATTCTTGTAAATTTCCCAATATGTTTTCTTTAAGTGGTAAAGTTAAGATATAAGAGTCGTGCTCCCTTACTTCAGCTTACTGTCCCAAGCTTTATTAAGAATTCAAGCTTCTCTCGCAAGTGCGACCAACAAATAATATAAGAATATCTCTAAAAAAACTCTTCAAATAATATTTTAATACTTATTTGAAGAGTCACATCAGCATTTAAAATTCTAAAAAACACTCTAATATAGATTTTTTTAAATAAAAAATGGTTCTCTCTTTTCAATTTTGTAGAATAATTTTCTTCCTCTTTAATGTATATTTTAATACTTTTTATTTGAGAGAAGTGCTTTAACTATTATTTATTTTTCTTTGAAAAAATATTTATTTAATTCAAATAATATTAATTTATTTCTATTTGAAGAATTTTTTGAAAAATAACATATTTTTTCACTTTTTTTTTTACCACATAAGTAGGTAAATAGATATTTGAAGAATAAAATTAATAGAACTTTTTAGAGATGCTCTAAAAAATCATTGACACATTTTGTAAACTAACATTATTAAATTTAACTACTTTTAATATGAAATAAAAAATTAAAAAAATGACCTATTGGATGTGGTCAATTGGTGTTGACATTTTCCACTGTCATTCAAATGATTGTGTATACAACGGAAGCATGTATGTCATGTTTATTAATTCATTTCATGAAAGGATGGAGCGTGAGCAACCGGATAAAGATGCGCGTGAGAACAGAATAATAAGTAGAGATTATGGTGAATGATAAGAGTGCATGTGATAGGCCGTTAAAGATTCGATGGGCCTTTCTTTCTCCCCTCGTCGCCTCGCCTCCCTCTATGATTGCACATACTGCTTCGTTAAGATTGTTTTTTTTTTTTGGGTTTTTAGAACAAATTTAGAGAGTTTTCATTTATTATTTATCTGTATTTCTGTTTCACACTATCTTTTTTTCTTTTTTAAATTAGGAGTGTGGATAAAATTTAAATCGATACCTTAATTCTTAAATTTAAATTTGGATGATCAGTAAAAAAACAAATTTTGAAAACAGCAAATCAATTCCATAAAAACTAATAAATACTTAATAAAGTGAATCAATTTCATTGGTAGATATATTTGGGATCATTTTCTTTTGATAGTGGAATTAAAATTAGCTCATTTAGGTATAAAACTTTAGATCGCAATATAGTTGTCCTCAGTTTAGCGGCCAGGTCCTAATAAACACCCAACTTTATATTTTCTATAAGAAAAAATTAAAAAAAAATAAAGATGAGTTGAGCTGAGATCAAATCAATTATTTTAAAATTTTAACCCTTCTTCCTTAAGATTTTAACTCGAGTGACTAATTAAATAAAAGTGTTTGAAACTCACTCAAAAAAATACGAGTAAGACAGATATCCGATTTTAATACAATATGGATTTAGGAAAAAAAAAAAGGGGGAAAAGCAAGGATTTTCCGTTTTATTTTTAGTTAAGAGTGACATAAGGATGACAGATTACCCATCCCTTCAACTCACAACAAAAAACAGTGGTCCTAATCAATTGATAGTTCGATACCCACCTCGCTGCTTATCCTACGCACACCTTAGGTCCGTTCTCCCTTATCCTACGCACCCCCTCCCCTTTCTTTTCCTAATAAAAACAAACAAAGAAAGGCCCACGAAAACAGAAATATTGAAATTGAAATTGAATCGCATAATTCATAAGTTGAAACTAAAAAGATTTCAAGAACCCCAAGAGGAGGAAGAAAAAGAAATAGCCAAACATGTCAAGTGCAGCCACTTGGAGCAGAGAAGAGGATAAAGCTTTTGAGAATGCGATTGCAATGCATTGCATTGAGGAGGATGACTCAAAAGAACAACAACAACAACAACAATGGCAAAAGATTGCTTCAATGGTTCCTTCTAGAAGTGTTGAAGAACTGAAGCAGCACTACCAAATTTTATTAGAGGATGTAAATGCAATAGAGGCTGGTAACATACCATTACCTAATTATGTAGGAGAGGATCGTGCAACATCTTCAACTAAGGACTTTCATGGCCCCTCCACGGCCGCGGATAACAGATCAAATGGTGTTTATAGAAGTGGGTTTTCAGGGTTGAGTCATGACCCAAGTGGACATGGAAGCAAAGGAAGCTCAAAGTCAGAGCAAGAGAGGAGAAAAGGGATTCCGTGGACAGAAGAAGAACACAGGTATGTATGTTTTGTTCAGGAAACTTTCCATTTATGGCAATTCTTAACGAACTTCTAACTAACTACTTTCATGTACAAATTTCAAATCCCATGTTATCTCACAATTGTTCTGGTTAGTACAAGAAGTTCTTGATGCAGAACATACATATATTTTTTTTTCCAGGTTATTTTTGTTGGGTCTAGACAAATTTGGAAAAGGAGATTGGAGAAGCATTTCAAGAAATTTTGTGATATCTAGGACACCAACACAAGTGGCCAGCCACGCACAAAAATATTTCATACGGTTGAACTCAATGAACAGAGACAGAAGAAGGTCCAGCATCCACGATATAACCAGTGTCAATAATGGAGATGTTTCAGCTCATCATCAAGCACCAATTACAGGCCAGCAGCAGGCTAACACAAACCCACCAGGTGCAGCTACTTTGCCAATGGAGGCATCAGTCAAGCACAGGTCTCAGCCCCATATGCCCGGTTTAGGCATGTATGGAGCCCCAGTCGGTCACCCGATTGCTGCTCTGGGTCATTTGACTTCCGCCGTTGGGACTCCTGTTATGCTTCCTCCAGGTCACCATCCTCATCCTCATCCTCATCCTCCTTATGCTGTTCCTGTTGCATATCCCATGGCCCCGCCGCGGACAATGCACCAATAGCATTGTCGCCATTTTGTGTAAATTAAAACTTGCATCTTAATCCTTCAGGTGATGCAAATCAATGCAAAAGAGTCTATTTTATTTGTTATTAGGAGCAACCTTTTCGTCAATAAGGGACTCAGAATCTTTTCTAATCGAAATTTGTTATACTATATATCAAAACACAATTCTCTTAATAATAATGCCTTTCAAATTAAAGCCAGAAGTAAACTTTTGAGTGCTCGATGCAATTCTTGTTCAATTTGTTTGAATTATACCATATTAAATAACAAAATTCGTGGAACATACAAGAATTCACAAAATATAATATTAATTTACGTATAACAAGAAATATAAAAATAACAATAATATTAAATGGCTATATTCTACCGTATAAAACATCCATTCAGGAATATATAATCTCATGGAAGATCAAGGTGAATATAGTTATATGATCTCTCTCAGACAGCAGTAATTCATGAGACTCTCCCTAACAAGCAACAATTCTAAAGTTGCATGAACGATCAAGCACAGCGGTCGTAATCATGTTAATGAATGTGAATAGACACATTAGACTCGGTAGAATCTGACTAAAACGAACCCTTTCACTCTATGAGAAGCAAAGGGCAGAAAAAAGAGAAATAAGGTTCAAATATTCTAGTAGGTTGCATTAGAATAATAAAAAGACAAAAAGAAAGTGTTCGATATCCACATAAAAACTGCATGGAAAAAACCTGAAAGGTACACAAAATACACAAAATTACAGGATAGAAGGGATGCACAAAGGTAACCAATACAAGTCAGTCAACACCCCTTGATCTTACTCAAAGATGCCCTTTAAGAATTTAATACAGTAACCTTTTCCTTCCCCACCATATTGGTGCGTCACCGCCACAAGTCAGTTAACACCCCTTGATCTTACTCGAAGATGCCCTTTAATAATTTGATATAATAACCTTTTCCTTCCCCATTTCCACCATATTGGTGCGTCAGCTCGACGTATCTTTTTAATTTGCTTTTCTGCAAGATGGGGATATATTAATACGGGATAATTTACTGGGAACGAAAAAACAAAACCATCCCAAAATGATGCATATCCAAGACTTCCCACCCCTCACTCTCTCTTTCCTGTACATTTTTCTCCGGTATAACTATCAAAAATGTCATTCTTGTCTCACAAATAAAAAATACTAGAAGTAAATGAACTAAACAAATTAAGAAATACTAGAAGTAAATGAGCTAAACTTGAACCGTGAACATTTAAACTATTAAGAAAAGCTCAGAAATGGGCTCCTCACTTTTGTTTTCAGCAGCGTATATTTCCCATAGTGACTGCAATTCTGTAAAGCAGGATGCTAGAGAAGGCCAGAAGTTCATCTGAATCTTCAATACTTCAAGAACAGTTACCAGGCCAGATTTGGAAGGAGCAGAGTCACCTAATTCGCATCCAGGATTTTCACCCAGCAATACCTTTATTACCAAAATTATGTTAAAAAATATAGAAATATAAGACAACATCATTAAACAGAAATATAAGAAAACACAGTTTCCATTTACCTCCAAAAAAGGAAAAAAAAAACACTACCATCACTAATAGAAGTGCATTTTGTTACAGGGCCAATCTCTTTGTATGAAAGAATCCAAGGTATCAAGGTACCATGGATGTTTTTAAATGAGTGACCTTCCCAAACATGGTGAATCCAATAGTGATGTTTGAATAGACCAATAATAAGAGCTATACACAATTTCCAAATGAAAATATCTATTCGTGAAATGTCCATTTTTCAGGTACTGGAATTCACCTTAATCACTGAAGTAGCAGAAGAGGATATTGAACGGAGGTTGTAGCTGCAAACAAATATATAGCTCATATAACTCCTCAAATCAAAGAAATAAATACTGTTTAAAACCAAAACTGACTGAAAATAATGATGATAAAACGAAGACCATATAATTAAAGCACAAACCCGCCCTCGAGTATAACAAGCAACTTGCCACCGGAGAGAGCATTCAGCATGTGCGTCATCTGTGCATATCCAGCAGGAGTTACCTAATGTTCAGTAAGAAATCAACAGTCAAAATGGCAAAAACCCAAATGCAGACATACAAATTCAAAATGACAAAATGACAAACCATTTATTTTCTCAAGCACATCAAAATTTAAGTTTTCAAAACATTGTAAACAAACCATTTATTTTGTTATGCACATCAAAATTTGAAAGTTTTCAACACAATCTAAACAAGCAGAACACAATTATAGGGAGGACTACTACAGGTGATTTGAACCATTGAGGGCCCCCATACAAAACATTCAAAACAGCAAAATGACAAGCCATTTATTTTCTGAAGCACATCAAAATTTAAAAATTTTCAACACATTCTAAACAAGAAAAACATAATTTACAGGGAACACTACTACAGTTGAACTAATGCTGCACTAACAAACGAATAATTAGCAATGATGCAATCAAACTAAATGATCAAAAACGTAAGTAAGAAAACTCATGTCAATAAGAAAATCCTTACATCACAGCAGCCTAAAGGATCACCCCTTGCGGCATCAAATCCAGCTGATATGATAGTGAAATCAGGATCAAACTCCGAAGCTGAAATTATGTGTTTGAAAAAACCATCAAATAGATAGAAGTACTAATCGATTGCAGACGATACACTTGTTATAACATTCAAAATTACTACAGTCAGCAGTTAAAATGAAAATACATAGTTTAGGGCTACCCTCCATGGACTAAAGAAGAGAGCAAAAAATCATTAAATAGAACATACCATGTAAGGAGAGTAGCACACAAACTGTGGGGTTAATTCAGCAATGATTTCAAACATTAAACACCACAAAGATAAATTGGCATTTCATCTTATACATACACAGCAGCCAAGAAATTGAAACACTAATGATCAATATTCAGAAATCCTATCCAGTTTCCCAGAACTAGGGATGGCATATTTCAATCTATGGAAATGGTAAGATATACATCATCCATGACCCTTCCCATACCCATCCTTATATCCATGGATCCTCAAAACTTGAGAGTGGTTTAGGATTTGGATGGAAATTTTCAAGATTTGGGTATGAAATACCAAGAAAAATGCCATCCCTAATCTTAGAATCATGCACAACCACCAGTGTTTTCCTTCCAAACAACTAATGTTCTCTTATATCAGCAGTACTTATAAAGGTGAACCCATAGTTTATGATCCTACGCATTATTCCACAGCAAAATGGGCATAACAGGATATATAATTACCCAACAATCTTGAAAGTATTACACTATTACACACGTGTGCACTCCATTGAATTCACTTTATTGCCCCTTCAAATTTTTGTTGAACACAAAATTAAGAGGCTAGTGTGTTCAAGAAGCTTCTCAAATTCAAGGAGTAATGAAGTAAATTTCAATGAAGTTAACATATATGACATAAGTGTAATACTTTAACAAATGTTGGGTATTATTTCTTCAAATGACCAGACAAAAAGCTGACTTTTGTGCAGAGAATTAAAAATGAAATAAAAAGCTTAAGGACAAGCATAAAAGCCACAGAGACAGAGTGAGTCACCATAGTTCTCCTCTATTAAACAGTCTTATTCATATTGTGTGCTAAATGGTCTTTCAGACCATTAGTGAGTCAAGCTAATATGTAGCTGGCCAGCACTGAAACCCAAACTTTTCAATCGCATGCACAAAGATACTAAGATGAAGTGAATCAGTAACGCAATAGTTCATGAAAAGTTTCCACATTAGGACACAAATATTAATACCAAATACCTCTTCTTCATATGAACATACACATGAAAGGATAGAAATTAGGGAGAGTAACCTATGGGAAGAACAACATTCTGAAATGCAAAAACATAATCATTATCTCCAACTCCACCACGATTCCATGGAACATTTACACAATATCCTTCCGCACCATCAATACCAACCTGCAGAAATGTTAACGCCAATTAAACTATTTAATATTAGTTTGTATTGCAAAGACAGAATTGGTTAGCAGTTAAAATAAAAAAATACAGAACCAAGTAGACCAGATGGAAGAAATAGATACCATATTGCAAACAAGAATAAAATAATGATGCACGATGCATGCACAGAACCAAACAGAGAGTATATATATTTTCAGAGAGTTACATCTTACCACTTAGTTTTCTAAATGAGCAAGCAGACAGAAGTATGAATTCAAAACGTTCAACAAGAGAAATTTCTAATACACCACATGTATCGATTCATGCCACAACTCATGCAGTGAATATCAACTTAAATGTATTTATAAACCCTGGACAGAAATATATTAAATAAGATAACAAAATGAAATAAAGCTCTATCTGACATGTGAATAACCTAGAACATATGTCAGACCTCATGATGTCATTATCCATCTCAGAGTTTTTGGTGCAGCTCTAATGCTCCGTATTTCCACAAGACCTCCACTGGTATTTTACCTCTTAACAGGAGTATAGTTCTTTCACCACAGAAGTTAGCCCCTCCCTATAACATCAGGATCTTTTATTCAGAGGCCAGGCTTCTGACCAATAACTAAAATAGTACTTTGTTTTCTCACCACCACCTTTCCAGGTTGGGAAAATGTTACAAAAGCGAATGGATCCTTTCCATAGGCATCTGGAAAAGGTTAATCTTCATCATTTATTGGTATGGAACCAAATGCTCAAAAAAAATGGGAGAACTTTACAAAGAAACAGGGGGGACTTTATAAAGAAAAGACAAGGGGTATATAACCGAAAGCTAATAAATGCATTTATCAGCCTTTGGTAGGCTCTTATTCTCAGGTCTGTATGAAAGGTATATTCTGTATGCCTAGACTTGAGAACCGCTACACTTATAATGAAACCATTATCATAACTTCATTGTCTTAACCAATCAACAAAGGAAAAAGAAGAAAAAAATGTCAGCATCTTAACTACAGTATAAGTAAGCAGTTCCTTGCCACCATCTCCTATATTTAAGCTGTGTTTAAACATCATTACACAGAAAGCAGTAGATATACTAATTAGAATAGGTCAAGCACCAAATTAAGAGATGTGAAAGAGAAGGAAACACAGTTGCAATCTGTGTTTAGTGGGGGAAAAAAAGAGAAGAAAAGAAAATATTTTTCTGCCAATGCTTGCTCATTGCAATATTTTAATAATAAAAAAGCTTTGGCAAATCAACAAATAATTAAAAAAAAAATCATACGACACAACAAATTAAAGTCATAGCAAATAGATAAATCCTTGAACCCCCAAACCCAAAAACCTGAAGGCACACATGCAGCAAATTACATAACTTAAAATTTCAATCTTTTTATTCTATGACCTACAAACATCTCACATTCGTGCTAAATGTACAGCCACGTCAACAAAGATTTGGATGACTCGAACTGAAAGAACACTTTGATTTTCTTATCTTCAAAAAAAGTGTTAGCAATCAATTACCTCATTCGCAGCTCCAGTACCGGGATAAAACCTTCCTCCCTCATGTCTGTGTAAGGAAATGTACAGAACCTATAAGTGGAACCATGACATCAGCACTGAAAAATAAAGCCAAAAAACCAATAGGTGAATTTCCATGCAAAACCTTCAACTTTAAGTAATTTATCCATGGGAAAATGCAATGGAAGAAGCAGAGAATTTGTGCAGTGCAACATTCAAATTCTCATAGCATGCTACTTTTGTTTTATCACATTATCCAATATCCGATAAAAAGTTAACATAGATTGTGTCAATAGAAAAGGAGACTTAAAAAGGTGAACAAACTGTCCGGTAGCACCAGAAATAGCATTTATCTTTTTTTAACAAATTATCAATAATTGGGGTTCAGGGTAAGGTAAAATATCTTACATAAACAACCATTTTTCTAAAGTAACAGATTTGTTAGTTAAAAATTCGATTAATATTCTCTGACATACCGATTTGTTCCGCTCAAATATTTCTTGGGTACCATTTCCATGATGAACATCCTGCAACGATCAACAAGAATAAGTTACTTCCCCAATTCAATGCACGGTGTATCAGATCCAGCAACTATGTATCAAGACCGTATAGCAGAAAATTACCCAATCAACTATAAGAACCTTCTTTGCACCTGCAGCCAGAGCTGCTAAAGCAGCAACTGCGGCATTATTGTGCAGGCAGAACCCCATGGCCTGGCTTACACCAGCATGATGACCCGGAGGCCGAACCTGACAGTTCAAAATACGTTAAAGATAAACAACAAAAGGACCAAAATCAGTCAAGATTTCACATACATGCAAATGACAAATTACTCATACCAGAGCAAAACCATTTTTAGCACGTCCAGACAAAATTGTTGAAGCAAGATCAGCACACAAGCCTGCTGCAAGCCTAGCAGCACGTGCTGAATGCTCATTAGCATACGTGTCAGGAGTAAAATAACTGCCAATCAGAAATAACAAGTTAATCATGAACCCAATGGCGTTTAAAAACAAAAACAAATCCTGTACAACTAGGCTTCAAGACAAGACCAGGCTATTAAGTTCCCGATAAATTGACAAAAGATAAGCTCAGCCAACTCAGCATTGCATATGCCTCTTTCCCTAGACAACCCAAGAACTAAATGTTAATATGTTATTTCTTCCTCAGTCTTCCAAAAGTCTATCTCACCATCTCCAACTTACTAGCAATTCGAAATTGTTTTTAAAATTTCAAATTAATGATTGACTCCCGGATATTCAACTTACTAATTAATTCTTTATAACGTACTCTATTTTTCTATATTTTGAGAATAGAATCAAAATCAATTGAATTTCGAAGATTCAAAATCGATTGAATTTCGAAGATTCAAATCCGAAATTTGAAACAAAAATTCAAATTTTCTTTTGACTTCCTTTGAATCTTGTCATTCCACCTCTCCACCTGAGGTCCAACCTCCCATTAATTCACAAGAGAAAAATAGAGAGAAATTTGTGTTTCTAACAATTCCCTAAACATATTAAATGGCACAACATGTTAATACGGTGATTCTTTTATATATATATATATATATATTCTTTCTTTTTTGGGCTTCAACCTATAAAATCTTACTAGCGATCATGTGAAAACGTACAACCAAAGTATAACATAACAAGCTCTAAAAATTTGTTATTTCTATCTTCTTTTTTTTCAATATTTTTCTCATACCAATGGTCAAAGCCCCTTAAAACCAAAAAAATAATTTTTCACCACCTACAACGTTTGATTGCAAAAACTACACCATCCAAACCTATCTAAAAAATACTTCAACTCCCTTCTCGTTTGAGTACTTTAATAGTTTATTTTCGTGAAGATAATATACATACATACTCACTTTTTCCCTCTTTCATACAAAAATGTCAAACTCCCTCCAACCCAAATAGATATTATTCACCAACTAGATGTTCTCATTGCACAAATTTACGTACAAACCTATTATAGATTACTTAAATTTCCAATACACACACACACATTAGAGAGAGAAAGAAAGAGAGATGAAAGACGGATTAATGAAAAGATGATTGGTTACAAACCTAGAATGAATTTGACTCGAAAGATCCACACCTTCAATATGCTCCAAAGAATGAACCTATGGATCCCGAAATCGAAAAATGAGAAACATTAAAAATTATCACAAAAGTAATAACAATTTCCACCTCAAAAAATAACAGATAAGGACATGTAGGCCACCAAAGCTATATATTATGATTGTTGTGACACCACCCAGCCCCAACATACATAAACTGGCAATCATTCCGTGTTGCCATACAACCTCAGACATTCAACATGTCAAGTTAACTCTCATTGCAATGCTTTTCTGCTTAAAATTTTCAGATGAAAACACCTAATACAATATAGAATGACAGGATATAAAGATCACAATATGACCCCTTTACGCTTCAAGGCTCAAGTTAAGAAACCGGCCACCAACCATCTTAAGTTCTTCTCTTGTAATTTCTCTAGCAGAAATTGGATGGCATCTTCCCGGAAATATACCTGAAATTATCAAAATCACATTTCTTGTGTGCTCCAGAAACACGGATTAACCAAATCCTTAATCTAAAACAGAAAATTTGCAGAAGAAAAAGTACCAGCGGTAGCAAGGCCAGCAGCAATAGCTCGAAGACGATCTGGTCTTTCTGGATGTGGACGTGGCTTCATCTCAACCTACTCTTGCAAAGAATAACCAAGACAGAATTGTAAGTATTTATAAAACAAAGAAAAAAGGCAAAACCGTCACTCTCTCCACTAACTTTTGAAAAATGAACAAAACAGGATATTGGATAAAATTTTTGAATATTATACTAATATTTTAAATAAAAATATTCAACACAAAAATTAATAATAAAAATAAAATGCCAATAACATTAATTACTAGATTACATATTACAAAATAAAAAATAAAAAATTAAATTAACACAAATTTAAAAAGCTACTACTACTAGCATAAATTTCAAGAATTTCTTGACACAAACAAATCAGGGATAAAGAGGCTCACGTTGCACTCCGAAATGCACTAATTGATCATTTATGGGATGAATTTAGTAATTCGAATAACTAGAGTATTATTATTGTTATTGTATTTTTCTATATTAATGTAATGTTTAATTTTCATAATGCACTAATTTAGTTAATTAAATGCAAATTTAATAATTTTCTATATTTTTTTGTGAATCGATAAAAATTTACTTAGTACTTAATTATCTATATTAATAGTAATATTTATTGCGTTAATTGAATTAATTCTTGAGAATTAAAAGAAAAATAATCTTTTTGGTATAAAATTTGGTGTAAATGGGTTGGAGATGAAATAGTCATTTGGTGTGAAAAAGGTACATTTTTGGTGTTGGTGTTACACCAAAATGGTGTTAAGCATTGGAGATGGCCTAAGGCGTTATCTACCCCATCTCAATTCAAGCAGAAGTTTGAACAGAATATGTTGTACAGTAAAACCTTACTTCTGAGTGTAGCAACATTCTCTCATCAAACCCTATTGCTGTGCACCTGTTGGAGAAAGAAACTCCGGACTGCAAGTCTACAGACAACCTCCCAAGTTCAAACAGAATCAGATGAATGCAATATCAACAACATTAGCTCAACAATTAGATAGCACATGCTAGGTGATTCAGAATGATCTATTGGAAGCGAGAGAATATGAGATTTGTAACAATATAGATAGATATCAAGATGGATTCAAGTCTCATCCAATCAAATTTTAATTGAGCTTCAAGAAAATTTATTTCAAGAAAAAACTAAAATCTAGAATTATTTGTTAAAGAGACAAAGACAAAGACCAAATATGAGACCATTCCAAGAATTTCAATAAAATTCAGTATCATGATAATGGAAAGCTACATACATAAAACATTTTAACAAAGGAATTTTTTACAAATAATGGCAAACATACCAACTACGCTTAGTAACAAATCACCTTTATATTTCCCTTTGAATTCTAACTCAACATCAGTTGGACCATCTTGTGAAGAAGGTGATGCAAAAAATCCACGCCTCAGGATGCCGGATTCCTTATGTTCCCCACATATCTGCAAGGAGGACATTTCACCAAATCATTTACAGACAACAACATCTTTTATGTTAGATAGTTGCCAATGCAGAATACATGTACGGCAGTACCAGACTAGCATCACACCACAAGTTTATAAGAGAGAGTGATATACTAGTTACATACATCACAATGGACAACATCATCCAGGTTGACCATCGTGCAGTTGGTGCAAAACCATTTCATAATCTCGAAATGTTTTTGCATGGGCTCCCAGTCACTGTCATCTTCATCATCGTCATCGAAGGAGTCTTGGTTGTACATATCTTGCAAAGTCAATTCTCTCTGTACCCTTGCCTTTTTCTGTAGAGAGGTAACATAAAAAATAATATAAGTTTTTAAGTACTTAAGCATATCCAATTCCAAACAACCGATACATCATGTGATTCACGTACAAAAACAACATCAGGCTGTATATTTGTATCTATATCTTCAGTTGCATCTCTGCTGGATACTCCTACCATGTGTTCATTGGTACAATTTTCATCATAAGGAGTAGCAATGGTTCCATTAGAACCGTGTCTTCTTTTACAGTCTTGACGTGGAGATAGGAAACTTTCTGGGCAAACACTATTCTCAGCCTCCCCATTCGCTAAACGGCTAGTTTGAAGTGCTTCTATAACCATACTGTATTTCGAGTTCGCATGCAGATGTTCTGCCAAAATCATCTTTCATTAAAACTTCAAACCACTAGCCAACAATGGCTAAAGATTAAGAATGTTAAATGCACTCAAAACTTGATATTCATTTCCTTTTCTTTTCCGCACCAAAGAAAAATAAAAAAAAGCCTCAATTACACAGAAGAAGAAAACAAATACATAATTAAAAGGACCTAAAAGGAAGGGGAAGATTCCTAAATAAAAAAAATAAAGAAAACTGCACTAGAAACTAAAAAAAATGTATCATTGCCAAATTTGATAAAAAATGACTCAGCACAAACAGCTTTCCCCTTTTTCTAAAAGTTTCCATGCACCCCGACCCAAATTAAACCCTATGGCTTTGAATAAACTTATACGGTATCGGACTTTGACTTGCAGGCTCTCCCTCCAGCATAATAAACAAACACAAGCCAGAAAAAAAAAATCAACTTACAGTCTTTGCAACATAATACAGAGGAACAAAGAATAAATTCCCACTTAATTTTACATCATTTTTCCCATTTAATCTCTTGTAATTCAAGCTTCCTTTTTTCTTTTTTTCCTTTTAAATACTTAGAAAAAATGAGCGTTCATTGGGTTTTCAAAATATATTAAAGGCTAGAATTCTATGCTCTCTCTAAACCTAGAATATACAATATAAAACCAACTAACTTCAGTACCAAACTAAAACTAAAATTAAATTTTCTCTCCCAGGGAAAAGCTTAGCAGAGACAGTAAGCACAAAAACTGCTTGTAGCTAAACTAAACATTTACATATGCGTAAATGAATCTATAAAATAAATTATAATTAGAAGACAGAAAAAAATAAAGGCAAATTTCATGCCTGCATCACATTCTACTGGTATTAATTCAAAAAGAAAAAGAAAACCTAGAGTGTACGGAGACATAAAAATCTGCAAATAGATCTTTGTTTTCATTTTTATTCGTTTGAAAAAAAACCGTTAAAGTATCGACGAGAACGAAAATTCACAGATCAATTAAAGAATAATAAAATATATAATTTTTTTTCAAAGAAAGTTTACTGTGATCTTAATTCTTACCAGAGGGTAGTAGGAGCCGTAGAGCAAATCGAGGGGTCCCTCGATGCAAATCCGGCAAATTCGAAGGATGAGAGAAGCTGGCTACTTAATATTACTGAAACGCTGCGCTTTGACTTGCAATTCTTTTTATTTTATTTTGTTTTTGCTTCTTACGCTTTAGATTTTTGATACAATATGTTGGCCTTTTTTATATTTAAAAATTTGAAAGGAGTTTTGAGTTGATAAACTATCAATATTTAATTTTAAAAAACCATCAAATTTAAGAAACTGGTGACCTCCGCCCATATAAAAATATATTGTAATAACCACGGAACTTGTTTTGAGACAAATTAGCACTCGCACATCATGTTGTTCAGTGGATTAAGAAATTTACACCAAAAACTATAAAATGTTTGAATTTTTCTATTTTAATCCTCTAAATAAATTTCTATCAATATTAGTCATAAAAAAACCTTTGAGACCAAAATACTCCTCTCTCTCTTCTCTCCCCAACACTCTCTTTCACCCATCTCTCCTAAACTGAAAAAACTCCGATCATCGGCTGCAACATCAGTCCTCGTCAGCGTCCGATCTACCATTTACAGCTTTCAACAAAACCTAGGTTAGTCATTTTACTTATTTTCATTAATTTAAAATGAAATTTTAGAATAATAATGATTGTAGTTTGAGAATAATGGTAGTAGTGGTGGTGGTGGTGGTTGTTGTTGTTTTGGGAGTATTGTTTTTAGGAATGATTTGGGGATTTGTTTTGGGCACCAGTGCGCGCGCACCCCTGTTGTTGCACCAGCACAGCTCTATCGCACCAATTGCATGTCGCACCAGTTTTGGCTTGTCACACCAAATTACAGTACTTTTTTTTGTCAAGTCAATTTATTTATTTTTGTTGTAAATGCAATGTAATAATGTTATAAATATTGCAGATACATAGCGAAATCAGAATCATCGGATATCGAAGTAGGCATGATGTATTTTTGTTATGCCGATCACTTTCTTGGTCAACTTTCGAGCATGTGTAAGTTATCTTCGGTCGTAGGAGCCATCGAGGAAAAATTAATAAAGCGACAGTTGCATTTGTTTAAGAATGATATATTTAGGCATTTCTTAGAGTGTCGAAATTTTTCATTTAGTGGGGTAATTTTGCACAATCTTTTACTGAGGCAAGTGGCCCATGAAGAAGATAGCTGTGAGGATCAGTTATGGTTTTAAATTGGTGAGCATTTAATTCGTTTGTCAATTATAGAATGGTGTCTGATTACTGGACTTTCATATAGTGTTGATACGGAACTAAGAAATAACAAAACGGTGCATAAGCTACGGAATATATATTTTGGTGGTGTGTATCGCATGATCAATCTTAAGGAATTCGATGCATTATTTAAGAAGTTGAAATTCAAAGAAATGGACGATATGGATGCATTAAATATTGCGCTCTTTTATTTTGTAGACAAAGTACTAAATGAAAGAAAAAATCACTGTCAAATCAATTTCAATTGGCTTAACGAAGTTAATGATATACAGTACTTCCGAAATCGTCCATGGGGTCTTGTGTCGTGAAAAATGATGTACAGTACTTTTGAAGCTTGGTGTGACAGGTTGCCTATCGCTCTAAGGCTTGGTGCGACAGGTGCCTATCGCCAGATTCACCCATGACTCGCTGTTCATTAAAACTCTCGAGTAAGTTCAGAGAATAATTCATACCACTATGTGATGTCGATTAGTGTTGGATCCGGGTAGATTATGATCGGATTTCATTTTTATAGTTGCCTTTTGCCATCGTCGTTGGTTGATGATTCAAGAGTGGAAAGCTGCATTTGTTTGATAAAAGGGAAGAAAAAAAGTTGCTTTTGCTTTATAAAGAAGGGTAATTTGGAGAAAAAAGCATGTGCTTAGCTCATGTTGATAGAAGAAAATTGAGAGTGTTAATTATGAAAATAACAAAAGTTTTATGGCTATTTTCATAAATTTCGCTGGATTATGACCACGGTAGTGTACCTTTAAGGGCACCATACTTTATAATATAGGAATCGTTATATTAGACGTTTATATTTTAGATATTAGTTACTCTTTATTATTTTTATAATAGTCATTATTCTCTTGGCATAAAAAATAAGAAATTTTAAAAAGAAAAAAAGAGGTAAGTGAATCATTTACTCTATGTTTTATCTCGAAAATATAAAATAGATATTTATTATAAACACAATGCTTAAAATAATAAAAGAGTATATAAAAATATCTTATTAATATTTTTTTATTCACGCTCAAACCAATGTTTCTTATTTTTAGTATTCAAATTTTTTTATTTTAGTCTCTGTTCATATTATTTATTTAATTGATAATAACTGTGAGCAAAAATGTATTTAAAAATAAGAATAATAAAATTATGGTGTAATGAGAGTTATTGATTATTATAAAAATAATAAAGAGTAAATAGTATATATTAATTTTAGTAGGGAAAACTCCCAATCTTCCTTATATTTTATTCACTTTTATTAATTTTTTTATCATATATTGGCATCCAAACTATATGATACTGTATCCTTAGTGATCTAACTATTAAAAGTCATAAGTGATAAATTTTAGTTTCGCTTATGTAAAGGTATTTTCGTAGAGGTGGCAAAATAAATCCGCCTGGCCGGCATTAACAAAGAAACCAGCCCCGAGTTTTGAAATACCCGGATAATATTCTGGCATAACCCTAAAACCCGGAACCCGGATCAGTGCCTAGTTAAAAATTTTTAATTTAAAAAATTATATATATATATATATATAATTTTTTAAATTAAAAATTTTTAACTATATATATATATATATATATATATATATATATATATATATATATATATATATATCAATCATATTACATTTACAAACCCTAAAGCTCTTATAAACTTGCACTCACAAAGCCGCTTCACTCCCTCACCTTTAACACTTCAAGTTAATTCCCTCATCTTCAACTCTCTAAGCCAAGTAGCCAACGGTGAGCAGTAACAACCCTCACCCCTCCCCTTCCAATAAAGAAACCTTAAATTTCAATCCAAGAATAAATTAATAGAAATATTTTCTTATTCTTATTATTCTTTTTTTTTCTCTCTTTTCCCACTTCTTAGATCTGGCCTGCGACCCACCGTGCACAACACCTCCACATCACATTTAGGGGAGTCAAAAAAAGTGCCCGGATCAAATCCGGCCCGGACCCAGCAAATCTGGTCCGGGCAAAATCCGGACCGCATATACAAAAAAATCGGATCCGGGTTTTAGAATTTAAAACCCGGATATATCCGGGTATGGTCCGGATTCAACTCCAAAAATCCAAAACGCGGACCCGAACCAGGATCCGTATTCGCAATAAACAAAAAAAAAACAAAAACAGCTCCAATTCCAAACGCAAAACACTAAACTGAACACCCAAATCCGAAAATCCCTAACTCAAACCCAAACCCAAACCGTCGGCTAGCAGCACCCACCATCACCCTCGGCTAGCAGGTCCAATTCTCATTCTCGTTTGCATTTGCTGACTGCCTTGACACGCTTAGTCGATGAGCTTTGCTGGTCTTTTGCTGTTCGTCTTCTTCCTTGTGATTTTCTTGCGAAGAAGAAGAAGCTTTTACTGTTGCTACGGTAGCTGTAGCTGCTCCCTTTCGCTTAGCTCCCTTCCTCATTGTGCTGTGAAGTTACGGAGAGAGAGAGAGAGAGAGAGAGAGAGAGAGAGAGAGAATCTATGCGTAGAGAGAGGAAGTAGGGTTTTTAAAAATAGATCTGAATTTGAATTATAGAGAGAGAAAGGGAGAGTGAATTGGTTGTTTCTTGTTTATATAAAGGGTTTCATTTTAATTTTGATTTTGGGTGTGGAATTCACGATGTTATAAAATATATCAAAGCTAAAATGATTTAAGGTTGACAAGCTGCAAAATGCTGGAAGCCTGGAATTCATTCTGATTTTTTTTTGAAATTTTTGTTTGCGGGCTTAGAAGCTCGGAAGACAAAACCCGGACTCGGGACATGCCGAGCTCAAGCCCGGACCGGACATGCAAAAACCGAGTTTTGTCCAGGTCTAGGTTTTAATTTTTGGGGTCCGGTCCGGTCCTGGGTTGCACCAAACCTGGACTGGACCCGGGGTTTTGCCAAGACTAATCACATTCATGTTTGTGCATCAACCGTCTTTTTAATTTGTTCTTAGTTGTTTGATATTTTGAAAATTTCATATATTATATTGATAGCTGGTATTTTATTTGTCAATTGTAATTATTATGCTACTTAATTTTAAGTTTTTGATGGAGAATGAAATGAATGAATTTAGGACGAGATTGAATGAAATGAATGAACTTTATTTACTTAAAATTTACAAAGTAGATTGAAATAATTAAAATGTTGAAATAATTTATTATATGATTTTTCCTCTTTTAATTTGATTTATGCAGGCAAAGGAAACCCGGATAAAAAACCTGTGCTCGGATAGTGCTTGGCTAAGCCAGGCCCACATATGAAAAATTTGGGCACAGTCTGGGTTCGGGCAGCTATGTGTATCATGCGGGTCGGTCTCGATCAACCCCAAACTCGGACCCAACTTAGACTTTTGCCAACCCTACACTTTCGTGACTACTGACATGCCCCCTCAAAAAGATTTCGAAAGTTGAAATCACATCCTTCTTGCAACAATAATAGGCTAGAAAAAGGTCATATTGCAACTTTTCATGATTCAAGAGAAGAACAATATTTCTTTTTCTCTTGTTCCTATGTGAATCCCTCCCCTCTTGTCATGTATTTTACCTCTACTTTAATAGCCTAAAAGTCACATAATTTGGTTATTTTCAAAATTTATTTAGGCTAACATTTTATTAATTGGATAGGGCTTATCTTACGGATTGACAATGCATCAAGATATTAAACTTCGCAACTCAAGTGATCTTCCTTTAATGTGCTACTAAATAATGTATATTTATAACAATGCATGAGACAAATAATGGCGTAAATATGATGAAGATAAATTTACAATTTTAATGTAAGTTTTATTTTTTTAATAATAAATAACTATAAGCCCCCAGTTGCAGGGTCGGCTCTAGCACATTAGCGGCCTTATGCAAAATTTTTGTATGGGGTCTTTCTCTATTTAAAAACAACAATTCTTAAAACTATTAAATAATCTCATTATTTTATTTTAATGAAACATAAGAAAGACATTTCATTTATGTTACAAATAAAATCAAATTTAGTTTTACAAGTTTCATGATACAAGCACCAGTTGATCAACATTTTCAACACCAGCAATAAGCCCTCAAATCAAAAGAATACATGTAAATTAACAACTTTAAAAACTGACAATATCAATGCTGCTATCTCCTAGGAATTCAAACTGTAGAAGGAAAATAGCAAATATCTTGAAAACTCCATCTCTGTCACAAAATCACATATTTGATAGGACCATAGCCCATGAGATAATGTGACTATTGTTGTGCAAATTTTATTAAACTCGCAAGCGTATGAATCTATTGTAGCATAGACTAATAGTGACGAGTGTCGATCCCACGAGGAGGTGGATTTTAATTGTGTGTAGAATTAATTTTGTATGAGGGTAGTTGTATTTATGGTGAAAATGATTTGGATTATCATAAAATTAGAATTTAAATGGCGAGAATAAATTGAATAGAAATCTATTGAAATGACTTACTTGGGTATCTAGATCTGTATCAACATGCATCATGGGCTAAATATTCATTATTAATACTAATTAAATCATTAAGGGGAAATCCACACCTCATGAACCACACTGTAATCAATATAGTGCTAAGAGCTTATCGTGCTAAATAATAATAACTTTATACTAGGGAGCTGGTGTAATTAGGGCGGTATCTAGACAAACTTATTATTATTTGTCAACGAGAAGTCAAAGCATCTACAAAAACAAAAGGGAAAGAGAAAATAAATTTACCAAATAAAGTCCATGACACTTGTTGAGACTTCACATTCAACCCAAGCTTAAAAGAAAATTAGCTACTCATAATTAAATTAGAGGTAAAATGGAAATTTATTAAAATACATAGAAAATATAAGATGGAGAAGGAATTACAAAAAATAGATCTCAAAAATTGATTCAGAGCTATCAAATTAGGTGGGGAGGTCCCCTTTTTATAGATATATTGAGTAAATTGCGGTCATCGAATTAAAAACAGTTTGGATGCTCAGAATTGCACCACATCATCAGTCAACAGTACACGGTTTGACCACGTGGGTGAACAGTAACACGGTTTGATCCAGGTTGAACAGTGATACGTTTTGGTTGAAAATAATCTTATGTGATTCATGTACCGTACGTGAGATTTTTGGTCTACCGATATGCTGCCACATCACCATTAATGGTACATAAGAATTTTAGTCCAACAGGATCGTAACACCTCATCAATCAATGCTACATCATCGGTTAATGCCACATCATCAATCCATCTATGTGAATAGTGTAGTGAACAGTAACTTAGACAGTACCCTGAACGTGAATAGTACTGTACATGTGAACAATGCCATTTTTCCTTTTATGTTTCTCCTAAGTTTTTCGACCATCATGCGTTCAAAAGTAATGTTCGTTTTACCGTCTGATCTATCGTTTATTGTGAAATTAATGTGATGCCCCTAAAATACATAAAATACTTTAATTAAAATAAAACACACATAATTAAATTACAAGAAGCTTAAAAACTTAAAAGTAAAGGTTGTTAGTAAGACATAAAATGATGATTTTCTCCTTTATAAATATATATTTTCTAACACTCAACAACTATATCATTGCTCCAACAGTCCAACCGCTTCATGTTTTGATCCTTGTTGAATGCAATACTAGCACAAGTAATTAATCAGTTAAAAATTATTCTTCTCACTTTTTTAGATGCAAAGTTATTAATTAAATCCTCAAAATTTAGGTTACCTAAAAAATCTTTTTCAATTGATAACATAGCTAATCCATTTAATCTTTCTTGTGACATTGTTGATTTTAAAAAATTTTTTTATCAATTTCAGTTTTGAAAAACTCCTCTCAGCTGAAGCAACAATTACAAGTATTATCAATAATATTCGATAAGTAACAAATGCATTAGGAAAAGATCCTATCTTTTTAATATAATTAAGAATGTCAAGTGGAATATTTATTTTAATTTGTAAAACTTCTTTCAAAACTTTTAACTCTGAAAACAAATCTAATCTATCAATATGAGAAAACATATCATATTTCAAAGACTTTTTAAGATGCATGCAACTATTTTTCAAACTATCATCATCTAATGATTTTAATTTTTCAAAACTAAATAAAAATCCAAAAATGCTTTCATATAATTCAAACTGCTGAAATATAATCTTGATAGAAGAAATAGCTTTATCGACAATATATATAAAGTAATCAATTCTAAAAGAATCTTTATAGGACAAAATTCTTTCTTCATTATTATTCTCACAAAATACAAGCCTTCTACGAATTACAGGTTTTTCTTGAAATTTTGGCTCTATTCTCATTTCACTTGCAATCTCTTTAGCTCAAATAATAGCTGACACATAACCATGTTCTATATAATTTTCAAAAAAAGATGCAAGAACTTTTACTAACAGTGTTCAGAGCAAATAATATATCATACCAAATAGTCATACCTAATAAAAGTTCAAAATTTTCCAACTCATATGTTGCTAAACATTTAGCTTCACTCTTTGTTTTAGGATCTTCACCAAATTCTGCCAATTGGAGTAAAGCATCTCTAATTTGTGGTGCTTGAAACCTTATTGGTTTAACACTTTCTATGTGACTTTCCAAACGAGTTTGTGATAATGATTTAACAATTAAATTCGGTACATTATCTTTTAAAATTTTCCATCTCTGTGTTGAAGAAGAAAACAATAAATAAATACGTCGTAAAACTCCAAAAAATGAAGTACCTTTAGAACAAGAATTAGCTATATCACAAATTACTAAATTAAGACTATGACAGCCACATGATGTATAAAATGCTCTAGGATTTATTTCTAACAATCTTTTTTGTACACCTTAATTTTTTCCTTTTAAATTAGATCCATTATCATATCTTTGTCCTCTTACATTATTAATATCAAGCTCAAGTGTTTTTTATACATCCACAAGTTCACTAAACAAACCTTTTCCAGTGGTACCATCTACCTTTAAAAATTCTAGAAAATATTGTTCTACATTTACTAGATTTGTTGAAATATCTATACATCTTAGTATGAGAGACATTTGTTCTTGGTGGCTTGCATCTGGAGTACAATCAAGTATAACTAAAAAATATTTTGCTTCCTTGGCTCTGTTAACAATTGATTTTTTTATTTCACGTGCTAGCATCAAAATTTAATTCATTTTGTATGTTATGGCCAAGATAATGATTATGAATTTCACCTGTTTTAATAAGTCGAATGTGCTCTTGCATTATTGGATCAAATTATGCTATCATTTCAATGAAACTTAAAATTTTCCATTGTTCTCTTCATAGATCTTCTCATTTGTTCCACAAAATACTAAATTATTTTTTGCAAGATTTTTTACAACAACAATAATTCTTAGTACTTTCTTCCAATGTTCTTTCTCCTTGTTTATTCTTTCTTGAGCATCTTTATCAATTAGTTGCATTCATATTAGTTATACATTCATTAGTTATTTCATGTCGTTTAAGTTTAGCACTAAGATTTTTCCAATCTCTCGACCTTTCATGACTTAGCTGAGTTTTGCTACAACTTATAATGAATAATTTGCAACAAAAACAATATTCTCTATCAAAATCTTTTGAATATATTAACCATTTTCTATCATGTTTTTCTCCATTTGGTAGTATTTTAACATAAAATGTGTTAGAAAAGTGCCTAAGATTTTAATCTTTTGGATAAGCTACATCATACTCTCTAATTGAGCCTTTTTCTACTAAAAGGTCTCTTGAATTTGTATCTATTTTTTCCCATATTCCCGGATCATATATGTTATGTGAAATAGATAAATTTTCTACAGTAGCTGTGCCCTTATCAATTCCAATTTCTTTTAAATTTTCTTCTTCAACACTGTTTTCTGTTAACATATATGTTTCTATAATGTTGATTTTGATAATAATAAATAAGATTAAGAATGATTAATCTTTTAAGCTCAAATTGTAAGGGGAACTTACATTTAGGGGGAGGAAGTTGTGAAATTATTCTTTAAATACATGCAAGGTTTGTTATCATCAAAAAAAGGGAGATTGTTAGTATATATGTATCCATAATGTTGATTTTGATGATAACAAACAAGATTAAGAATGATTAAGTTTTTAAAAGTTCAAATTATTTTAAATAAATCATTATTTTCATAATATAATTGTTTTATACTTAATGGAAAAATAATTTTATGAAATTAATTATTTTGCAATTAATGGTCTAAATTGAAAAAAGTTTTGAAACTCTAGAAATGGACTTATTTGTAAAGTTTTATAACGATTTGGGCCATAGTATAATTTTATGGAGTTTTGAGGCTAAACTATAATTTTGCAAAAATAGTTCACTGTAGAAAACGGCAATCCGATATCTTGATAACTGTTCACCGACATCGAACATAATTGAAGATTAACCTTTGGACACTAATGGCGATCTGACATATAGATAACGGTGATCTGACAATTTGAAAATCTAGCCCAACGGTCATATTGACTAGTTAAACGGTAATTTGATATCTAGTTAACGGTGATCCAACAGTGAGCAGAAAGTTAATAACAGCTAGTTTTCATCTCAACTACAAATAAGCTCAATCTAATTCAAACAAAGATAGATCCATGGGTTATCATTGAGCTTGCTATTGAGCATAAAACTATTATTGAGCTTTGAACTTATTTTTGTTTCTTTAATTCACACATTGAGCATTCGTTTTTAATCAAACACATTGTGTGAAAGAAAATTCATTTGTAATCTTTATCTTTGAGAGGTTGTAAGTGTTGGGATACACTTGAGTTAAGAGATTGAGGATAATCTCTTGTTGTAAAGGTCCACTAATATCTTGGAAGTCAATTATAAGCATATGAAGCCTTGGGAGGCTTGCTTAGTGAAATCCTCAAACTCGGTGAGCTTGGAGGCGTGGACGTAGGCAGGGGTTACCGAACCACGTAAAAATCATTGTGTTTGTTTTCTCTTCCCTTACTATTTTATCATTATGGTTTGTTGAATTTATTATTTTCGATTCCATTAAGGCATTAGATTGAATTATTGTGTGGTTTGCTTAGCTTAATTTTTAAAATCTCAATTCATCCTACATCTTGGGTTGCATAACTATAATTTCATTTTCTTCATCTTTTTCTAATTCTTTTGGAGCCGATTGTTGTTCTTGTTCAATTACTAATCCTTCACTTAAATCTCTATCTTTTTCACTACATGTGACAAACTTATCAAGAGCCTCCTTTTAAGATTCAACTAGTTTTTCAATTCTTCTTTTTTTTAGTAGTTTTTCATACCCAGATCCATATTTTCTAGATCTTCAATTTTAAATAACAAACAAAAACAAACAACAAATCTTCTCCTATAAAGTACTAATATTATATATGAAAACAAATAAACAAACAAAAGCATAAACAAATAATAAAAAACACAAATACTGAAAAGTGAAAACTAAATAATTAGGATGAGTGCACCTGGAAAAAAGGATGATAACAAATAGGTAATGGGTTTTCTTTCTCAAGTACAAAGAATGCGGAATTTCATAAATTGGAGCAGATGAGATGCCGAATTCAATCAATGGGAGCAAATAATTAGAATCCAATAATTTCGAATTTGATCACTGGAAGATGATGAGATGATTAGATGAAGCTTGAATTATGGAATTGAGAATGAATATTCTGGACTTTCTTGCTGAGGAAGAGAGAATTGAAAAGACAAAGGATTTGGGCGTTGCTTTTAAGGTGTTTAATTGTAAAAGGAATACTGAAAGTTTGATTGAAAAGATAATTGAAATATTTAATTATCGTTTGTATTAAATAATTAGTTACCGTTTGAGAAGTCAAAGATAATTGTATTAAATAATTAGTTGTGAAAATTGGGCCTTTTTAATTTTATTGGAAATAAAATTATATTAACTAATTGTTAAAATTAGGTCTTCTTATTTTTAGGCTCTAGGTAGGTGCCTATTTGGCCTGACGGTGGAGCCAACCCTGCCCAATTGTACTAAATATTAAAATTTAATCCTTTTGCTAGCTATATTATCTAATAAAACTCTGTACAATTGGGCATTAATATTTAGTACATTAATGAATTTACCCAAGCCCACACACAGTCTAAGTGCATCTGGGCATTAATGAATTTACTAGATAATTAGCCTCATCGCTCCTTTTACTTTCCACACCATACCCCTTGAAGTAACTAAAGGAGTGGCTTGGGTATACTTGTACTGCATGAAAAATACATTTATTGCATGATGAATGAAATGTATAAAGCATACGACATGGGATATACTTTTATGTGACATCAATTCATGAAGCATAATACCTTAGTTTTCACATGTATGGCGATCACATAAATGTACATATCCTATAAATATGTTTGCATGTCCTAAGTAATAGGAGGAAAACATTTGAACTAGCTTGCATGTCTTTATTATGTCATTTTATGCGTGTAGAATATATCATGTGGCAATCACACGACCACTTTTGCATGATGAATTGTGTATATTTAATGATAGGGCTCAAACATATTTAATGGATATTTGACACATTTGATTATAATTAATCTTAGTGCCCGATATAACTTATTTAATGATCATAAGTGTTTTTTTAATCCTATAAGCTCTTATCATAATTTTTGTTACTGTTGGGTCATTTTTCTAATAGAGCTTTTGAATTTTAAATAAACTATTTTGCCTCTACTAGTAATAGCTCAAATTTTGGATTTTTGGGAGCAGAAGTTGAATTTTTTTTAATGTTAAAATATCTAAAATATCATCTACTTATTTCACAATTTTATTTTATTCTTTTCATAATATAACTTTAAAAAACTTGCATATTAAAATAATTTCATAAATTTTTAATAAAAATTCTATTTATAAAAACTATGCTAATAAAAACTCTTTTTAAATAAGTTTTACTTCAAAAACTGTACCAAATGGAACCTTATTTGACCTTATTTTCGGGCTAAAACTATTGGCTTTTGCTTGTATAGTTTTGTATCTCTATGACTTAAATATATAGTAACTTATTATATTAAGAATGTGTTATGTTTTTATAATTCAAATTTCAAAGGAAAAAAAAAAGATTATCAAAAAAATTATAGTGGTGCTATTAACACTCTATAAAGTCTGTGTGAAACCCTTTTCAATTGAAATTCCATAAATAGCGCAAGGCAAAATTAATTTTTTTAAAATAGGAATTTAATTGAACACCTACAAAATTGTTTTTAACAAAATTTATACAGCCACACAATTCTCATAACCAATAATTTCTCACAATCTATAGCTATCGTACATGTGTGTGTATAATTTTTTTAACTGAAAATTTGTTTAACTATTTGGTATTCTAATTTTTTATTACTGTAAATACAAGTAGTAGAGTTTTCATAAAAAAAAATGTGTTTGTATTTTATTAAAAGGGAATCAAGTTTATAAATTGAAGTGGGGTATTTTATAAAATAAAATTAAAATGGGGTTTTATAAGATCTTTAGAGTGTGATGGGCACTGCTCAAGAAATTAATACGTATACGGCGCGGTATTTCACTCCCTTTGGGCTCACAAGTTCCCCAACGCTAGGATCTTAAAAATTGGTCCTTCTCCCATCTTTATGTATTTTGTATTTCAAAAGAGTACACCTTTTGATAACCCTCGGAATGTCTAAACTCCAGCCGAGCCCATGAGGACTCCTCTTGTGCAGAGAAATGGTCCATTCGGCAATCACTATTCACAAATCACTGTGTGTCTCTCTAATCAATTATCCAATAATGGTAATCAGCATTCACAAATCACCAAAACTGGTTTAATCTGAATTCAGATGCAGCAATAAATGAGTTTGACGGTTTAGCTGGGCTTGGAGTCGTCATTAGAAATTCGAGGGGAGAATTTATGGCTGCTTCAAGTTCTCGAATACCCTTTTTTTGGTGATATCGAATTTGCAGAAGCTGGTGCAACATTGGAAGGTGTCAAATTGGCAGAGGAATTGGGGCTTATTCCACTCGTGGTCGAGTCCAATTCACTCAATGTCAATAGGCTCATGTCAAGGAGAATTAGTAGCAATTTAGAGATTGATTGGGTTATATCTGAAATCAGTGGTTTTATTTGTAAGAAAAGTATGTTTGTTGTGAAACATATTTCAAGATCTTGTAACTCAGCAGCTCATAATGCTGGTAATATAGCATCGCTTAGAGTCCTGTACATGGGTGCAATAGGCGCCTCCTGACATTGCATTTCTCTTGTAATATTCATATTTAATGAAGCATCTTTTTTTTCAAAAAATAATGGCTAATTAAAGAAACAAAATTATCCAATTATGGCTCTGCAGCTCTCGTTCGTTGCCTTCGAGGAAAACCTTATGTGAAGTAGGCACACTATCTCAATATGTTAAGGTGATGAGGTTATCCATTAAAAACTTATCATTTGATAAATTTGATAAATCTCTTAACGAAAACTATAAATTAAATAATATAGTTTCATATTGTTAAAAAAAAATTATGGATCCTGTCATGCCATGAGACCAATTATTCAGACACCTAATCTCGATCGTTCAATTGTATCTAATAGTTTAGGTAATTTTATCTTAATGATACATCATAATTTTATCTTATTATCATTGACATAACATTTCATCCATTAAATAATAAGAGGGTTAAATAAAACTGAATGGCAGAATAATTAAGTAAATAATTTTATAGGCTATAAAAATTCATCATTCAATTAATAATTTCTACATACTTGGATAAATAGCGTTTCTCTTTTATCCAGATCAAATTACGTTCAGATTGGAGTCATTGTTTGTAGACTGACCGTTCAATCCTGTCCTTCATCAGGACTCACGAGTGGAGGAGCCAATTTGGATTGACAGATCATATTCCTACGTTTTAACATGTTTCTATTACAATTTCTAGAGATTTGTAGTTTACTTAATTTATTTTTAAATTATGATAAATAATATTAACATAGATTCGTTATCTAAATTATAAATCAATATAATATAATTAATTAAATAATTAATCGTGTTGCGAATCGTTAAAAATTTTAATTTAAATTTAATAAATTATTAACTAAATTGATATGGACACGCTCTAATTAATAATTCATATTAATAATTTTGTAGAATTTGATCCAATCAACTGCGAATTCTGCGATTGTCAAAATTTAATACCTACTAATGGTTATTGCTACTTTTTTTATTTTAATGATTTTTTTTAAGGTAAAAGTCACGAAAGCCATGATGGTTCGAGAGAAAAAAAATTCGTTATAGTTATGGGCAAAGGTAGGAAGGTGGGGCGACAGATGGGACACTTGTTTTGTTTGGGATTAGATTTCCACGTGGGGATGGAAAGGTACTGATGCCTAATTTTTGCTTTCTACGGTAAGCTCTCTTGCTAGAAGTTAGTACTCATCGTTAAAGGACAAAGACGTCCGCAATGTACAATTATGAACTGCGGCAAAACGTTGAGCTTTTGCATTTGGATACGCCTCCTCTGTTTTTTTTTTTTAAGAAAATATGGATTGCATTTAAAAGATAAAGCATCAATTAATCAAGAAGATGTAACATGTTTCTACTCACCTAAACCTAACATAAAACTCCTCGTTCAAGTAACAGTATGAGCAATAGAGTTTGCAAATCGACAAACAAAAGAGAAAACCATTTCTTTTAGAGATTGAGCTAAAACTTTACAATCAATGATAATAGTACTAAAATCATTAAGATAAATAACCTTATCATGTAAAGCACTAAAGACTTGTAAACTATCTATTTCTAAAACAACAGATTGAAAATTAAACTTCTTGAGCCAGCTGAGAGCTTCCTTTACACCAATAGCTTCATCCTCACGAGTTCAAATCTACCAGGAAGGATGTCACTTTTCACCACAATAAATTCACCTCCAGCAGACTGGATGACAGCCTCAAAACTAATCATGCCTCTTGAACTAACAATAGCTGCATAATATTAAATTTGAACCACCCTACACTAAGCTTAAGCCAACAAACTAAGCCATAAGTAGATGAATCAGAAATTTGAGAGAAATAAACACTCTTGCGAGCTTATTGCCAAAGAAACAGATTCTACCCATCAATATTCAACACAGATTGGACCCTCCTATTGACATCATTCCAAACTTTGTTATTTCTATTCAACCACAATCCCCAGCAAACCATGGCAGCCAGGCTACAATCATCAATATTACAGTGAGAAAACAAATCCTCTAGCCAATGAAGAAAGCTCACACAACTCCCATTAAAACCCAACACAGAGGATATCTAGCAAGCTTTAGCAAAAGGGCAAGTAACCAATATATGGTAAATAGATTCAGATGAAGTGTGACAAATGGGGCAGAAAACTTATATCTCTACTTGACACTGCAAAAGGCTGTCGGCTGTTGGAAGAACGTTTGCCATTACTCGCCAAAGAAAATTCTTAACTTTTGCAAGAACATGAAGTTGCCATAATTTACGCGAAGCACTACTATTAAGGGGAGAATGCATAGTATCAAGCATCCTGTAGTAGCTACGAACTATGAATAGACCTTTGGAATCAGGCAGCCATAAACCAAATATCCTTGTTAAGCCTTGAACTAAGAGGAATCTGGAGAATAAGATCTCGGTCCATGTGGTTGAAGATATCATGCACAACATCATAGTCCCAACGACACTGGTTAGGAACCATAAGGCTGTCAGCTGTTGTAGAATTGATATTTGGTGGTAAAGTAGAAGTAATAAAGCTACTGTCCATATCTGGCAACCATGGGCCACTACCTATAACTGTTTGCTGGCTCCCTCCAATTTGAATACGACTACTTCGAAGAGTAGCCGACCGTGCAGCCAAAATTTATCTCCAAACATAACTAGGATTACTCCCTAGCTGAGCCTCATCAAAAGATGTGTTAGGATAGTATCTCGCCTTGAACATGTGAGCCACAAGAGTATTGAGATTGGTTAGGAGATGCTAACCTTGCTTTCCAAGCATTGCAACATTAAAAAAATGCAATCTTTTAAAGTTGATACACCCATGAGTTTTCGGTTTACACAATCTATCCCATTTCATCCAAATAATACCCCTACTGCCATTCCTTTTTCTGCCCCACCAAAAAGAGTTTATCATTCTTTCTAACTCTCTACAAAGCTCCATAGGAAGAATATATACATTCATTGTGTAGTTAGGCATTGCTTATGCATTTGTCTTAAGTAAAATCTCTTTACCTGCTCTTGATAACAATTTTTGATTCCATATTGCAAACGCTTCCAAACTCTATCATCGATATAACTAAGAACAATAGACTTGCTTTTGCCAATATATGATAGAAAACCCAAATAAGTGTCATGGTCTTCAGTGCCCTGGACCCCAAGGAGGCTGCAAATCGAATGAGCAACCTCATTGTTAACATTTATGCTAAAGGAAATAGAAGATTTATTGTAGTTAACCTTCTGATCCGAGGCAACCCCATACATAGATAAAACAGTCTTCATCACACGAGCCTCTTGAGCACTAGCTTTGAAGAATAGAAAGCAGTCTTTAGCGAAAAAAAAGATGAATGAAGTATCAAGCACCTCTAGTAATCCTTACCCCATGCAACAACCCTGCTCTCTCGTAATGGTTAATGAGCGAGCTTAGACCTTCAGCACATATAACAAAAAAGTATGGGGATAATAGATCACCTTGCCGAAGGCCACGGTTAAGAACAATAGGACCTATTTTAATCATATCTTGAGAGATTTTGTAAGTTACAGTGGACACACATAACATAATCAGATTAATAAAATTAGAATTAAAACTCATCTTGAGCATAATAGAATATAACAATCCTCATTTGATTCTATCATAAGTTTTAGCCATATCAAATTTAAAAGTTGTTGCCCCTTATTTACCTTGTCTTTTCCACTTTAGATAATGCATAATCTCAGCCGAAATCATAATATTATCAATAATTGCTCTACCCGGAATGAAAGCACTCTGAGAGTCCAAAATAATAGACCCCAATACCAACTTAAGATGACTAGCTAACATCTTTGCAACAATTTTGTAAAAGACATTACATAAAGCTTTTGGTTGACAATCAGTTATATTATTTTAGGAATCAAGATCACAGGTCTCATTCAAATTAGCAAGGAAACACACATTGCATAATATAGTTTAAACACACAGCAAAGGGTTCATCTCCAACAATTGACCAAAAGTTTTGAAAGAAAGCGGGATTCATTCCATTTGGTCCTGGTGGCTTATATGAATGCATGTTGAAGATCATCCCCTGGACATCTACTGGACTAAAGGGCTCAATAAGAGAATGATTTTGCTCAGCTTTAATTCTTGGCTCAACACATTGGAGGACCTCACCACAAGAGCCACCTTCAGAAGAGAAAATCTGAGTGAAATACTTGTTAATTATCTTGTTAATGTCTTCCAAAGTAGTATAGTGCCCCAGAATATTTCGATGCTTTCTAATCACATTTTGCTGCTTCTGAGCTGAAGCCATAGCATGAAAGTACCTTGAGTTCATGTCACCTTATTTAAGCCAAATGGATTTTGCCCTCTACTCCCAAAATATCTCATGGCTATGCAATAATTCCTTATAGCATTTCCTAGCTTTAATAAATCTATCCATACTAGTCGAATCACGTTTACCCCGAAACAAAGCCATTTTCCTCTTGCACTCTAAAATACGAGCTTGGAAATCATGCGTGAGGTGACTATCCCAATGAAGCAGAGCAGGGCTATAAGAAGAAATTTTATTTTAAATGGGCACTCTTATAGACGAAGCCCAGCCATCCTTCACAACCTCTATGTACTCAGATTCACGGAGCCAACTATTCTCAAACCGAAACTTCTTAGTTCTCGGGGATTTCTCCACCGGAGCAGGATCAAGGAAAATTAAGAGATGATCAGAGCAAGAGGCTTCCAGACTAATAACCTTCACTTTCTGGAAAAAAGGTGAATCTAGGAATTAGAGCTAAGGCACGATCTAGTCGCTCCTCAACCCAATCTTCAGAACCCCGAGAGTGTTCCCAAGTGAATTGATAACCAATCATGCCCAAATCGAAAGGACCTAAATCCGAAACAGCTTCGTGAAACCCATGCAACTTTCACTTCGGGTGCACATGCTTCCCACGTTTTTTCGCTTGAGTGGAGGAGAACATTAAAATTACCCATACAAACCTATGGTAAAGAGGAAGACAAATCAAAAGAACGCAACAAGCTCCATGACTCACGATGACGGATAGATTCTGGAAAACCATAGAAGCCTGTGATGCGCCATTGTCTCCCCTTTGAATTCCCAACAGCCATAATAAACGTCTTCCCAAACTTGAGTAATTGAACCTTGTAATTGGGCTTTCAAAATAAAGCAAGCCCACCACCCTGGCCAACCTTATTTACCACAAACAAACCAACATAACCCAACTGGATTTTAGGTTTCTCTAATTTATCTCTATGGCATAATGTTTCCATCAAAAAAATAAAAACAGGATTATACTACTTGGCCAGGTCTACAAGAACCTGAACTGTTCATGGGTGACCTAATCCACGAGAGTTCCAGCTTAAGCAACTTATTTGTCTTAGTGGGCCTGATTCACAGGTCCCATCGCTAGTCCATTTTTTTGGCATATCTGAGTTCTCAATCATGGGAATTGTACCCACCTTTTCACGACCCACTATTGAAAGCGGCCCATTACTCGATCTTCTACACTTAGCATCTGAAATAATTAATTGAGAATCATAATTAAATTAATTTGCCTTTACTATAGCCATGCCATTAATATAATCCCCCGAATTCTGGCCATTAATGCCCATTTGACTTCAACCTCTGACAGGAGTGGGAGGCTCTAAAGTAATAGTCACATTCCTATCCATCTGCTTTTTCCCACGAGATTTACTCCCATTCTTCATGGATTTTGTGGCCCCATTCTCACCCACTACCATTGCAATCCCCGAGTTTGAGTAGTTACCAAGATTGCATGCCTCCATCTCTGGTAGTGTTGTGCTTAACCAACGCTCACTAGAATTAATCATACCTCGTCTAAGTGGCACTTTATTCTATATACCAAAGGGTCTAGCACCATCCACACCATCGTACAAAGAAGGGCAGTTGCACTCAATATGGCCAAGAAGACCACATAAGAAACATAACACATTGAATCGTTCGTATTTGAAATCCACCTAAAACAATTCCCCTCCTATTCGTTTCAACCGCATTCGTCACTTGAGAGGCTTCCTTACATTAAGAGACACCCCCGGCCGCATATAATTCCTGAAATACAAGTGTGCAACCCAAGAGGGAGGGTGAATTGGAATTTTAAAACTTATCCTAGCAAATCCACACAACAATTTAATCTAATGCCTTAATAAATTCGAAAATAATAAATTCAATAAAAGCACAATAATTAAAAGAGTAAGGGAAGAGAAAAACGAACACAATGATTTTTACGTGGTTCGGCTATCCCCGCCTACGTCCACGCCTCCAAGCTCACCCGCTTGAGGATTTCACTATCCAAGCCTTTCCAAGGCTTCAAGCTTTTACAATTGACTTCAAGGTGTCAATGAACCTTTACAACAAGAGATTATATCCCCAATCTCTTTACCCCAAGTGTTTCCCACACTTGTAATCTCACAATTTGAGAAATGAAAAATACAACACTTAATCTCTCTTTAAGAGTGGATATACAAATTGAAGAACAAAGATGATTCAACAAATGATTTACGAAATGGAAGCTCAATATATGTTGTGTGATCTTGTTTTTCCTTGCTTGGATTCCCAAAAATGAATTGGCTTTGAGTTTATATAGTTTGAGCTTGAAAACTAGCCGTTATGCACTTGTCAGCCCGAAAACGGTTAGAGGGTAACTTATAAACGGTTAACCGTTTCGCTGGTCAAAAGTTACCGTTGGGCTAAATTTCAAATAAACGGTTAAAGCTTAAAATAAACGGTTAACCGTTTTCAGTAAGCGGTTCACCGTTAGTGTCCAGTAACCTGCAAAACAAATTTAGCTTAACCTTTCTCAATAAACGGTTCAAGGTTAAAATAAACGGTTAACCGTTTTCAGTAAACAGTTCACCGTTTTGTTTCAGTATCATCATTTTAACAAAACTGGACAAAACAAGCTTTCTGGACGTTATCGGTTAACCGTTAAAAAATAAACGGTTAGCCGTTTGCTACAGTGACTGCTACAGTGAAATTATTTTCCAAATTCACAGTTTAACCCCACAACTTTATCAAACTGTAGAATGACCCAAAACAATAGAACACTTTGCAAATAGGTCCATTTTCAGAAATTCTAAAAATTACTTTGTTAATCTCAAAACTTTCTGAACTTATGATGTGACCCCAAAGAGTTTACTATTTCGCACAAATGTCCTTTTCTACATAATACCCATATTTTCAAAGTTCTCAAAACCTTTTACTTTAGTCCAAAATATTCATAACTTATAGTATGGCCCAAAACATATAAATAGTTTCAAATAGGTCCAAATCCGAAATTGAAAAACAATATCAAAGATTTAAAACACATTTATTTTAGTCCAAAACACTTTGATTTTCTAGCCTCATTTTCTTACTATAAGACACAATTCATAAATCTTTGTTTATTCAATACATGTGATTTGTTATCATCAAAATCAATATGTATAACTAAATAAGCTAACAATCTCCCCCTTTTTGATGATGACAAAATACATTACAAAGATTTAATCTAGTTATAAAAAGCTCACATTAAAACAATGCAAGGTTAAAAAATTTTATTTAAAACAAACTCCCCTTGCATATATGCATACTCCCCCTAGATACATGCATATTTTATAACATCATTTTTCCATTAAATATAAAAAATTTATAATGTGAAAATAATGATTTATTTAAAATGTATAAAACAAAATTTGAGCTTAAAAGATTAATCATTCTTAATCTTGTTTGTTATCATCAAAATCAATTATGACAACATATATGTTAACAATCTCCCCCTTTTTGATGATGACAAAATACATTACAAAGATTTAATCTATTTATAAAAAGCTCCCCCTTAATCAATGCAAGGTTAAAATTTTATTTAAAAATAAAATAATTTGAGCTTAAAAAATTAACCATTCTTAATCTTGTTTGTTATCATCAAAATCAATATTATGGAAACATATATGTTAACAATCTCCCCCTTTTTGATGATGACAAACATTTCATGTATTTAAAGAATGATTCCACAAATTGCTTCCCCTAAATAAAATCTTCTTTTACAAGTTGCCAATTTGCTAAATTAAGAAATTTAAATACATGGATTTTTCTCCCCCTCATCATCAAAAAGAAAATTTAATTGGCAAAGAAAAAAGGTAGTAAAATTTTATAAATTTAAATACATGTATTCTTCTCCCCCTTCATCATTAAAAAGAAAACTTTAAAGGAAAAGAATAAAAATAGCAAATTTATTACTCATGTTTATCCAAGTAGAAATTTCAACACATTCTCCCCCTTTGGACAAAAAAATTCAAAATGCATATTATCCAAAATCATATTAGATGCTCCCCCTAAATATATGGCCAATTTAAAAAATTTAACCAAAGTGAAACATATTACATGCTCCCCCTAAACATATGGCCAAATTAAGAAATGGTCAATAACAAGATTTTTGCTTAAATAAGCATTTTCAAAAATCTTCCCATTTATAAAACATCTTCAAATTCATTCTTAAAACTCCCAAAAACTTCAAAAGTATTAAACGCTCAAATTATTTCCCCATTCATCATCAAAGAGAGACAGAGAAAAGAAAGAAATGCAAGTTCGGTTTTTGGCGAGCAAAAATTTTGGCAGAATTTCCCCTTAAAAAATAAGTAAACCATTTATTCACATGAGAGAAAAACACTTCCAAAAAGGTTTGTCAACAACTCCATCATCAACCCAACAACACCATGAACAAAGCAACACTTCAATATTTAATAATCCACAAGTTTTATCAAGCAACACACATAATCCACAATTGAAACAAGATAAAAAATAATAATTCGATTAAGCTATTACCCATTTTGTGCGAACAAAAATTTCGAAAAAGTCTCCCCTTCAAAATGAACAAATTCTCAATTGCATAACATGGTTAAAAAGATGTAAGCTCCAATAACTCCATCAATTCATCAAGCAGTGCATATATAAGCATTAATCATCAAAATCAATATGAATTCCTCCAACATTGTAACAATTAAATCTGAGGATTCCATAATCATATATCAACCATTAAGAGAATACTAAAAATGCATGTGATTTCCCTCAATTTACATCATTAAAAAGATTTATTACTTTGTCTCTCCCTTTGGACAATAAAAATATTCAAAAAGCATATTATCCACAATAGAAAAAGTAATAAGCTAAGCAAGGGAATGCAAAAGTCATAAGAGCATAATGTCAACAATTCAAGCTCCATAATTACCAATCATATTTTATAAATCAAGACAACTCAACTCATCAAAGATTTAATGTGACATTTCAATATAGCTTACACTCACAAATGCGCCAATATCTCAATGATCATGTATTTCTCTTCCTTTTGATATCATTTAAAGCAAGTAATGCATATTCAACAATACATCGATAAAGTACAAAAATATGCATTCATTCACTAATCATAGATTGCATAAGATCAAAACTTCATATATATAATGCAATCATCAATGCACATTCTTTATCATCAAAACTTAAGTAAAGCATAACTACATTAGTTTTACAATATTCAAATATAAAACATCCAAAAGATAATTAATTCAAACAAATAATCCATCCATCAAGCATACAATCATGAAGCATATACAAAACTTAATAAAATGCAGAAAGGTCAAATTCGGAATAAAAACTGTATTGATTGAGACATAATTAATGTTCGAGCTATATACCGTTGGAAAGATAATTAAGTTAGCTTTCCAATAAATTTTACAGAGCTGAATTTGGAGTTTTCTAGAAAGAGTTATGACCAATTCATTACAGCTTGCGCAGACTAAGATTTTCAAAGACTCCTTTGTTTTCCAAACAATTTTAAAACCATTTTAATGATCCGAATACTTTCAAAAACCATTTTAATGCATGGATCAATATAATAAACATCCAATCATAAAACTCAAATTTATAACATATTCATCATGCATATATTTTTCGCAATAGGTAAACATATAAGCATTCGAAATTTAATAAATCAAACACACCACTTATCTATCATGCTTAAACATTTCATAAACATTAACATCAATCAAATCCATTATTACAAATACTTACATATATTTCTAAATGATGATCTAGTAATTACATCTTGTGATGGATCTCCTAAGATTAAGTAATTAGGGTGAGAAGTAACATACCTTCATTCCTTGGGAAGTGTTTGAGAAGTACCTTCATTTTGCTCTTCATTTGGTTCTTCATGATGTTCCTTTTGAATTCCATGTGATGCATCCTTTTGGTTGTCATTTGATGCTTCTTCTCGTTGTTGTTCTTCTGCATAATCATCAACAACGACTTTCTCCATAAAGGAGGGGTTAGACTCATCAAAAGTAACATGCATAGATTCTTCCACAACGAAAGTTCTTTTATTATAAACTCTATAAGCTTTGCTTGAATTTAAATACCCAAGAAAAATACCAACATCGGATTTTGGATCAAATTTACTAAGATTATCTTTTGTGTTCAAAACAAAACATTTGCATCCAAAAACTTTAAAATAACCAATGTTGTGTTTTCTATCTTTCCAAAGCTCATATGGAGTTTTATTAAGATTGAGTCTAACCAACACCCGATTTAAAACATAACAAGTGGTGTTGACGGCTTCGGCTCAAAAATATTTAGGGAAAGAATTTTCATTCAACATGGTCATAATCATTTCTTGAATAGATCTATTCTTTCTCTCTACTACTCCATTTTGTTGTGGAGTCCTAGGTGATGAAAATTGATGCTCAATGGCAAAATCATTACAAAAAAAATCTCAAATGCATGATTTTCAAATTCTTCACCATGATCACTTCTAATACAAGAAATAACATATAACACATCTATCATGCATATACATCACACAATCATGAAATATGTAAGCATTCAAAGATCGCGAATTAAAGCATATCGCTTATTTATCATGCTTAGGTATTACATAATCATCAAAATCAAACAAATTCATCATGATGAGTTAATATGCTACCATCATATATATTTATCCATGCATCATGATAAAGCATTCAATGTTAAACACAATGATAATCATGTAAACATACAAGCATACTCTCGCAAATTTATTTATCATGATTCATTTAATAGGATACCAAATGAATTATGCAATACTTAATAAACTTAAAAGACCATCACTTATAATCAACAAGGCAATAATTGCTACCAAAACAATTAAACCATCTTGCCTCGTTATTCTTGCCTAAACCATGATAAGTGATTATCCTCATAAGTTTCATCAAGGAACTTCTCCACCATTCCTTGATTGTGGTACCTACAAAGAAAATATTTACGTTGTGCCCTTTGGTACCCAAATACTCTTGGGTCCTTGAGTGTTAGATTTGGTTCCTTTTGGAACCCAAATACATTTAACACCATAATATACTTTTCTTTTAATAGGACAATCAAGCTTCATATGACCATTTTGATTGCAATAATGACAAGCAATTTTATGATCACATGTGGAGGTAGCCTTAACAAAATAATTCTTATAATATTTTTGTTTCAAGTAAGGCTTATACCCAAGTCCTCCTTTATCAAAAACACATTTTTGAGAATTAAGCATGTTATCCAACATCTTTTGCCCATTTGTGAATTTTAGAACCACACTACTAAGTTCAATATTCTTTTTCTTGAGCATTTCATTTTCTTTCATTAATACATCAACATGTGACTTCTCATGCTCATATGAAGTACTTTGTTTACATGTGAATGATGCAATTCTATCATGTAACATATCATTATCTAATTCCAATTTTTTGATCTTTTCGTTTAATGAAACATTGGATTTTTGCAAGGCATCTTTTTCACTTTTCAAGCTATCTACATGTGATTCTATATGCTTGTGTGAAGTGCTAGATTTCTCATTTGATAATGCAACTTCATCATGCAATGTTTTATTCTCTAATTCTAAGCATGTAATCTTTGCACATAGAGATTCATTTTCATTTTTGAGCTCTATCATTTTCTTTTTAAAACATGCATTCTTTTTACCAATTTTCATCAACTCATCATGCATTTCTTTAAAAGCATCATGTAATTCATCATAAGTAGGAAGATCATTTACCTCATCAAGTTCGTCATCCGATTCATCTCCAATTGCCATGAGAGCCAAATTCGACACTTCATGAAATTCCTCCTCGTTTGTAGTCTCCTCATACACACTTTCAAGTTTTCTCCAAATTTCATAAGCATTAGAACAATTTGAAACTCTATGAAATTCCTTTTTATCTAAAGCACAAAATAAAGCATTCATAGCCTTGGAATTTAAAGACATCTTTTTCTTATCTAACTCACTTAAAGTATTCTTTCTAGGAATGAGTAAATCATCACAAACAACTTCCCATATTTCATAATCTAAGGCTTGTAAATAAACTCTCATCCTAGTTTTCCAATAAGGAAAATCATTTCCATCGAAAAATGGAGGTCTAGTGATAGATTGGCCTTCCATGGTGGTTGAGCTAATTTGGGTTGCTACGAATCTTTAACTCTAGACGGTTAAGTCTACAAAAGAGCACCTCGCTCTGATACCAATTGAAATACAAGTGTGCAACCCAAGAGGGGGGGTGAATTGGAATTTTAAAACTTATCCTAGCAAATCCACACAACAATTTAATCTAATGCCTTAATAAATTCGAAAATAATAAATTCAATAAAAGCACAATAATTAAAAGAGTAAGGGAAGAGAAAAACGAACACAATGATTTTTACGTGGTTCGGCTATCCCCGCCTACGTCCACGCCTCCAAGCTCACCCGCTTGAGGATTTCACTATCCAAGCCTTTCCAAGGCTTCAAGCTTTTACAATTGACTTCAAGGTGTCAATGAACCTTTACAACAAGAGATTATATCCCCAATCTCTTTACCCCAAGTGTTTCCCACACTTGTAATCTCACAATTTGAGAAATGAAAAATACAACACTTAATCTCTCTTTAAGAGTGGATATACAAATTGAAGAACAAAGATGATTCAACAAATGATTTACGAAATGGAAGCTCAATATATGTTGTGTGATCTTGTTTTTCCTTGCTTGGATTCCCAAAAATGAATTGGCTTTGAGTTTATATAGTTTGAGCTTGAAAACTAGCCGTTATGCACTTGTCAGCCCGAAAACGGTTAGAGGGTAACTTATAAACGGTTAACCGTTTCGCTGGTCAAAAGTTACCGTTGGGCTAAATTTCAAATAAACGGTTAAAGCTTAAAATAAACGGTTAACCGTTTTCAGTAAACGGTTCACCGTTAGTGTCCAGTAACCTGCAAAACAAATTTAGCTTAACCTTTCTCAATAAACGGTTCAAGGTTAAAATAAACGGTTAACCGTTTTCAGTAAACAGTTCACCGTTTTGTTCCAGTATCATCATTTTAACAAAACTGGACAAAACAAACTTTCTGGACGTTATCGGTTAACCGTTAAAAAATAAACGGTTAGCCGTTTGCTACAGTGACTGATACAGTGAAATTATTTTCCAAATTCACAGTTTAACCCCACAACTTTATCAAACTGTAGAATGACCCAAAACAATAGAACACTTTGCAAATAGGTCCATTTTCAGAAATTCTAAAAATTACTTTGTTAATCTCAAAACTTTCTGAACTTATGATGTGACCCCAAAGAGTTTACTATTTCGCACAAATGTCCTTTTCTACATAATACCCATATTTTCAAAGTTCTCAAAACCTTTCACTTTAGTCCAAAATATTCATAACTTATAGTATGGCCCAAAACATATAAATAGTTTCAAATAGGTCCAAATCCGAAATTGAAAAACAATATCAAAGATTTAAAACACATTTATTTTAGTCCAAAACACTTTGATTTTCTAGCCTCATTTTCTTACTATAAGACACAATTCATAAATCTTTGTTTATTCAATACATGTGATTTGTTATCATCAAAATCAATATGTATAACTAAATAAGCTAACAATTCCGCCAAACACTTTTGAGATTATTCTCGTCTGACTCTATATACGAACCAATATAATTGCAAAAACTATGCAAGATTCGTTCATATTGGAAACCAAGAGGCAAATTATAGACTTGGATCCAAAAGTTAGTATGAAACAAAAGAACATTTTGGGGTTGCTCATCAGCACTTAATCTGTGAACAAGGAGAATGTGTTGATCAAATATCCACGGTCCAAAATCGAGAACCCTCCTTACATCAATTTCATGAAAGAATTGAAACAAGAACAAAGTATGAGATAAGTCCTTGATACAAACATCCTTTCCCAGTCTCGATAATGCCGCCATAGTATTCTTCATAGCAGCAAAGTTGATCACCTTATCAGTTAAGAAACGTCCCACAAGGCAATAACGGGAATAGTTTTTAATCCTCCCATTATCTTCATTCTCTTCTTCAGCCACCTCAAGACCACCCTTCTCCTCTTCATTAAGTTACAAACGTGCACATTCATTATGCAAATCAATTACTCTTTGACTACTTAAACCAACCATAGAGGAACGAAGAAACAAGGACAATGAAAGTGAAAGGAAAAACTAAACCAGCTAAAAACCAATCTAACTTGTCAATGAGACAAGACGAAGCAAACTTGCCAAGAGACAAGAAAAAATTTCTCTTTTTAACTATGGCTATATATAGTTACTGTAATTTTTCTCAACCTAAATATAAATTCGTGACAACGAATAAGCTTTTAATAAGAAATATGCGACCTTAATAAAACCACGATAACTTAAGAGAAGAATACACTATTTTTGATATATATAAAATAACATATGCTGAATTAGATATTGTAATTTTTTTATTTTTAATTTATTTATGACTTTAATATTGTTAAAATCATTTTTTGGTAACTACGAATATATTTTGTTTCTTTATTTATTTATATGTAATATTCCTCTATTGTTTCAAATTCAGAAGAATTTAAAAGGGTCGTGTGATATCTCCAGTAAACTTAAATTGGTCGTGTCTTGTGTGTAAATTAAGTTGATATGTATCATTTTGGTGAGCATTTATTGATGATGCTAAGTTGGTGGAAGCAGGGAAATTTATACATATGGCCTAAAAATTCTGATAATTTTTAAAAGTAGTCAACCTAAGTTTTTCTATCATATCTAACCACACATAATTTTTAAACCTAAATCCCTCAAACCTATCAATAAAATACCCAACAAATACATTCTCACCCAAAACTCACCAATGCTCACCACCTTTTACTCACCAAAACTCACCACCCTTTGCTCATAACATCATTAATTGAAAAGTAAGAAGATTAATATTTGTCTTACACAATACGTGTTATTATTTTAAATTATTTAGAATTTATGTAGATTTTTTTAGTAAAAATGAGTTAGGAAACAAACCCAAAAAATGTGCAGCATGCACCTATCATGCAGAGGTTATGAGACAGGTAGGTATGGCAAACTCCTGGTGCGAGTCCAGGTTTGGCCTTCCCGGTTCCGAACCCGAACACTAATTTTAATTTACCGGATCTGGATATAAACCTGAACTTTTTGACTCCGGGTCTGGTACGGGTTTGACCTAGAAAATAACAAGTTTTTCAAATTCCGGGTTTTGAAGCTGAATTTGATTTCAGATGTCGAAAACAATCATCTTCGATTATTTCTTACAGCTCTAAATTTCTAACTGCAAACGAATGAACACACAACAACAAACATGAATACTCACACCTAAATCTGCTTATGATTTTTTTTTTAGAGCAGCAAGCTGATTAGGTTTACTTAATATTGATGGTGGATAAAAATCCCTCACGAAGTAACAATACTCTCACAAAAATAAAATCTAATCTAAGCAAAGGGCATAGAAATATTTAAGACGACATAAAAGCATAACAAAATACAAGTCCCCAGAAGAGAACTTGAATTATATAACCTAATTAAAAAGAGAAAAACTCATGTCTTCATCACTCTCCTCCCTCTCTTCTTTCTTTCCTCAACAGCAAGAGCCTCAACAACTGCTCCCTCTCCTCTTGAAGGAACTGAAGCTTTAGCTCTAGTCCCAATAAAACCACCACCAATAATCACTTGGAAAACAACAGAGGTAGGTGTGATGAAGGAGAAAGAGGTCTGGACCCCATCAAAAGAATCAGTTTAGAGAAGTCTGAACCAACTTTCCTTGGAGCTCGTATGTTGATGCTGTAGAGGCTTTTAAGTCTCCCCCTATATCTGTTTTCCGCTCCATTCAACTTCAACCTGTATCACCGTCGTCGCCAATCACGATAAAGAACACTAGAGAGGCGGCTGATGACGATGATGATAATGAACACAAATGTCAAGGACAAGGTGGTAAAGTGGTAAAGCGAGGAGAGTGACCACAATGAAGATTTGATTAAGGGAAGAGGAAGCAGGTGATGAGGCTATGAATTGCAATTTGCACATTAGGGCACACGATTTTTTTTAACTTCTCTATTTATATTAAAAGTAGTTTTAAAATTTAATATAAAAATAAAGATATACGGGTATGGGTTTCAGATTTCTGGGTTTAGATAAAACCGAATTTGGGCCCTGATATGTTCGGGTTCATAGAATTACATCCGAATTTCAGATAAAATTAAATCGGGTATGGTTAAACCTGATTTGGATTATGTGGGTTCATCCAGGTCTGGGCCAGGTCTGAAAAATGTTGCCATCCTTAGCGACAGGTGCTTATCGCATCGTGTGTGACAAGTGCCTATTGCACATTTTAATAGTTTTATTTTTTTAATTAAGTACTATTTTTTCTTAATTATTCAGGCTTAATGGAATTAGTTGATATTCAATGTGCTTTAAAAGATTGTGGGAGGAATTGATAGACAATCCTTTTGAGTACAGAAATGGAAAACACTAAGCTTTTTTTTTTTAATTTAGAAAGATTGTATGCTTAATGCATTTCTCACAAGAGTATATAAAGTTTCAAAAATAAATTTGAATGATTATAACATCTCATTGAAGTACTATAGCGTGATCTTTAGCGCATCAATGTCGTAAATATCATTAAAGTTCAAACCTTCAAAGTTTTCATCTAATTGTTTAATATTCGCCATTAGATTACCATTAAAATACAAATAATGTAACCAGTGATTTGCCGCAATGTTTGTTTTTCTAAATACATTCTACACCATTGCAAAATTCAATAACTAAGCACCAGGCAGTGATCGATAACCACACTAGTTGACCACCAAAATCAAACCATAGTTTATCTTTATTACATTCATCATGCACTACTTGGTAGCGCGTTGTGCATAATTGCCACTAAACACATCTGTATCATATTTGCAAAATGACCAAATACATCTTTCTTGAATAATCTTAATTATCATTTTGTTAACTTTAGAAGTGTTTGCAGATAAGATTTTATGGATTGGACATCAATCTATATTTGATCCATGATTTTGCTGATTGTAAATTTTTAATCTAATCCAATCTACGGATTAACGAACTTAATTCAAATCCAATCCATTTGTCTGTGGATCGGATGCATATTTAACCCAATCCATTATTTTTGCATATTGATTTATGGATACATTTTTTTTAATTTTGTTCATTGTACAAACTAATTAAATAAAAAAATATTATATAAAAATAATTTTATTACCAATCAAATTCAAAATTGAATAAAATTTCAATAAATTAAGTGTTTAAATAAATATAAAATAATGCATTCAAAGTCTCAAAATAAAATATAGTAAAAAGAAAAAATCTCATTTGTTTAAATCAATACATGAAAATTAACTAAAATTAATTATTAAGAAAGCTATATTTATTTATTTAGTTATTTAATTGTTTAATCATGTTCATTAGATATTATTATCATATAAGATATGTATAGTGTTAATATAACGACATTTTTAACTTATTTATTTATTAGTAAGTAGTAACGCCACATTTACAAGTTTTAATTTTTTAACTAAATAAATATATATTTGTTATTTTTTACGAATTTACAGATTTTTACGGATTTATAAAAGTAAATCCATATCTAATCCACCAACTGTGAATTTTTAAATTTTCAATCAAATCCAATCCACCAATCCATGCATCAGATTTTTACAGATAAAATTTTTGTGGATCAATCGATTTGAGTGAATTAGATTGGATTCTGAACACCCCTAATTAACTTCCTCTTGATAGCTTCCATCATATTTCTAAACTTTGAAGTATTTGTAATATGCCCGGGAAATGCTCGGATGCCAACATTTTCATGGAATCTAGTTTCTTCTTTAGAGCGGGTGGATTACGCTTTTCCCGTGAATTTTTGGCCGCTGTATTTGTAGCAAATTCTAAATTTTGTTTGTTACTTGCATTCATTAAACTCAAAATAGAAATAATTACTTGCATTCATTAAACTCAAAATAGAAATAAACACATACTTAAATTGGTGTGATTTTGAGTTGCTATGTTTTTTATTTGCCAGTCGCCTAAAAATACTCACTGCGTTTTGTCGTTTGTGTGATAGAGCTCCCTTGGTGGGACATGGTGAGCTTTGCATTGAACATGGATTCGCACCAAGCCATCATTAACCCACAACACTTAACCTATAAAAAATGATTGAACAAAGTCTAATAGGTATTTCAACAAACACGTGGTATGCCATTTCTCTCAAATCCTAATTTCATTAAGTACTTATCAAAATTCATAGAAAAATAACTCAAATACTCATCTATCATGAAATATACACTCAACTATATTTAAATGACAGTCCACTTTCAAGGAAATGAAAAAAAAAAATTACTTTGGGAGATGACGCTATCGGAAATGAAGTTGTCGTTAAATACCCGTCGAACTACTATCAATTGTTACCAAAAAAGTCAAGACCTAGCTGTTGGATTTATAAGAAAACAGAAGGTGCATTTTTTATTTATTTATTTGGAATGACAAGAATATTGTTGTTCAAAATTGTTGAAATTGGCTACATAGGATAGAAATAATTAAGGTGGCTAATTTTAAAAGGTCCTAAAACATTTGAGCCATTTTCGTAAATTTCTCATGGAAGTACAGGAATTGTTAATATACATTATCATGTACCCTACATTAACACCACAATTGTAATAACACAAAATAGAATCAATAAAAACTACATATATGTAATTGATAGCAACTATGAGATTGATGTCTGGTATGTGATAGTATACTATAACAAGGTCCGTGGAAGTATCCTTCCATTGAACTAATGTAAATTTTTTTGATCTATATATTTATTAATCTATTTTTGTTTTATTTAAACATTATCATTACTTTCTTTTTTCTAAACTACTAATTAAAATTTCTTAACACTATTGAGAAAAATATTTCACATTTTTGTGAACAAGAAAATTAATGATCTTAATATTTGAGTCTTAACTTGAGTTATAATATCATGTGTTACTTATACATTAAATAATATATTTTATAATTTATCAAATTACTTAATTACCATCCAAATGGGTAAATGTTATAACAATTGAAATTCGAATTAAAACTTAGATATTAAAATGTATAATATTAACCTTTTGTGAAAAGAGAAAAGAGCCTAGATTTGAACCCCAATTATCTACTGATCCCCAATGGCAAGTAACACTGACTTGTTTGATGATTTAAGATGGTTTATCCTATAGTTTCATATATTCCATTTTATTTTAAAAAAGAAAATTACACGCATCTTTACAACAGTATTTTAATTTGAGGAAAAGTAAGCTGTAACCTCCGTTTTACTTCTTTTGGTAGAGCATGATGAAATCTTTTTCAAAATGCGGTTAATGATGGTGATTGATTGCCAATTGCCAAGGTATGAAAAGTAAGTATAATTATAAAAATATTTTTCTTCGATTTTTTTCCTTTTTTTTTAGGTGGGGATATTTTATTTATTTTACTATTTGGAACAATTTATTATTAGAGTACGGTTAACTTAGAGTTTCTGTAAGATACGCCCACCCAAAATAAGTAAAATGAAAGTGGGATCAAGTGGACTACACTTCATTTTATTAGGGGGCTGCACCTTAAAGAAGCGGTAAGGTAGCAAGCCCCTTATAATTAATATTCAAAATCATTACAAATACATTATGTTGAGGTAAAAAATAATAATAATAACAGAGGCATTTATGTGTGCGGTAGCATGCGGTGACATGTAATTGAATGAAGTAATGAAACCATTTTAAACTTTCTTGTGTAAAAGAACTCTATGCCGTTCTCAAAATCAGTTTTTGGTTTTCTTAAATTTTATTTTTAGAAGCATGATTAAAAAATGTGATCACAAATCCTTAAAATCCCTTTTAGTTGGTATTATAGCCAAGAGACTCAATAAATTATTAACTATATCCATCTTGCAGTATTTTGTATGATTTGACTAGTAATAGGAACGAAACTTACTTTTCTTAAAGCAAAACACACTTAAATGCCCTTTAAAGGTAATTAGGATGGGTCATCTTACTCCCCCTCCTACAGGCCACAGCTAGAGTCTCTGGAATTATGGACATTTTGAATTTGTATAAGAGTTTAGTATGGAATGAAATTAGAAGGCTTATTAACAAGGATTTATGAAACAATCATTTTTGAAAACTAACGTCCTCTGAAGCCTAAGTTGGTTTACTATTAATCATCATTGACATCAAGACTATCTAATCCAGATAATTAATCGTTGTACTTTAATTACAGAAAATTCTCAGCCGTTTTTATTCTACCTCTCAAGTTTTTGTCTAACATTTGGGTCAATATTCACTTGTAAATATTTTCCCTGTATCTCCTACTGTCCAAGAAGTAACACTAAGAAGATTAAAAAGATTTAGATAAAGAGATACCAAATTTATTACTAATTTCATGTGGTAATAATTTTAGTACCAAGGACTCCTGTTTTGCCATTAATCCAACATGAAAACATATTGAAGCTCATTGATCATTATGAGAAAAAGTGAGTTCTTTCTTTCCACCTGAACCAAAAAAAAATAAAAAAAAGAAAAAGGATGAAGACTTTAGATCCAAATTGAACTATCTTCTAGTTTTGGCTGCCTTTCCAAGATAAAGAAGAGAAACAAATTGCAAACAGATTTTGGGGTTAAAACAAAAGTTTTAAAGATGTACTGCAGTTTTTGGAGGCTTCTAGCAACAAATGGAATAAAAAATCATTCATGAAACCAAGGAACAGACTAAAGCCACACCAATAGAAAAAAAAAAAAAAAAGAGATTAATCATATTTTTGCTATACAGTTACAAACTCATATCTACATATAGCAGATAATAAAACCCAAAAAATATAATGAAAGCAAACAAGAAGCAGCTGCTTCCAAGTAGCAAGTAATGAAGAGCAGTCCAAACCCGAAAGCCTAGTCATGCCAGCATAGAAGCGTAACAATACATCTTCTAATTATGTAGAGCCTACCTCTTTGTTCTTTAAGGAACCCACCAACTCCTTTAAATGATAACTTTCTTTTAGAATCACTAACACCAGAACTTTTAATCTCCATTTTCTCTTTAAACCTCCTCTCTCAATATCTCACTGTTGTTGTTGTTTTTCTTTCCCCCCTTTACCCGTCCTTTTTTCTTGGCTTCAAGACTTCAACGAACTTTAGTCCTTTCTTTCTATGATTTCTTGTGAATGGATCATTTTTGGTTTCTGGGGTATGAGGAGAGGTACAGCTTGGGGATAATAATTGAAATTTTGCATGAAAAGAGCAAGAAAGTGGGTTCTTATAGGGAAACTAGGAATGATAGTGAGTGGTCCAGGCTCCCCTGGGCCCAATATCTCATTAAAAAGGACAAAAAATGGTTTGCTGATGGGATCTAAAATGCCTCTATGCACTCTGGCACTGCACGTTCGGCCCCAGTTCACTGGCTTGCAATATACTCATCTAACATGATATGGAAGTGGAATATATTTGAAACCTAAACGAATTATCTCACCCAAGACATGTATGATAAAAGAAAAAATTTTGGCCGTGTTTGTTATCTACTATGGCATATGGGGTGTTTTAATTTTTCCCCTTTTCATCATATTCGTTTTTTCGGTGAAAAGAAAAACAAAGAATACACAGAAACAAAGAGGAAAAAATTCAACAAATTGATACAAATTTTCAAATAAATTGCACAATCTATTAATCTAATACCAAAATTAGCATTATCCAAGACCAAAACAAGGTGCCACTCCAAAAGATCGCCTGTCTCCGTGACAGAAAAAATCTATCCTCAACAACTAAATCATTGCAGGATATTTCGTTAATTATATGTACAAAGTCAAGATTCCTTTCAATGGGATCCTCAAAAATCTTCAAAACTAATCTCCCATTCACGGATCATGAATCTCCTCAGACTCAGTTTACTGCCTTAATTTATTCAATTAGCCTAATCCTTATCCCAACTCAATCAGTTTTTCGAACCACGGAAAAAATCGCTCAACAACTAATAATCTAAAATGGTTAATTGAAAGCAAAATCCGCATTGTGGGGCTTCACATATTCCTTTTCCCGTGAGAGACGCAATATGGGGTATCACATCAATTAAAGAAGACTATCATTAGATATTTCAAAGGCCCCCAAGCCAAGTGAGCATTCATTTCAAAGTTTGCCTTCTTTTTCTGGTCATAAGAAAAAGATCACTATCCTAATGTTTATACAATGGACAAGACAGCAGAATAGACATAGCTGTATGTGTGGTAAGGACGGACATCATCACGGGTGCACGTGAAATTCACGAGACAAACGTGGTCTCTGTCTGTGACGTACCTAGTTTTGCAGATGTAATTTTCGACCACATTTCTTATATTTGTTCTAGCCATCGCCGCTACTTCTGTTGGGGTTCTCCTATTTTGCCTTTTGTTTCTGTGATGGGAGCTTGAGCTTCCCATCTCTTTCTTATTCTATGCGCTAACAAGGACAGGCGAGCTAAGCTAACTACCTAAGCTTCCCATCTCTTTTCTTTTATCTTTTTGCTAGCTTCTTGTTGACTCTTAATTCTTTGATGAATTGTTCTTGTATTACTCTTAAAAGTTTTGATTTATTTCTCCCTCTATATTTCTTTGCCATATGATCATCTGTAATATACAATTAGGGGCTCAGCTTAATCCTCCACTATCACGGTGCTCTTTGCGGAAAAAAAAAAAAAAAAAACTAGCTGAGATTCGTAATGAAACAGTGAATGGAAATGAATAAGGAAACTTACCAAACTGATTAATGATTTTATTAGGGAAATTATCACTACACCACCTCTCTTTTGTTTTATATTCATTCAACTATTATAAAATTCTAACATGTTCTTTACATTACTTTTCTTTGTAAATTTGTATCAGTTAACCATTATTGTACTAACACCGTTAAATAATTTAAACGAAATAATAATTTTACTCTTAAATAAATTAAAAATTATTTTTTTATAAAAACTTTGAAAAATAAAAAATTATAATTATAAAAATTCCCCTAAATTTAATAAAAATAAATTTAAAATAGAGGTACTCAGCTGATTCTTATTAAGTTTAGATTTTACATAATTTTAATAATCATTTTTATTAAAATTATAATTTTGCAAAATTTTATTAAAATAACTGAATTTATTTATTAAAAAATAAATCTGAAAATTTTAATAATTTGGAGAATATTTATTAAATCCCAAAATTTTGTAATTATTTTTATAATTATAATTTTTTTATTAGCTTAGCTGATTTTTATTAAATTTAGATTTTGTAAAATTTAATAATTAGTTTTATTAAAATTTTATAAATTTTACTAAAATAACTAAATTTATTTATTAAAAAATAAATCTGAAAATTTTAATAATTTAGGAGATTTTTATTAAATCCATTTCGTAATTGTTTTTATAATTATAATTTTTATTAAAAAAATAAAAATTCTAATTTTGGGATTTATTTTTTATTAAATTTAGGGACATTTAATTATAATTTTTTATTTGTAAAGTTTTTATAAAATAAAAATAGTCTTTTAATTTATTTAGAGATAAAATTGTTATTTTGTTTAAATTATTTAATGATGTTAGTAGAAAATTGACTAATTGATACAAATTTAAAAAAATGGTACAAAAAATATGTTAAAATTCTGTAATGATTGAATGAATATAAAATAAAAGAGATGTGATGTATTGATAATTTCCATTTGATTATAATGAGGACAGACCGACAGATGTCTTATTTTTTTACCAACGCAACTCAAAAATCAAAGTACATTGGAACGGAAAAACAAAAACAAGAGTTCTAATCGTAGGGTGTGAGCATGCTGCTGTATTTGAAGTAGAACTGTACTCAACAAATAAGTGCGCTCTCATTTTTTTTTAATGTTGACATATTTCTAAATTATGGTTTAAGAGAATTATAAATGTGTCTACATTAAAAAAATACTGACCTCCGTTTTGAAAATAATTATATATATACATATGTGTGTGTATATATATATGATTATATATGCATGTGTATAAGTATGCAAAATATATTTATTCACGCAATGTGTGTATATTTAAGACGTGCAAGGAAAACGTAGTTACAAATAATAATGAAAATAAAATTGTTACCAATAAAAAACAAAAAAGAAATTATAGCAACGGTTTCTTACATTGCCCTAGTCAGAATGCATGCTTAAAAAAAAATGTTCTTTTTTTTAACTTTTCCAGTTTTCCCCACATGCCCTAGTTAAATTCTTTTTTGCTTTTCAAAGATAGAATACAATTTTTCTTACTCACCTACTATGATCAATCATTCATATTCCTTGTGTGGAAGAAAGACAAAGAATCGTAGCCCATCTAGCTATCCAAAAGTGCGCAACAAAACTTTCAACAGGGGAGAACCCTACCTGAAAATGACAGAAGCAAGACTCACTCGAGAAAGTACCAAAACTTTCAGTGAGGGCCTCAACATAAACTGACAGGCTGACGCAGCTGAGGAAAAGTTTCAAGTAGCAGTGAAAAAAAGAGATCAAAAGTGAGAAAAACTCTACTCTAGTACGAAATTCATGATCGTTAATGCAATAATTAATTGGAGTCCACAGTTTGACCAATGACTAGTCCCTCTCTGGACATGTGATGCAATACCAAAAGGCCAACTATTTCTATTAACAGTTTCTGGAACACTGCAAAAGCTTATAACCTTGATAGCTCCTCTTCTGTGAGGTTATATGTATTTGAATTTGGAACAGAAGCTGAAGCAGAAGCAGTTCAGCTTTAATCCAAAGCACTGCAACTGTAAACTTTTGGTACAGAAAATGGATTTATTCTAGGTGATTACAATAGTTTAGGTCAATAAATTTCTGAAAATTGACTCAGCATTGTACAAGATGAGTTCATTATTTAGTCAAAAACAGTGATAATGTTCATCATGACCTTGGTACATGCTGTTACCGTAGATTTTTTTCTCAGCTGTTGATATGCCGTACGATTGTAAGTTTGTAATAAGCCATCTCTGCAGAGATATTGATTACTAGTCAAAATCTTAAGAATAAATAATAGCAAATGACAGCTTGTAGAATACAAGTTTAAAAAATTTGCTTCTGCAATTAATTTAGCAGATGAGAAACACAGCACAGGCACCATGCCTAAGGCTGCCTCGGGCCCACTACTCCCTCTACCGACCAAGACAAGATGTTGAGGATCCAATGTGCAATTTGAAAACGAGATTGTAGAATCAAATGTACAATTGAGAAATCTGAATTGTTTCCGATTTTTTTTTTTCAATATACTATTTACAATCTAAAAATGCAATTGATATTAAGTGAACAACCATAAGTCCATCACTATTCGCTACCATTTTCCTTGTGAAAGTAAATTTTATTAAAAAATAGATAGCAAACTCTTTAACAGGGTAAATAATCTCTAACCACAGCTGAGAATGAAGCAAGATTATGAGATCATGCATTAGATTAAAGAATAAATATGAATCCTAATATTCTTCAATGGTGGAGGCAATACAACAGGAAAGATACTGACAGTGAGTGTGTAGTCTTTCACTCCAAAGGCAAAGAACTTGTCCATCATAATCAGTTATAGTAGTTATGCAACGTACTTCTCAAATTAACAATATTCTTGAGTAATTTCTCGTTCTCTTGATTCCCACTCTCTATCTCAACATGTAATGCTGCAAACAGCAAGAAGGTGAAATAAAACAGATTCAGCATAGAATTTCTGGTAAAATGACTAGGTTAACAGTTTGAATTCCCATATTTGATAGCTTTGCTATCTGACAGTAAAAGTGCCTAAAGAAATATTAAAAAATCATAAAATTTCTAGCAAGATCGACACTAATGATGTCAACTGATTTGCAGAAATATCTGTCCCTCTACTAAGAATCTATTGCTCCACTTCATTATATGCCTGGATATAGTATTAGCTTCTTGTTCTAATGCCATGGATCCAAACCTCACTAAAGAGCGGATTTTATAAAGCAAGTTGTAAGTGATGAAATTTTGTGCAAAATAGATCCCAAATGTTAAGCAATCTCTTAAAACTACCTTTAGATGGATCTTCAATGCTGGTCATTAAATTTTTATCATGCTTTAACTCTGTCTTTATTTCCTCTAGACATAAATATTTTGAATATAGTGAAATTAAGATTGAATAAATATTCAAGAAATATTCAACGCAGAATATGTGAATTGTGCAGTTAACATCATTTATAAAAAGTAAATAAACAAAAGGTTCCAAGAACCAGATATATATAAATCAATGGTGACTAACATTATTGCAAATTGACAATTGCAATATATGAGGACACAAATAGATGAAGAGAACACACATCTACTACTAAATATGCAATTGAAATTAAACAGGTGAATTGGGGTCTTTTTCGAACTAGCAGATAAAATATTAGGTTTATAAAATCACCAGAGTTGGAGGTGTGAAGATCCTCAAGGATTTGCTCCTCAAATGCGAGCATCGAATGCTTCAGAGAGTTAATTTTGTCATCCAAGAGATGAACTTCATTTTCAAGAATTTCCTTCTCTGACAACAAATTGACCAGTTCATTATTTTTGTCCTTATCAATGTCTCTCTGAAATTCTAAGCATAGTGTGGTAAACTGTTCCCTGTAAAGGAATGCCACATTTAGTCAACAGTATCTAATTTAGATGTTATATAAACCAACCTTAGTTCATATGCAACCCTACTTGTGAAATACTGTGTTAGAAGAATAAGAATATCATCAACAAACTTCCAAATATTGTCTTTTGAAGATAAATTCTCTGCACGAGACTGTGCATGCTTAATGCTTGAAGTTACATGGTATGAAATCGTCTAATGACCAGCATTGATTAATCTTAACATACAAAACATATGTTTCTCGCATGCTTAACAATTAATTTATGTATTGACTGAACCTGTTATTACTCTATATTGGAGTTTCATATACGTAATCAAATGATAACTTACCCATTCCTCCAGCTATTCATTTCACTTAAGAGGCACCAAAAATTGAACCCAATTAAAAAAAAAAAAAGATAAAAGGAACTGTAAATCACAAATAACATGTAGATAAAGACAGTCCTTGTGTCTGGCAAGCAAATCTGCTTTGAAATGCATTGATTAAGAATCTTCCTCTTCTTTTTAATTTTTAATTTATAAGAAAAGCATATGTCTAGTGCTTTTAAGTTCTCTAGAAAACCCCATCAAGTGCTTCTTTGAAAAATAACTACAAACATATTTCCTAGTCCTCCTCCATTTCAACAAAACACTAAAAGGCAAGATATAAAAGCACAACAATTCAACAGCATGCAGTTGAAAATTTAACATGATACATGAATCAAAATTTAGATACTCTTATTTTGCCTTGAAAAAGATAGTTAGAAGAAAATACCGCCTATCACTCATTCTTTTCAGCATCTCATCTCTCTCCCTTCTCAAATTATCTAATTGCCCCTCCAAAAACTCAACCGATTTTCTCAAATCGCCTGTAATGGCCAAAACACTATACATAACACAATGAATAAAATGCAAATGAAAATAGAGATCATAAGAATTTAAAGAAAATGTGACATACCAGTAACAGAGAGTAATCCGATGATCTCAAATTGAGACATGAAAAGGATCTTGGTTAACTCCGCTTCTTTGACCGCCAAATTAGTTTCGATCTCCGTACATCTGACGATCTCAGATTCGATCTCTCGTGTTATCTGGAAATTCGATTCGATTTCTTCATCGATCTGAAATCATAAATTACCATTAAGCCATAGATTTTGGAGCAAGAGACGAAAAAAATTATTCGAGTAGCTACCTGATCAAGCATGTCCTTGAGTGAAGAAATATGGCTGAGAATCGCTCCTGAATCGTCCATTATTCTCTTCTTTCACTGTGTCCCTCTCCCTCCGATCTCCCGCTTCTTCAGTGGCTTCTGTTTCGCATTTTAAATAGTTCTGATTTCCCGCGTTTCACTACAATTTGGACTTTAAAAAGCGTTTGTGACTCACTGGTGTTTCAGTTTTTTAAATAATAATTATCCATAGAACATATGCATTTTAATTGTTTTTGTTTAATAATGATAATGATAATACTGATTTTGACTAATCGTTCTAATCCGAAGAATAATCTTATCTCACTGTTAGTTTATTTTTATTTTTTAATATGTTATTTTCATAAAATATATTCATTTAGCTTTACAGATGATTTCTCAATTGGAATAATACTTATACATCACCCATTGATTAAGCTAGGATCACAGATTAATAGTTAATGAAATCATTTGATATTACACGCAACCATAAATAATTTAAATAATTAGTGATGTGTAATATTTTTGTTGTTTGTACAATTTTATATATCAATGGGTTTTATAATTTTTTATTGTAAATATATATTAAATTTTTAAACATATAATAAAACATTAGTTATGGCTAAGTTAGGACAAATCTATAGTAGAGTGTGAATCTTAACTATACACATAAAATGATAAATAAATAAAAATCATAATTTTAATTATATGATTACAAAGGAGCGTTTTACTTTAGAATAATTCCAACATAATCAAATCCTACAACATTTTGTGTAGTTTGTGTAGAGTTTTACAACAATGACAAGCTTTTATTGAAAGATTGGCTTTTACACCATATATGTTCTAATTTTTAAACATATATATATATATATATATATATATATATATATATATATATATTGAAAATTGTGAAAAATCTAGGGTTAAAATGTCTCTACAATCTTTGGAGGGAGATTTGAAAGGGTCATAGTTGAATTTTTTACAAAAACTGCCTAGTTCTTGCTTAGATTTCCTAAGGTCCCATTTTAGGCGCTTTTGTAATTTCAAATCTTGACAGATTTTTAATCATTCTTTGTTGATGAAACTGACTAACTCACCATAAGTAAGTTCGTCATAGGAAATTTGGTTGTCATAAAGGGTTTTAATGGAATTTCTTACCTTTTCTCCTAAGAGAGTAGGTAAGCCAACAAGAAATTTTTCTTTTCAAGCAGTATGATTTACATCATCTCTTAGAAAGAGACAGGTAAAGAAAGTGGTCTTATAGCTTTGAAAGTCACTAAATTTCCTACTTCTTAAATTGTGTAGTAACTCAGCATTTTTATCTCTTAGGTGTGAAGAATCACCTATGAAATGAAGAGAAATGGTCAAAATTAAAGTTGCAACTGTATCTTGAATGGGGACATTATATTCATCTATAATGGGGACTCGGTCCTCATCTGTTTGAATAGCATTCAAAATGTCTAATTGTTGCTGTTTGGTAAGGAGATGATCCCACCAACCTTTAAGTTGACTTATAAAACCTGCTATAAGGATTTCTGCTATGGCTTTATTAGAGGTTCCAGATTGGGTTTTATAGGCACTGGTTGCCATTGTCATTTGCTGTAATAGACCAAGTATATTATCCATTCTGTTACGGCAGAAAAAGTAGGAGAAGTTGGAGGAGAATGTTCTTTCTCTTCATGTCTTTGTACTCTTTGTCTAGTGTAGATTGGATGAGGAACACTAGTAGTATAGTTGACAGAATGGATAAAAGAACTAAGAATATCCGAAGTAGAAAATCTAAGTTGATCTTTAAGAACTTTTATTTCTGTAGGGATTTTTGAAAATTGTTTTTCAAAGGAATGTATACTAGAATAAGAATCTTTATCAGAGAATCTGGAAGAATTTGATCTTTTAAAAGATAATTTGACTTTACCATCAGAATACTAAGTCACATTTTGTAACTCTGTATTTGACTCAAGATGTTTTGGAATCACTGGTTCAGTGGCTCCATCTAGAATCCATTTGTCTGGAAGATGAATGTCTTTTCCATTGGATTGGTTTTGAGACAACATATTGGCTTTAGACAAATCAGTCTGCAAGAGAAGAGTCTCATCTCTTTTTGACTGGAATTTATGTTGCCTGTTAAACGTATAATTCATTGCTTTATATAAAATTTTGTAAATTAATGCAACTGGAATTGAACCTTTAATCATATTATAATTGTGGGTTTTGATTTGCAAAATCATGCTTTTGAGGAAATTTTTGTCTTTAAGGGAGTCTGTTATGTTTAGATAACAATTGAAGTGGATTGGGCCTTTACAAAGACTTAATTCTATACTACTGAGTAAAGAATCGTCAAAGAAAATAAACCTATCATCCCGAAGGACAGCGAGGATGGAAGTATCTAGACCTTCTTTGGTCAAAGGCTTTATTCCTAATTGGATTAGACCAATATAAACATAATTAAACCTTTTCTCTTTTAAATTCTTTAAAGTATTTTTTAAAAATAAGTGAATTGTTTCAAAAGATTTTGATAGAGTTATATCTCTTTCTTCAGTCTTTATAGCATAATTACTCTTTAAAAAATCAAATTTTTTTGTTTTATAAATCATTTCTTTAGAAACTTTGAGTAATTTCTAACAATCAATAGCTTTATCAAAATCAACTATAACAAATTCCTCGGAACTCACAACATTCTTTGAATCCTTCATTTCCAAAACGATTGTTAACAAAATATTTGCTAACCTAAACATAATTCCATCCATGAAGGTTATATAGTCTACACCAATTCCACTAAGCCATAAAACCTAAATCAACTGCAGCTACTAGTACTCCTTCATCAAGCCCATTTCTTTGTATTAACATATATATTAACATCAGAATGCATGGAAACACTGGTAAGTTAGAATTTTAGAATCTAATTACAGGACATATCCATAGCGACGTTTGCAAATCACAACCGCCATAAGTCCAACAAGAAATTTTTGCTCTTGTATTCCAAAACCTCATAAAAGCACCGAAGAATCAGATATATTTTCCATCCAGTATCCAGAAGGAATTATGATCAGTAGACCTTGTGCTAGAAGTTGTGGCTTTCAGCTGTAAAGATCAGAGAGTGAAATTCCAAGCCCGAATCCAATCCTCTGTAGATCATCGGAATTCACCTGCTTTGAACTCATGGGATGACACAAAATTCTAACTAAAGAGGGCAAGCTATTGGTAGGGGTGCAGCGATTCTAATTTCTTTTCAAATCAGAGTGTTCTTACTTCTTTCCACTGTTATAGCCACAGACCAACACAATTTTTTCACTGTAAGTCAAAATATTCACGTTTTTTGGGCTGTAAAAGGCTCATTTTCTCCTGCTGTGGTAGGTTCCTCCACCTGAATAATAATGATGCCCATGGCGTGATCCACCAGTTCTCCTGCTGGTTCCTTCCCATGAGCTACCTCGGCTTGCAACTCTGCTGCTGCCACTTGGCATCCAATTATTCAATATCTGTGTTCCCAACCCATTATTATCCTCTTCTCTATCATTATACTCCAATACCAGCCTCTTTATATCTTGTTTCTCCTCCAACTCAGCTGCTTCTTTCTGTTTTGTGCTTTGCACAAGGGTGCAATCTCGAGGAATGTACATTTGCTTTGTCTGTTGCTTGTTTCCACGCTTCACAAGAACTTTCACCTGAACTTCTTTGACTTCTCCAATGTCCTCCTCTAATGCCTCATCACCACTTTCCCCTCCAACCGTCCTCCCATGATGATCCTTCGAAGATCCTTCAAACACATTCATTGGTATCATCATATTTAAAGTAGGCCGGCCTCTTAGCTCTTGTTTGCGCTGCTCCATGCTCTCCTGAACTACAGCCCGAAGCTCCTGCTCAAAATTTGCTAGTTCCTCAGGGTCAACCTCTGCAGCCTTCTGTCTGAAATGAACTTCATCGTCCTCATCAGAAGCAGGTCCGCCGCCCTCATCATCATCCTCGTCCTCATTGTCACATTCTTCATCATGATTCCCTTCATCCAAGTCTTCTTCATCATGCCCGTCTGGGTCAATTGTGCCACTTCCTGAATCACTGTCACTGTCCCCAATATCTTCATGCAGTCCACCATTTTCCCCAGTACCACGTACTGCACTTTGTCCATTAGCTGAAACGGTGTTGGAAGTAGGTCGCCTAGAAGGCTTTTCAGTGTCAGAGTGCTTCTCAGTATTAGCTTTATCTGTTGAGACATTTCGTTCATGCTCTTCAAGCTCTGTCAGAGCTGCATTAACTTCCTCAATGGAAGAATATCGAGTCATGTTCGGGCGTAAGTCCGCAAATAAATCCTGCAAAGGCTTCAATTTATGAGCTCACACACGATACGTGCATGGGATAATATTATCTAAAACAAATTCCAAATAAGGTTAAATGTTCGAATAAGATATAAAAGCAACAAAACAATGCCAAGGGAAGATATGGACATAATAACCCAAGGATCTTTACTATATGCAAGATCCTAGCTCAAGTTTTCTCAGCAACAACCCTGTCCAATAAAGATTCATATTCCCTAGGTGAAATGATTTCCGAAACACAGCTCAAGATCGATATCAAACCGAGTACAATTCTGTTTATTAAATATTTATATATATCTTTAATCAACTTGTAGCCTACAAGATACTTTTTGAAATTTGTGAACTTTTCTCAAGGTAGCCTATGAAGGGATGAAAATCAAGGAGAAACCAAAACGCTAAGATTTCTCAATGCAAAAATTCCCAGTCCTAGGTCCTCTCTTAAAAAAATATTATGCACGACAATGGCATTATCGTTTTCAATACAAAAGCTCAGTGTGTATCTGTTAAGTTCTATGCTTTCAACCATAAAAAGTGTTCCATAAGTTAATCAACAAACTCTGCATCTTACATAGCTGCTCTCTTTTGGCACCAACAGTATAATCCTGAGTTAACCCTAAGGCAATAGATCATATAGATGCAGCTTACAGCTTATCCATCCTGAAACTGAACTTCAGGTGACAAGGGTTATATCTGCCATTCACGACATTTTCAACCATTAATCCAGCTTAGCCTAGATATATACTCTTCATACTATGATTTAGCAAGGTTGCCCAGCCAATTTAATATAACTCATTTTTGAGATAAATGATGAAACCAAAAGAAAAGGAGAAAAGGGTGGGGTTAATATAATATCTAAAATCCTAGGATAATTTATTTATGAAGTGCAGGTCGTTATACATTTTGCAATGCCATATACCAAAGATTTTCTTTTTCAAATGGAAAAAGAAACCCCCTGTTTTGAGGGGGGGGGAGGAAGAGCTAAGTCGCAGACCTGTAAGTCGAATTCAATATCCAATGGGAGTCCACCTTTGCTGAGAATATACCTCTGGAAGTGTATCAAAAATCGATCAAGTTTCCTCTTGGAAGAGCCTCGGTCAAAGTAGTGGCCACAAGTCTCAAGAAGAGTAATAACCATCCTGATCCGGAAACAATCTTCTGGTGGGTCCAGCACGTCTTGCTAACAGCATGAATAACCAGATATTAGTCACCATTTGAGAGAAGGTTAAGTAAGAATTCGTGACCAAAATTAAACTGCAATAATAACAATAAAAGTAAAATGAAAATCTATCTAGATTTTTTCAAGTTATGCTATTGTCTTACATCAAGATTTATCTCAAGGAAAACTATATTGTTGACAGAAGCACTTGCGAAAATACACGTATAACTTTCTCCACTTTCATGGCTATATCAAAATTTCCAGGACATGAAAAGAAAATCCATACCTCTGCTGTCCCATGGCCGAAGACAAGAATCAAATAAAGTGTATCAAAGATAACAGATGAGTCCACATGTTCATAGTTGTACAGCTCCCCGAGAAACCGCATATGAGCAAGGCGTCTCTGCTGCATCCCATAGTCATTCAATTCCAGACCAAGCCTAATCTCCTCCAAAACCTGAAAGTAAATGATGCAACTGTTACAATTTCAACAAAGGTTATAAACACAGCAATTTGCGTGCAAAAGATTACTCTATCTACAAGAGTTTCTGGGTAAATTTTTGTATTATTTTTTTCATCATTGGTTGTTACAATTTGGGACTGGCTAGGAAAGGTTTAATTTGCTATCCCAGGATAGCTACATATCTTCACCGAAAATGTCATCAATAATAGCAAAAATCAGTTTGCCCGAATTTCATCACTTAAAAGCCCCTTTAGTGAGTGATGGGAAAGAAATAGTGTCAACTCAGCTACACCACCTTTTTCACCTTTAGGAAAGTACTTTAGAACTCCATTCCAGATATGTATTTCTAACTTTGAGATTCTGCTGTGGTTATGCTACTTATACAAATTACCTTTTTCGTAGCAATGATAAGAGTTCAACTGAACATTTATACAGAAGCAATACATGCCTAAAAGTTTATGATATATGAGTATCCTTTCACATTCGTTTTCCTTTCCATATGCTCACTTGTTTTCTATCCAAGGAAGTGAACTCACAGAAGCAGGGAAAATTTATTATGTTAATCGTCGCTAAAAAACAGAATCAGCATCAATAAAGTAGACATCAGACAGCTTCAAGATCAGTGGGAAGGAGGGAAAAGAAGCTTATAGTACTACTTCACTTTCACCCCAAGACAAGACAGGGATAAAAGCAGCTCTTAGGTGTGACCAGAACTATCTCAAAAACTACTCTGCCAGGTAACTCACTTGATCCGGATCCAGTACCAAAAATTCCAAGTTAGCAGGGATAACCACCATTCTGCAAACGCTTACATGGAACAGATTCCTCATTACCAAGAGCCTACCTGGCATCAATCTTCGCAGTAAAACAACAACTTCGTCACAATATTTGGACGTTTCAAGGATCTACCTTCAGTATGTCAGTGTACTCAAGCAATTAAACACACCAAATGTGACATTATAATCTCCATTTCTACCTTCAGAAACAGAAAAATTGTTATAGAGTGCATTCAGGAGAAACCATGAATGCCCTGAGCCAGTATTCTGGATCTTATACCATCATATGCTTAACCAATGGTTGGTTAAACTAACATAACAACCAAGCTAACCCACAAAAAGAAAAATGATTATCAGGCAGATCATTAGAGAACATTAGTGTGCATTTTAAAATCTACATCACTATGAGAATATACCAGAAATACATTTAGTAACAGAAGCAAACCTCATCAACAACAGCTACGGCAAACTCATCATGATAGCGACTTAAACCAGCAGTGAGAGAAGCAATCAAGTGAATCTGACCATACTTCCCTTTATGAACCTTCATAAAGCACTTCAAAAGGTATGACTCACAATCACTCCAAGGTAATTTACGGAGTTGCCTCAGCACATGCTCAATGGAAGACTTATCAAGATCAGAGAATAGTAACTTCCTGATATACTGCAAAATCATTATGTGGAAGGTTATTTTGTGGTATAGATAAAAAAAAAAAATTATGAAAGATATTTAACCACACATAAGATAATGATCTATACCTGATGTAATGGAGGACGGACTTTAGATACTCGTGCAGATCTTTCAGGAGGTTTGCACAGGTAGTAAGCATTTTCCACAAGAGTTGCATGCCGGGGGTCCAAATTTTTGACATTCTTCAAACGCATTAAAATCTCCAACATGTTGGCCATCCGTATACTAGTTTCAGGGGAACGATACAGAAAGCGGCCACATGTCTCAAGAAGATTGCATGCAACATCAATGTTATGATGAGTGAAATCATCCAAACAAGCCTGGGAATAGGAGGAAGCATGAAAGCAGTTAGCAAACATCCACTAAAATGGTGCAGCTCAGAGTAATAACAAGAGTGATAAAAGAAGAGCAACTAAGATAGCTGCAAGGTACGACATCAATGTAGTTTCATTTTAACTCTTTTGGAAAGATGGAATTTAAAGCACCATCAAAGACAAGAAAAGAGAAGAAATAAAAAAGAAGCTTTCTAGACAAAACATTTAAATATTGATTTGTATCTCCACATACCGTAACAAACTACGTATACGGCACACATAAACACACACAAATGCATACCATCTCTACACACCAACATGAACTAGAGATCTTTCACTCAATCACCAACTAAGCATATACCTTTAGACAACTAAAAACAAGACCAGCTGGAGCAATTTTGAACTTGCATAGTTCTCCAATAAACCTAATATTCCTGATCTTTGTTTCAATGTTCATTTGATCCTGCAGTGGCAAATTATGACTCAGTATGCAAACAATATAAATTAATTCAAAAAAAAGAAGAGAATAAATACAGAGCGAAGACCTTTTTATTTATCAAGAAGTTGAATTCTTCTTCCAACATCTGTATCAGCATGGAAGAGACATCCTTCATACAAGTTGAAAGTGTGGCAACCATGCGTGAGTAGTATGGCAGCAGTTCCAAAGATGTTCGTGGGACATTAAACAATGCCCTTACTAGCCTTTTCCTATTTGACTTTGAATTTAAATAACAAAACTCCACCTGAAGATATGTAATAAATAATTATAATCTTCAATACAGATGCACTCTACAACCAGAAAACAGGAGAATTGAACAGTAAAAGTCCAAAAGAGGTATTATTACAGTCAATTGATCTATAAGGTCGCGGCTGACACAGCCTGGGAGTCTCTGCAATAGAGCATCCAAATTCGTCCCCTCAACACCTTTAAGTTTCTCCTTTTCAGTTTCCACCTTTCTTTCTGTATCCTTTTCTTTTCCCTTTTCCTTGTCTGGATCTTTAGCCTTTTCTTTGTCTTTTTCTTCTTTATCCTTTCCTTTTCCTTTCTCCTTGTCTGGATCTTTGGCCTTTTCTTTCTCTTTTTCTTCTTTATCTTTTCCTTTCTCAACTGATTTTCCCTCTGGTGAAGCACCCAAATCTGCAGAAACCTCTGCAGTATCTTGGGCAGCCAACTGACCTTGGTCAGGTTCAGAAGCAGGGTCCTTACAAGAAAATAAAATTTTCTATAAACAACTGCAAATTAGGTATTAATATTTGTATAGAAAAGATTAATCACACATATGTATTTATGTTACTAAAGCACAAAGAGCAATGAAAAGCCCAATCAACCACAGTTCTGTGATAATCAATGGAAACTAGAAGAGAATAAAATAAAACTGGCCAAGAAACCTAAAAAATCCACCACTTTGCTCTTACGTTATCCATGGTCCTACTAATCTTAGGTTTCTTTGCATTAGGTATTTGATTTTTTTTTTTCCCAGTTTTGAACTTTAAACATCAGAAATAAGCGATATTTCAAAGGTTCTGTCAAAATGCAAATAATTATATAAAAGCATAGAAAATCAAAGCAGATATAGTAACCTATTGAATACCTATAAGTAATCTAAATTGTCAGCAACAATTTGCACAGTAGTATAAAACATCTGACTCTTACAATTAGAAGTAGAGTTTGAAAATTTCACAACCTTTAACACTAAAAGATGCAAAATCTGTCAGCATGCTATAACTGTGTGGGGAAATGAAGAAGAATTCCAGTTAAAAGGACTTAAAAATTCAGACTTCATACAGTTGGTTGCTCCAATGGCTTCACAGATGGCTCATTCGCTTTATGCTCTGCTTCTCCCAGTAATACTGCTGGCACAAATGCTCTGAACAGTACATAGATTGTTGAAGTTAAATTTCAGTATTAAACAAACCACCATCTAAGTGATATTCCAATCAACAGAAAGCTTCAAATAGTTGTTATGAAGAAAAAGAAAAATCTAACCTGAGATCAGGTAAGCATTCATAGAAAGCCCTAGTCTCTTCATCATCCCACACAGGTTCTGTCACAGAAGAATCTTTGCCAGATGCAGGAGAAGCATCTTCTCCAGAGGTAACCCTAGTAGTGTGAACATCCTCTGGCATGACTGGAGGCTGCATATCAAGTGCCTCTGCTAAACTGGGAAACACAAAACCTCCAAGGTGAGCGGACCACGAAAACCAAGCAATAAATGGATAATCATCGGCTATATCCAGTATCAGACAGCAAACCGGATAATGATCTCATTCTAAGCCTCCCAACAAACACTATGGCCAGAAAACACCACTCAAGTTGACACAGGAGAGAGCTAACACACATAATGACAAATCCTCAACTAAGAATGCACAACACCAGTACCAAATATCCTCTGGACAGAAGACTAGGACTATGTTTCCATAATGCAGCATAACCCATCACACATTACTAAGGTAAATCGAACTATTCCATCAGCTGCAATGGCTGTCTTTTGACCTACTGCCAATTACTGAAAAACCTTCAGAATTAGTATGTGAAGGACAAGATCAAGAACCAAAGCACCAACTAGAGACAAGGAATTAAAAATCCAGAACATATATATTCATCTGAATAACTGAATCTAAGTAAACATCTACAGCAATCAATTAACTCAGTCCACATTCTGACTTCAAGCAGTAGCATTATCATCTTCAACAATGGTTGTCTAATTAAAAGATTAATCTAAAGCTTCAACTACTGAGTGCCCACAACTCATAAGATCTCAAATTTTCCAATTTAAGTATAACATGAATTCTAACAAGAAAATGACTATACCACTGACCAGAATCTTGCTGTCGCTTGTCAGTACAACTCATATCACCCACAAAATAATAAATTTAGTAGGTATATTAACTCAAGGACCAGTGAAAAAAGCCTTAACCATAACGACATTTCTAAACCAGATAGCTTTACGTCGAGAACTATTCTCTCAGCTTATGCCTCCTGGTTCAGCTTTTATACAACCAGAAATGAGTACGATACTGTAGTGACTGAAAAAGTTGTCGTAGACAAACAAAAGATGAAATAAAATCATCAACTTACGAGGAGACATTACGGTACAAATGGTCATAAGATTTTCGTAGCTTTTCATATGAGGATGAATTTTCTTCACTGAGCTCTCCTTTAGCATTTAAAATCTTTGCATTTTCATTTTCCATTTGCCGGAGTGACTGCAACAGGTTGAACATCAAATAAGGCCTTCAGAAAGAAGTAAAGAACAATAATCAAGCATGAAAAAGGATGAGATCCTGAATCTTATACTGTTGATTAGCAGAATCCAAAAATTTCCAACCATAGAAATCTAGATACAAGAACCACTACAACAACTAATACATTAGCTTTTAAACAAGGCTATAAACTCTTACAGAATGCTCTGCCTGAAGAAGTTCTTGGACAGCATTGTAATATGTATGAAATGCCTTCTTGAAAATTTTCTTTTGATCTGCCGTGATATTAAGGCCCTTAAAAAACTGTAGCAAAATGTCAACGGATAAATTACACACAAGAAATAACATCCAAGAGAAGCAACTAGGGGAAGAATCAAAAGACAACTACAACTACAGAAAATACATCTAATGTGAATTAGAGATCTCAATAGGAAAATGTACAAAGTATAGAGAACGGAAAAGAGATATTAGACAAGTAACAATCATTTATAAACAAAAAAGAAAAGTTTGAACCTCTTCATAAATTTCTTGTCCAGGTCCAGAGAGTGGGAGTCCTAAAAAGATTCTTCCTTGTCGAGCAAAACTAGCAAGAAGTGTCAAATTTGTCTGCGTAGTATCTCGGTCCTTTAAGTGTTCTATGCTAGTAAGATCCTTGATGATATTAATGAATATGCTGCTATCTTCTATAATCCCGATAAAATAAAGTTCCAGGAGCAGTTTCAGGGTGCTGCGCTTCTTCATGGCCTTCAAGCTCCTGTCAGCATCCAAGTCCTCACCAGATTTTCCGGGAAAGAATACTTTCAAGAGTCCATCAACGAGGCATGGTGAGAAGTCTTTGTACCGTTGATGAAGCAAAGAGCATATCTTCAGAAAGTAGACAAGTGTCAGCCATAAGCCCAGTAACAATGTATATGTGTATATATAAATATTGGCAATATACTTACAAATACAGTTGCTCTTGTTCTTGATACAGAATGGAAACTTAGTACAATCATCACTCACCAATATGTACATGATCAATTGGTAAAGGACCTCAAGAATACTCAGCATCGTACACAAGTTTTGGAGGTCAAATCTACAAATTTGCCAAAATACTAAAAAAGAGCAGGCAAATCACAAAAAGCAATAGACAAGCATGCTTGTCATGCCCTTAGGGTTCATTTCAAGTTCAAGTCTCAGATTAAAGAGAATTAAAAGTAAAATAAATAATTAAAAAAATTAACTTGAAACCTAATATGGATTGAAGGACCTCTAATTCACACAGAATTATCTTGGAGGCCATAATGTATACTATAATTACCAAAAAAGAATGTCGAATTGTTTCTTAAGTAATTTCAAAGTGCTAATATTAGCTACAATAGATAATGCTGAGCTTCTTTATACAAGGAGATCAACAACAATAAGCCAAATATCAAAAGAAATTCAACCAAGGGACAAAAGATAAGATTAAAGAGATTATTATGATAAAAGTATAATAAAACATTTTTAAAAAATATATATATATATAATGGAAGATGTAAAGTGGGAACCCCAAAAATTTTCACAGTCAAATATTTACAAAGAGTACCTGAGCTGCTGCTTGAATGTCCGAACTTCTAAGCTTGGCATCACAAATAGCAGTCACAGCCTCACTGACAAATTTGCTAAGATTGACACTTCTCAACTCATCCATCAGTCCTTCTCGCTGCTCTTCATTTATCTGCTTTAACTTTTTGATAGTTGCTGTGTTGCGCTTAATGCTGGAATCCAATGTTCTGAGGAATCCGGAATCTGGAACCAACATGGAACTTTATCAAAATATATGGTGCAGTAATTCCCATAGAGGTCCTGAATTAGATCTAATGCCTTAAAGTTCTCAAAGAACCTAAAAAAACTGTATTTCTTATTTCAATTCACAAATATATCAGAAAATTACTGAACCTTGATATCATGGATACGCCAAATGAAAACAATCATTCTCTTAAAACATCTCTATGACCAACCCAATTTGCAATTTCTAAATGCAAGCTTGCAAAGCAAAGCCCAAGGCCTCAAATGTCAGACAAATTGGACTGACATGCAAACTATAGTGCATCTCCAAAAGCCTACAAGCCTAAAGAATAACATATTAAATGTCACGGCTTACTAAAAACATTATCTGAAATACCTCATTGCTGTTTTATATCATTATGGCAACAAGTATGAAAGCACTCATTTTCATACGAGGTTTAGAGACTGAAAAGCAAGACAAACCTGAAACTTCAAACGTATCCATTTTATGGACCAAAAATCAAATGTTAATGCACAACCCTCAAATTCTATTAACTATTACTAACCAGGCCTTTCAGGATTCAAATTGCTTTGACGGAGCGCCATCTTTGCCTCAATTGATTTCTTAATTTCCTCAAGGCGAGCAACAGCTTCCTGCAATAGAAAGAAAAGAATTACAAACAACTTAATAACTTTGCAGAGAGACCCCACCAAAAAAATAAAAGCAAGATATGAAGAAACCTTTTCTTAGATTACTTTTAAAAAAAATCAGTTTAGGAAAATTTCAACCACAGCCCAACATAGAGACACCATTAATGATTTTATTAACGATATGAGCAGGAAAAAAAAAAAAGAAACATAAGGAAGAGCATAGTCTAGGACATAGAACTTAGTTCCAATTTTTGCTAAGTATGACATAGTTTCCTAATATCTGAATGCTATAAAACTTTCAGTTACGTGTGTTTGTTGCAAGTCAGCTAAAATTGCTTCATAATATGACCGTTTTTTTTTAACCTACAATCAAAGCACTCTAAATCAAGCAATGTGCATATCAAGTTACAATGTAATAACTCTCACCTCGTCACCTTGCTTATCATTATGTTCACCACTGACACGGTATTCATCCTCGTGGTGATCCATCTTTCTAATGATATTCGCTAACCTATACAAAAGCAATTTGAGAGACTCAATACCAAAACATTAATAATAGGCCAAAAAAAAAAAGGCGATATGAGATTCTTGTACCTTCTTTACACTATTACCAAAAACAGCTCAAACTAAACAATCCGATCCATGATAATATAGCAATACAACCGACCATTTAGAATATACGTGCACACATATGCAAATTATAGATAGTTATTACCATTCAGGGGGAAATAATGGAGGTAATTATTAAGTAAAAACAAAAGCTCACAAAAACAGCACAATCTGATTTAATTGTAAATGATGCAACAAAATCCTAAACTATTCTGCAGGCACAAACTCACAAAAGACAAGAAAAATAAAAACGTTCAAGAAAATGTAAGCTAGGCTTGGACACAGTCCAGTCTGATTTCTCTCTCTTCTGTTACCGTCCGAAGCAAACACAAATTATAGTTTTTCTCTTTAACTTTTTTTTTTTAAATTTTACTGAGAATTTCATTTTCAACAACAACAACAAACACTCTCACCAAAATCTGAGCCCCACGTAGGCGTTGCACGAATAAAACCACAAATTGGTGTCCATCCACGGCTAGAAAGGTTTCTTCCATTTTTCTTTACCTTGATTTCTTTTTCCCCCTTGTTTGATTATCAAGTAATTAATTGTTTGCAATCTTAGTTTGAGATGGAGGTTAAGTAATATTAACATGGAACAATCTGTAAGGAATCGGAACCTTGCCAGTTCAGTATTCTTGAACCTAAACTTCTTCCAAAATTTTCCAAAAAATAAAAAATTCAGTATGTAAAAATATAAGTTCATGACCTAATGCCCTGTTACGTAATAAAAAAAATAAAAACTTACAAAAGAAAAAAAATACATCATATGAACAAACAGGAAAATACCCAGATTAATTAAACGGAAAAACGAGCAACAAAATCCATAAAGCACAACGTTTCGACAAGATCTACAACTGAAAAACTGAAAGAGGAGAAATCTGAGTCGACTCACCGAGTTAAGGGGTAAGGAGAAGGCGCCTGAGGCTGAAACACGGCACAAATGATGAATTAAAATTACTGAGCCGGGGGTATGTTGAAACTTTTCGAATGGTTTCTGGCAAGTGATGGTGATGGTGGTGGTGCAAATGCTTATTGCTGCTTCTTAATAACCGATTTGGTTATTTAGGCCGGAGGAGTACGATTTCAAAGGTTTTTTTTTTAATTAATTATTAATTTCACCCATCAGAAGCTTCTATAGACATTGGACCGTTTAATTATTAGTTAATCACAATCAAAAAAATTATAAATGATATTATTAAAAATTAACAATAATTCTCCAAGAATTCTTAAAGTTTTATTTTATTTTTACTATTTTTTAAGTCTGAAACGGACTATAAATTATCAAATTCGACGATACTAAAAGATATAATGATAGTAATGTATTTTCTTAGTGCATGGCAAAATAGTTTTTAGTGGATATCGAATTGAGAGGTTTTTTGGGAAGTTTCAACAATCCCTCTACTTATAAATACTTACACACACACTAGAATTTAGAAGGGTAGAGTTATATAATGGATTAAAATTTAAGGGATCTTCATACGTTGAAGTAGATTGTATAAAATTATATTAGATTGTATATTTATTATGTGAAGTACTCACTAATTGAATCTATTTTTTTTCATTAAAAAACAGATACAGGTGGCAAAATTTAAAATAAACTTTTTTAACCTTTTACCTCCTTAAGATTTGAATCTGTGGGACCAGTTAAATAAAGCTATTTAAAAGCACTTGAGCACAACTTTGGGAGCTACTCACAAATTGAATTAATTTAGAAGAAGATAAAGTATAGTAACATTAATTTATTATTATAAAGTATTTAAAATTAATTTTCTGGTCAATAAATTAATAAATATAACTTTTTTATTTCATTACATTAAAGAGATAATGTTTTGAAATATTGTGTTATTAATATTGAAAATTAAGTAGGAAACATAATCTTTTGAATTATCGTTTTTTTGGAATAGAAGATTTATTCATGAATTCCCTTACCTCCGCAAAAGTTTTTCATTTTTCAATTAATAACTTTACTTTTATTTTCTTTTCTAGTAACTTTATGACCAAATTAATGATAAATTCATTGGTATAACTTCTCTAAATGTACAAATAATTCCTCCGTTTGATCGGTTCTCACCTCAGTTTTTTTTTAATATATTGACTCAAAAAATGAGATTTTCTAAAAATAATAACAATTATACATTCTAGACAATGAACGAGGGAAAATAACTAAATCTTGCCCTCATTTATAATATGATATACTTGGGCCGTCTTTTCTTCGTCCGGCCCATTTTACAGCCACTCACTTAGAAGCACAGTACCACAAATCTGTAAGGACTAAGGATGATCAGCCTGGTCTCTCAAAAGTAAAAAACAAGTTTGATTTGCTACAAGAAGATGATCTACAAACCAATTTAGTAGTCTTATTGTAATTTGTAAGAATCATGCACCCCTATAGTACTTGACTTTCTTCATCAATTCATGAGCTAAATTAAACTGAACGCCATATTTGTAAAATTGATCAAAAGTGAGGAATAGTTGTTCAGTTGATTAGATAAAATGTTAAAATGTATACTACCATCACTCTATCCTTCAATGTTAAGAAGTCAAAAACAAAATTTCTGCAATCTCACGTCACGTTTTCCTTCACAGAAACCAGAAGCAATAACTACTTTGCCAGTCCTTTTCACTGTTGTTTTGAGGAATGCAATGCAAAGCAGTCATTTGGTATTTCAAGGCTGAAATGATACTGATCTTTTCACGATGAAACAAATTCCTGCATCAGCCAGGATGATATACATGCGTCAAATACAGATAATAAAATGGAAGCTGCCTACCGAAGAGTGAATGAACATGACAGAACAAGAAGAAATAGCTTTGGGAATCATCATGATAATAGACAATCAGACTACATATATGATATGGATAAGCAAGGAACGAAAGATTGTGCAACCACATTATGTCACTGGTAGTCATTTAGCTATAAAAATGAAGCATTTAGCTATAAAAATGAAGCATGGCTGATGTCATTTGAAAAATCAGTTCAGAAGGTTCCAATGATCAGCAACACTAAAATATGGACTATGAAAGAAAAACATACCTTCTTTTGCTTTTTATCGCTTTTTCTTAGCTTACGAGAGCACTAATTGATCATTGAAAACTCTTTAAGGTGTCTAGCCATGCATGGACGATAGCATTTCCAAATTTTCACCGGAGGACAAGGCTGGAATCCCTAGTAAAGTATTCTTTCCCCCTTGTTGCTTCTTCCCAGATTAATGGTCCTACTCAAATTCTTTTTTTTTCTTTTTTAAACTTTCAGAAAGAAAACAGACCTGAAGCACAAATGGGGTGCAAGAGCATCCGATGAAAACTCAAATCACTCCAAGTACTGCAGCTTTCAGCGAACCTCAACCTTATTGTCGAGAATGTAGTCAAAGCACATTACCTTGCAATTTCTAATACTAACATTGCTTAGACACTGAAATTTTTTATCAAATAAATCACAGAGGATGGGGAAGCGACACAATGTAAGTTGCACAGAAGGTACATCCATCAAACCAAAAAGTCCTAAAAGACCCAAAGGTTTTCTGCCCATAATTATTCAAGCACAGTCCTCAGAATATAATAACTTCTGACAAACCCATGTACCACAAGTGCACTTCAAAATGTGATAGGGAAAAACAAAATGACCAACTACAGTGCAAAAACCTTCAACACCGCATTAAATAACACAATCAGAACTCATTTCAAGCTGTTTTGATAGTAAGTAAATAAACTATCCAAAAGCTAGAAACTCTCACCTACTTCCGGTTTCTCCTGGTCGGATTGCTCCAATTAATCACCTATGCTCAACAAGCAAGATTATAAAACCTCTTTCTTTCGCATTAATTTTAAAATCTTGGAGAGAAACAAATTGGGTTTGCTTGGTAAGTGGGAAAATGAAAGAAAAATAAGAAATATAATAGCTTACTTGATATTTCTTATTTCTTTTGGTAATTCAAACAACATAATACACACAAGCCTCAAAAATTTCATTTCATACCGAAGCTTCCCTGTCATTTCTCACCGAAGCTTCCCTGTCATTTCACAAGAACAGAGCAGTTTGAAAAAGAAAAACAGAAGAAAAAAAAACTAAAAAGCTACATGGAATCATCAAGTTCCTTCAACTTCTCTTGCTTCTTCTTCATTTCGCTCTCATACTTTCTCAATCTCTCATTCATCTTCTCCTGCATATTAACAAAAATAAAGTTTTAACTTAAAATGAATGAGCTGTAGTATGCGTTGTTTGACTTGAACCGGAGAAACAAATTGACTACTCCTTGAATGCCCCAAAAATTATAAAAAAGAAATAATAGAGATTCTGAATCTTCCTAAATTTTCAAGCACTTTCTCGAGAACCAAACAAGGCAAATAAGCAAAAATGAAAGTAAATAAAATCAAAACTAAGATAGAGAGAGCTAATCATAATAAAAATAAAATTGGACCTTGTAGCTGATTTCCATACGATGCATAACGTAGAAACCTAGAATGCCGCCGAGGATTGTGCCCGTTATGATCCGTACGGACGCCCAATACGGTGACGCCACTGCCATTTTCTCTCTCTGCTTCTCCCCGTTTGTTCTCCACTGTGTGTTGCTTTTCGAAACAAAACGCACCGTATTCTGATTCTCACAGCTTATGCTATTGCACGTTTCCGTTTCTCATTTACTCTGGACTTAAACGCACGCTTAACACCTTTTTCTATTATTAATCTTTTTAATAAATCTATTTTCCATCACTGAAAACGCACCGCTTCACATGGCTGGTAGATACGGAAGGCAAGCCAAGCCAGAGCCCCGCCCTAGAGGTGGCCAAAAAGTCTAGGATGGCAAAATTGGAGTTCGGGTCCGGGTTTTGATTTTCCGGATCTGCACCCGGATATAATTTTTTTTCCCAGATTTAGATTTTAATCCGAGTTTTTTTACTCGGGCCCGGGTTTGGGTTCAACTAGAAAAAATTCAGATTTTCAAATTCCGGGTTTTAAATCTGAATTAATAAATTAATATTAATTTTTAAAATTCTAAAAATAAAAAATAATATATTTTTAAGTAATAATATATCTAAATTAATTAATCAAATTAATTAAAAATAATAATATTAAAAATAAATATCCGGATCTAGTTTCCGGATGTCCAGGTTAACCTAAACCCGGATCCGGACTGGGATACATCCGGGTTATAGCAATTAATTCCGGATCCGGATTTTTTATATTCCGGATTATCCGGATTCGTCCAGGTCCGGACCGGGTCCGGATTTTTTTGACAACCCTAAAAAAGTCTATATGGACCAGATTCGGTCCAGACCCGGCATATTATCCGGACCGAATAGAAGGAAAAAGCGGATCCGGTCATTAAAAATCAATGCCCGGCTATTTCCGAGTATGGGTCTAGTCACAGCATCAAGAATCCAGAACCCGAACCGTGCCCGATTTTGTTAAGGTAAAAAAAAAAGAAGCGAAAAATATAAAATGCGAAAAAACCATTTTGCCCAATTGCCCTAACCTTAAATCTTGACTTCAGAAAGTAAACACAAAACACACACACTGAAACAATTTATTGTTGTGGGTTGCCACCCCCTCTGTCTCTTCGGCAGTCAGAACCTCGCGACATTTGGTCATCTTCTCAACTACAGCCACCGCGCGACGATGTCAGCTATCCAGCGACCATTTGGTCATCTTCTCAATCATCGGTATTAGTTATCAGCCTCAACTTTGCCGTCATAGCCACCAGCTTTTTAATTCAAACTGCAGGCAAAGAAAACCTGAATAAAAACCCATGTCCGGATAGTGTCGGGCACATGCTCGGCCCGCATAGAAAAATCAGGGCACGATCTGGGTTCGGGCAACTATGTGCGGCGTGCAGGTAAGTCCCGGGCACCCCCAAACCCAGATCCGACCCAGACTTCTGCCAACCCTACCCGACCTGATTACTGAAATTAAATGTCTGATTAAAAAAAAATTAATTATTTATTCTTCGATTTGGGATGGGTTCGATCCCATTTGAGTCTGGGTTCTGTTGGATTTTTTTAAGTCTGCATAGTATTTTCTCTCTCACCTTAAATATTTTGCTTTATTTTGTCTGATTTTACTTTGCTTTGTCTGATTTTGCTTTGTTTGTCAATGAAGTAAAACAAAATTGCTCTAGAGCTATTATATATTTAGATGTCCATAATTTTTCATAAAAAAGAAAAAAAGATATTAATGTCTTATACAAATAAAAATACAATTTCATAATTCAATTTCACAACTTGACATAAAAAAATAAATAAATAATTTTTCTCATATGTATTGCACCCAAAATTACTCTTTTATATACGCACACATGTAATATATCCTTTATAAAACTAAAATGTCATAATTTTTCATAATCTTTTTTCAATTTCGAATCAATTCAACTTTGACCCAAATTTGATCAAGTCTTAATTTTTTGGCCCGAGCCTAACTCGAAACTCGAAAAGTCAAGCAACAACTAGAAAAATTTGGGTTAGGTCAATTGGGCAAAAATTTGGACTGGGTCAAATTGTCATTCCTACTTGTAGACAGCTATAAAATATTTATACACGCAATTTACAAACCAAGCCAAACCAAAACCAAATAATATTAATATTGTAAGATTGAAGTAATTGTACAGACTGTATGGAAGAAAAGTCTGAGGACCCTTGATGCTTAATGAAATTGGCTCGACGTTCATTAGCAGTGCTAACAATATGTTCTAGTTCAAAAATACATGCACGCACTTAAAAAAAATTCAAGGCATGTCCTCCAGATGCTTTGGTTTTCTTTTTTGATCTCAATCAACTTGTCATATATGCACTACGGGAAGCTGAGAAAATCGTCTCGGTTGATTCCTTCTTCCTTACAGTGAACCCAAGCTGAAGCTTTCGCGCAAATATCTTCATGAATAGAATCTGACTCATTTGTCTTGTTGTCGAGCTAGCCAATGCATGCTTTTATGAGGGACCTCACAACAAAAGTAAGCATCCAAAAACCTATTTCCTTATTAGATGATTTTTCCATTTCCATGTGTTGGATTTTTAATCTAGCATTGTTGAATCTTTAATCTAACGTTGGATACCCAATTAAGAGTAATTTATTAAGGTTTTTGATAATATGATTGTAATGGATATGATAGGGTGTGAGCCTTTAATTTGTAAATACTAAAAAGAATTTTTTTTTATATTATGGGCTGAAATAGGAATACTTAAAATTAATAAGAAAAATTGTCTATATAAGTAGTCATGAGCCCTAGGTCAACATGTATCATTCTATTCCTTCTGACATCCTATCATCAAAGAGAAAACACAAAGAAAATTAAAGGATTCTTCAAGAGAACGTGTGATAACCACACTACTCCAGAGAGCAATTAAGCACTATGGATTCAGATCCGCTTCTGCATATTTTGTTATTGATTCTTCGTGATACAAAATAAATATTTTTGGATTATAAGTGATAGTTTTTACCAAAGGATTTGATGTTTTAACAAGTGGTATCAGAGACTCTTCATATTGAATCATTAAGAATCAAATTGATTTGCGATCAATCAAGTAAGTTTTGGTTTCTCGAATTCGATATTATAGAATTTGAGAACAAATTTGTGGTTCTCTTTTGGTATTAAGCAAAATAAATATTTACAAAATTCAAAATTGAGAAAATAAACTTGGAGAATTCGTTCTTTATTATTTTTAGAATTGTAGTCAGAGGTAGTAATAGTCATCGTCGGTGTTCAAGAAAGGGGTGGCTAAACAAGTAAGCTATTGAGTTAAAACATCAGCCATAAAAAAATTTAAAAAAAAAAGATTGAGGAATAGTCGTGCTAGTAGGAAGCTATGGCCTGGTGAGAAGTAAACATGAGAAAGGAAGAAATAGCAACCATGAAGAAAGAAAAAAAGAGAGGAAGATATTGGGGTTTTCAAAGGATGGTTTAGGATCTAGTTCAAGTCAACTCGTGTCGGTTTAACCTTGAATTAGTCAATGGTTTGACCGATCAACTATTGACCGTTGACTATTAACTAGGTTTTAACATAATTTTTTTATTTTTTGGTAATTTTTTGCACAATTTTAAATTCAAATATTGATATGATTATATATATTTTGAGATAAATTAATTGAAGCAACATGTCTCCAAAATGACTTCTCTTATGGAAATTAATTTGTTTTAAAATATAAAACAATTGTGTGTATGTAATTTCTATAAATATCGATCGCCTAAAAATAAAGTTTATATTTGATAGAATTGCATGTACACCTGTGGTAATAAACACGTAATAATTATTCGATTTTACATGTGAAAATTAAATCTTTCTTTTGGCTGATTTATTGTTTGGCATGTTCTTAATATTTTGTCCAAAGATGAGATATTAATGGAATGTCTGATATCTTGAGATGATGTTTACTTTTATTTGAATTTATCTTTATTCTAAGATTAATATGAGCTTGTTTTGTTTGTTGTTCTTTATTCAGTTATGTTTGCTACTAATATTACTGCCAACATCAAAATTCTATTATTATGCTAAACGACTCTAACTCAAGTCGTGGCAAGAGAACCTCTTAATAGTTCTCACAATCATGGATCATGACCTTACGTTAATGATTAATTCTCCCCCACCTCTTATAGAAGAGAATACCCTTGATGATAAAAATGAAATAAAAAATGTGGGAGAAATCAAATCACACGTGTATCATAATTATAAAAAAGACCACTCCAGAAGCATTCAAAAGGATCGATGTCTAAAAAGACAATTACAACCAAGGAGTTTCTTTCAGAAATTGAACAAAGGTTTGTTGTGAACAAAAAAATTGAATTTAGTACGCTCTTGATAAGCATAATTTCAATGAGGTTTATAGGCTAAGGTAATATGAGGGAATATATCATAGAGATGTCTCATTTTACTTCTAAATTAGAAAGCACTTAAGATTGAACTCTTTGAGGACTTATTAGTGCATCTGGTTTTATATATCCTTACCAACACAGTTTAACCAGTTTAAGGTGAGCTATAACTATTAGAAAGAGAATGGTCTCTGAATGAGCTCATATCACACTGTGTTCAGGAAGAAGATGGGCTGAAGAAAGATAAGAAAAAAAGTGCTTAGTTGGCCTCAACCTCTAAGGCAAGGATAAAGGCAAAAAAAGGAACAAGGATAAGAAAGCTGTAGATACAATAGCTCAAAAGTAACAACAAAAGAAATTAGATGATAAATGTACTAGTTATTTCTTATGGAGCTAAAGAGTATAAGAAGAAGCATTGCACCAATTATCAAGCATAGTGTGCCAAGCAAGACATTATTCTTAATTTGATTTGTTTTGAGGTTAATTTAACTTTGGTACCTGTTGTGCAAATTTTATTGAACTCGTAAGTGCACGAATCTATTGTAGAATAGATTAATGGTGATGAGTGTCGATCTCACGAGGAGGTGGATTTTAATTGTGTGTATAATTAATTTTCTAAATGGGTGGATGGATTTGTGGTGAAAATAGTTTGGAATATCTTAAAATTTAAATTGGAATGGAGGAATTAAATTAAAGTGAAAACTATTATAATGGAAGCACTTGGGTATCTGGATCCGCATCAACATGTATCATGAATTAAATATTTCTTATTAATGCCAATTAAATCATGACGGAGGATTCCACACCTCATGAACCACACTTTAATCAATATGGTGTTAAGGGCTTATCGTGCCAAATAATAATAACCTTGTACTAGGGAGCCGGTGAAACCATGGCGGTATCTAGACAAGATTATTATTATTTGTCGACGAGAAGTCAAAACTTCCACAAAAACTAGAGAGGAAGAGAAAATAAATTTACCAAATAAAGCCCATGACACATGTTGAGATTTCATCTTCAACCCAAGTTTGAAAGAAAATTAGCTACTCATAATTAAATTAAGGCAAAATGAGAATTTATTAAAATAAGTAGAAAATACAAAATAGAGAAGGAATCACAACAAAATGGAGGCCAAAAATGAATTAAGAGATATCAAATTAGGTGGGGAGGCCCCCTTTTTATAGATACATTAAGTAAGTCATGGTCATCAGATTATAAATAATTTAGATACTCAGGATTGCGCCACGTCATCAGTCAATAGTACGCGATTTGACCACGCGATTTGAACAGTCAACCGACTTGAACAGTGACGCGGTTTTGATTGAAAATAATCTTGTATATATGCATGTACCGTACGCGCGATGTTTGGTCCACTAACACGCTGCCACATCACCGATCAACAATGTATATAAATTTTGTCCGACAGGACCGTGACACCTTATCAGTTAATGTCACGTTATTGATCCGTCTATGTGAACAGTGTCATGAACAGTAACGTAGACAATACCGTACATGTAAACAATGTCATTTTTCCTTTTATGCTCCTCCTAAGGTTTTCGACCGTCGTGAGTTCAAAAGTGATGTCTGTTTTGCCGTCTGATCTCTCGTTCATTGTGAAATGACTATGATACCCCTAAAATACATAAAATATTTAATTATAATACAACACACATAATTAAATAACAAGAGATTTAAATGCATAAAAGTAATAATATTAGTGGAACTTGAATTGTAAAATGATGATTTTTTCCTTTATAAATATACATTTTCTAACACTCAACAAATAAAGTGAAAACAAAATTTAAACCCAAAAATAATTTTTTTAAATAATCTTGTTTATTTAATCAGACTAATTATAGCAATCAAATAAAAGTATAAGCATTGTCTCCAGTCTAAAGAAACATCACACCCATATCAACCATCCGCATGAATCAGCTCAGTAGGTTTTGTCCTAGCTACTTTTAAGAATGACAGGTCAAACCCCAAAATCTCACTGAAAGTAGTGGCACTCTCACAAGAAAATTAAACCCAATAAAAATAGTCTTTCTAATAAATAGTAATTGAGATAAAATAATAAAGAAGTGATATCACATACTTTCACTAAAATGAAAGAAATATGCCATCAGCTTAGGAATAATACGATCTCAAGTCATATAAAAATATTAGTCAACCCAATTTATTTATTTATTTATTTTTAATTCACCACTACATTTTTTTAGCCTAAATAACTAGCTTCTACTTCAAACTATAGTTCCCTAAAATCAAGGAATTTTATTAGGACATAACATAGGTTAGGGACATGGCTAACAAAGGAGAAGAAATAAAGAAAACAAAGTGTATGTTTGAGAAAAATGTAGATATTTTTTTTTAGAAGTTGTAAGGTGAATTTCACTTATTATTACTTTTTTTAAATAATTTTTTTTTGCTTTTGTTTGGCATAACTTCACTAAACAAAATAATTTTTTACATTTTTTTTCAAATATAAATAGGTGATGAAACTTGTAAGATATCGGGTAATACTCCAAATCCGAGTGCGTCAAGATGATAAGTTTGACAAAAAAAATATTTTTTTTAAAGGTTCAAAAGGGTTAACTATAGATATTTCACAAAAGGGATTGTTAGAAAGGCTCAAACGGATCAAAGATGACCTTTTCATCGTCTTTTAGAGCTCTAAATAATTTTCCATATTTACTAGTTAGATGGGCCTCCATGTGTAGCAACACACATTTTTTTTCTTTTTTAATTTATAACTTTTTAAGGGTTAACTAATAAAAAATCTAGAGATCGTGTATAAAATAATAAACTGCTAAGTTGTATAAAAAATGGGTAAAAAAGTTACTCTCCAAGAAAAAATGATAGGTTCAAAAACTCACTTGGTATTTATTATGACATTTTCATTCCTTCAAGCAACTCGTATTTGTTTCTGACATCAACATGTAGAGTAGCAAACATGGCGTAACATCACTTAAGATCAAAGATAATACAAATACTAAAATTTAAAATTCATTATGGCAGCCAATGTTAAAACAAATCACAAAATTTTTTTAAATAATATTCTATCCCTAACCTATTCTAAACATGAAAGGAAAATATGCATGCAAAAAAACTAATTAGAAAAGTTATACTTAAAATGATAAAAAAAAGAAAATGGTTATTTTTTTTAAACGAAGAAGATGTGTTTCTAGAGTAACTACACTCTATATTCAGACATCTTCAACACAAAAAGTTAGAAATAATTAGTTTTTATAATAAAAAATTAGTAAAAACTTAACCAAAATTCCACAATTGTCGACTATTCCATCTCCCTAACCAAAATGAAACATTGTCCTCAATATTTTAAAGGAAAGAAGTGAAGTTTAGAAGACATTACATGGGTGGTGTAACACAAAAGAAAATATTTACAGGCGGAAAGTTGAATCTAATTTGTACTTTTTATTGCAGCTACTGTTACCATCATTATTTGGAAACTCCAACACCAAGGTCCTAGATCTGTCTCTGGTTGATAAGTTTGTAACAAATTAAATAACTCATTAGCCCATTGCCAGAATGCGCGAAACGTATTAGTTGTAAATAGATATTTAAGACCAAAAGGAATTCGAAAGGCAATGTGGAGAGATATAAAGCGTGTCTTGTTGCAAAGAGCTTTATACAGAAAAAATACATTGACTAAAAATAGATTTTTTAGAATCATAATTAATGATAAAATTCTCTCGTTTCTTCTAAACATTCTTTTAGAATCATAATGGCATTGATGACGCATTTCGATCTTAAGTTACATTAGATAGATGAAAAGACAACGCTTCTCAATGATGACATTTATGAGACGATATATATGACGCATCAAAAAAAATTTGTGTTAGAAGACTCAAAGAATAATGACGAAAAACTTGTACCACTATAACTACCACTAGGAAGACTCTCACTACACATCGATGGTGTGAAACTGAAGCATAGTGCACTATATGCATTATAAAGCTCATACAATAAATTTTTCACTACTTCGGTCATTTCTTCAACTTTCAAACAATCATTGTCAAAAGTAATCTCAATAATATGTTTGACAAAGTTCATTTTAGCTTGTGGATTAAAAATAAAGACAATAATCAATATTTTGTTTATCTTCCTTGTAAACTCCCAACATTTATCAAATTTTTTCTCATATTATAAGCCATAAACACTAACCCATGATCTTTATTTGCTTCTAATGCGGTCAACGAACTCTTAATTAAGCCAATAGTATCATAACAAAGATTAAAAGCCACACTCAAAGAGGTAGAAAATAACAATGTGACATTATAAAATACCTTTAAAAACTTCACAATTTGTTCAACACTCTCTAAATCCTCATGTTCAGGTGGGCCCATCTTTTCATAAGTATTTTCTTTCTTAAGAAAGTATGCCTCATAAGATTTATCTACTTTTGCCATTTTATCAAATACCGCTTGAAACTTCAACGCAATCATTAACATTAAATAAGTGGAATTCTACCTAGTAGGAAAATCCAAAATGACAGTTTTGTTTAGACTTTTCATATGTTCAACACATTGTTTAAAGGTCTGTAGACTCGTGGTAGAGGATCTCACATACTTCACAGTATTCTGGATAGTGACAACACTAGCGTGCAACTTATTCAACCCTCAAACATAAATTAAATTCAAAATATGTGCACAACAACGCACATTCCAATCCTGTAAAAAAGTTACAGTCTTTTCATTGATCGTATTCCCTCTGTGATCTACAATTACACTGAAACTAATAATCATCTTATTCAAACACTGGTCAATAACCATGTAACTCATATTTTAAACAGATTGTAAGAGACACTCATCGTTTATTGTTATAAATCAAACTCTTCAACATTGTCTTTTCCTCCAAAAATAAATCCATAATATCAATAGTTTTTATAGATGACATAACGAACTGCGGAACAGATACATTGCAAAAATGCTTGAACCCTTTGTTATCCACAAAACTAAGTAGCAACTCACCCATAATGATCATTTTGGTGACTACCTTCCTACAAGCATCTTGACTCTACCATTTAGTCAAAACCATATTATTTACATTTCCTTCGCCGCCCTCAACTGTCTATTTTTGTTAACTTTTGTCTTGTTGTTCCCGAAATGTCTTGTATGCACTACAAACTTTTATATGATTTTTCATATTTGGAATCCCATCGTGTCTTCATGACATTGATATTGTCTACCACAATAGTTGCAGTTTCATTTGTTTTAATTGTCCTCAAGTAAAGTGAAATGATTCCATGTATCAGATCTTTTCTTCATTGGTGGACTTTTTTGCTTTACCTTTTCCATTTCACTTTTAAGTTCCTTCTATTTGAACACTTTGATCATCATCATCATTTATTGAATTCGATCTTGAGTGTCCAGTCATCTGAACATACAAACAAATAATTAGTAATCATTAATTCAAAAATCAAAACACAAAAATATTATCAACATAATCTAATTAATATTACAAATCAATTCAAATATTTATTAATTTAGTCTTATGAAACTTTTTTAATTCGATATTTCCAATTTTCCATTATAATATTTCTATATGATTAAGATCTAAGAGTATAACTATATAAATAAAAATTCAAAACTATGCATATTCCATAAAGGAAAAGCAAGAAATTAATGTAATTAATTAAGTTATAATATCCAATTATCCATTGGCCAAAATAATAGAATATTATTTACATATCCATAACTTAATTCTTATTATAAACCCCTAAATTTCATGCCCACATTACATGTATTTACTTCTTAACAACTTAATATATGATTATTGCTCATAATACAATTAATTAAATTGGTTAATTTTTTGTTGAAGTTGAAGCTATTGCACACATCATCTGGCATATATATCATAGCAAAATATTTAATTTAACTTTTTAATCTACCTAATCTATTCATAAAAAAAATCAATTAATAATTAACCAAAAAATCAATGCCCAAATTTTCTTCATTTTATTGTTAAAATTTAACTATATATAATTACATATTATTAACAATTACCAAATACCAATTAACATTTCATTTTCAATTCACATATAATATATAATGTATATATACCATCACTATCAAGTATCAAAGGCTTAAAGCTTCCGAAACTCAAAGTCAATAGCCAAAATTTGGGTTGCCGCTTGTCGGGTTCGAATGGAGCTTCAATCAGATCAAGTAATGGTGGAGGATTAGAGGTGTGGAGGTGGTGTAGCAGATCCAGTTCTTGATAGTAGTAGATTGGTAGATCGGGTCATGGTCCTTGCGGAGCAGCTTCAATTGGCATCAGCTTTCAACAATTTCTACCTCTGGTGGTCGGTTGCAACTTGCTCCATGAACTTTGTATGTGTGTTTGTGTTTTGTTTGTTTGAGGGAGGCTGTCAGTGTGGGCTATGTGAGGCTATAGGTGGGTGTAGCCATTTACGTTGCCTATCGGCAGCGGGCTGCTTATTGCTGTATGACTGGCCGCTTGTGCCTTGTGTTGTTGTTAATGGCTTAATGTGTTATTGTGTTTGTTTGTAATGGTTTGTGTGTGTGGACTGTGTGGCGTGTGTGTTTAGGATTAGCAGTTTCAATTTTGTTATTTCTGATTTTTTTTTTAAATTTTTATGTCAACCTGGTCAGGTTTTCGGATAATATAGGGTCACCCAATCTGATCATGATTCGATCGGGTTGACACAAATGCTAATTGCAAAGAATTCTAAAGGTACGTGACTGAGGGTGAAAAGTTGTTGTGAACAGTGAATAATGAATACCGAACTCCATTTATAGGCTTTGTGAATTAAACCATGGTTCTATTTGGTTTAAGAACTAAATTCCTATAAGATAGTTTAAATCCTAGAGTTATAGGGTAAGTTCGAGACTGATCATGATATTATTCTTCTCCATATGAGAAAATATTGTTATCCTTTATTGGATGAAATTATTACTTCTTTTACAACTAAAATTTATTGGTTGGCAAATCCAATTAGAGGTAGTGGTGGAGTTGGACAAACTCAATCTAACCCAACAAACCCAATTCAATTCAAATAAATCCAATTAAATTTAGACCAGTTGATTGGGTCAATAGTTCTCAATCTGATTAATGATTAAGTGAACCCATATAGTCCAATCAATTCGAGAGTAATTAAAATCAAAGAAAAATAATATCAACTTTCAACTATTAAACCCTAAATGATTAAAATCAAAGAAAAATAACCCATTTTTATTCTTTTATAAAAGAGACTTTTCAATTTATCTCTGGTAAACTTGATATTGAATAAATTTTTTACATACGAAATTCAGAAATCAAATTTGAATTTTCAATAAAAGTAAATTGATAGATATTTAAATATAATGACATGTTGTTTATTGACAGATGTTGGGTATAATAGATAATATTTGATGTTATGATGGAGAATTAATGTGTTTTTTTACTATTTGAATTTGATTTTAAATACCAAAGTTTTAACTTTTATATTTAAATTTTTTGAACTTTTAATTTTAATCAACCCAAACCGATGATTTAGGGTTGGATTAAACACTTCTTTTTTTAATTTGTTTTGTGTTAATTCTTTCTCAACCCAATTAATAATGAGTTGGATTGGCTTTTCACAAACCCGAACTAACCCATACTCACCTTTATTAATGCAAGACAAGTTAGAAATTGTGATCATGATATGATTCTCTACATTATGAGAAAATATTGCCTTCCTCTGTTATATGAGATTATTACTTATTTTATGATTGAAATATCTTACTTGGCCATCATGTTTTTTAATTTATAAGGACAAGTGTAAACAAAATAATTACCCTTAAGGGCGCGATCAAGTAATTTTCAATATAACTTTAGTAGCTCGGCAGGAGAGTTTGAATCTTAGAAGATAAAATGCGAAAAAATAAATTTAAAACTTACCCACCCTTAAGAATTTTTTTTATAAAAAAATTAGGATTTTATACCTGATCCCTAACTTCAACGTCAGTTTGTTCCTCAATAGGGTTTTGGGCTTTCACCTAAACAGTTTTATTCGCGTTCAATTAATCCAATCTCCCTTGTGAGTTAAGGTTGGAGGGTAACGGTGACAGTAAAATGAACGTAAGCGAAAAGTGAACCTTCTTAATTACACTGCACCTGTAACTAACGTAAGAGATAAGCTATTACAGTACAAAACAAAACCCCCCTTTACTTAGTTAATGGTTACTCCGTTACTATTATGACAAGTAAATTTAAAATTTCCATACGCTCTCATTTTACACACACACACACACACAACAATTACAAAACCTCATATCTTTTTCAATTAACGCATACAAACAAACCCATTAATTAATTAGTTAATGAAGCTTTTTTCTGAATTGGGTTGCTGTTGCCGGCCGACGGGGCAGCGGCTTGAAACGGAGGAATCGCCGAAGAACTGTGTCCAGGTTGTGCTAGTGGGTAGTGGAGACCGGAGTTCATTTTCGATGCGAAAGAGGATGAATGGGTCCAAGTTTTGGAGACCGGAGCTGTCGGTGATATTAGAAGATAGGGTTGTTTCATTCTTGGATAGTGATCATCAAGATCAAGAAAAAGCAAATGCTGATCGGTATGATGATAAAAATGAAGATATTGTGTCGTATAAAAGTAGATCAACAGCTAAGCGTAGCAGGTAATTAATCATCTTTTAATTTCTGTGCAATGCCAGAGGAAAAGGAAAAAAAAAGCATAAATCTTTTTACAGGAATGTCGCATGATTTTGGAATCATTTTTCATTTTTGGGTTTGGATTTGTTTTACAGGAAAGACTTTATGCGGATGATTATAAAAAGATTGTCGCCAACGCCGTACGTGTTCTGATGATCATCGTTTGTGTAACAAGTTTTGATTGATCCTCCACTTCTTGCATGTACATTGTTACGGTGGATGATATTGTAAGGCAAAATCAAGAAAAAGAAAAGAATGTACCAATTCTTAAAACCTCATTCTCATCCAGATTCAAGAAGATTATGAGATAAAATCAAATATATGGCAAGAATTATTGCCAGTACTATAATATGTAAATATGATAGGACAAGTAATTAATATCATGGTCATAATTAGGGCAAGTAACAATGCCAATGTGGAAGAATTTTCAAATTATCTTAGATTGACTAAATTCTCGAATTTATGCTAAGGTGGTAAGTTTGTCTAATGATGTGATACACTGATTTTTTAAATACTGTGATCCACCAATAGTCCCATTATAGGGACTCAAAGCTCTACCACATGACATATCATTATTAGACAGGCTCATTAGGTTGTGGCTCTAGTATTACTCATAATATTAACAAACAAGAGATTGTTTCTAATGGTTTATTTAGTATCTTTCAAAGGAAAGAGCATCACGTTCTTGCCTCTTGATAATAACTTCCAAATCTAAAGATTTCGCTTACACCGTTACACACCATAAAAGTTTATTTTATCTTCTTTATCTTATGTAACTTGGCCTAGCTTTAGAAATTCAGTTTAAGTCGTTAAAACATATCAAATTTATGAGCATTATTAATTTCTAAAATAATTAGGAAACTACTGTAAAATTTAAGTATAAGTAACTTCCTAAATCCTGAAGGATATTAGAAAGGATTCCCACTACAATTCGAAAAAATTTAACATGCAACTACTATAAATTCAGCACAACGTAACGTAATCACAATACATGAAAAATATATATATATTTCTCTGGCTTTCAATTCAATGATGAGTACTAAAGTCTCTGCTGATGATGATAGATTGGAGTTCAGAAAAGCAAAATCACCGAATAGGTTGATTGTTGAGGAAGCTCTTCAAGATGACAATTCTGTGGTTGGCCTGCATCCTTTAACAATGGAGAAGCTTGATATATTCAAATACGACACCATCTTAATCAAAGGAAAGAGAAGAAGGAACACAATATGTACGGCAGTTGATGATGATACTTGCGACGCAAGTAAAATCAGAATGAATAAGGTGGTGAGATCAAATCTGAGACTGAGGCTCGGAGACTTAGTTTCTGTGAAAATTTGCAATGATGTTGTGAATGCAACGAAGATGCATGTCCTGCCTCTTCATAATACCATTGAAGGCATTACTGGGAATCTTTTCGATGTTTATTTGAAGCCTTATTTTCTTGGACATTATCGTCCTGTGAGGAAAGGGGATCTTTTCCTTGTAAGGGGAGGAATGAGGAGTGTTGAGTTTAAGGTTGTTGACACTGAACCTGGGGAGTACTGTCATATTACGCCAAAGACTGAAATCTTTTGCGAGGGGAAGCCTCTGAAAAGAGAAGATGAAGATAGGCTTGATGACGTTGGTTATGAGGATGTGGGCGGTGTGAGGAAACAATTGGGACAAATTAGAGAGGTGGTGGAGTTACCATTAAGGCATCCTCAGATTTTTAGGGCTCTTGGTGTTAAGCCACCTAAAGGGATTTTGCTCTATGGACCACCTGGTACAGGAAAGACTTTGTTAGCAAGAGCCATTGCTAATGAAACAGGATGCTATTTCCTCTGTATTAACGGGCCAGAGATTATGTCTAAGATGGCTGGTGAGAGTGAGATGAATCTGAGGGAAGCATTCAATGTAGCCGAAAAGAATGCTCCTGCGATTATATTTATTGATGAGATTGACTCTATTGCTCCTAAACGTGAGAAGACACATGGTGAAGTTGAGAAAAGGATTGTTTCTCAGCTATTGACAGTTATGGATGGGATGAAATCTCGAGCACATGTGATGGTTATTGGAGCAACAAATCGGCCTAACAGCATTGACCCTGCTTTGAGAAGATCTGGCAGGTTTGACAAGGAAATAGATATTGGTGTTCCAGATGAAGTTGGTCGCCTTGAGGTTCTTCGAATTCATACTAAGAACATGAAGCTTGCAGAGGATGTTAATTTGGAAACGGTGGCCAGGGAGACACATGGTTTTGTGGGTGCAGATCTTGCAGCTCTCTGCACTGAAGGTGCAATGCAATGCATCCGAGAGAAGATGGATCTGATTGATTTAGAAGAAGACACTATCGATGCTGAGGTTCTCAGCTCCATGTCTGTAACAAATAAGAACTTGAACGCTGCTGTTGCAATCACCAGCCCTTCAGCTCTGCGCGAAATTGCTGTTGAAGTACCGAATGTTAGATGGGCAGACATCGGTGGTCTTGATACAGTCAAGAGGGAGCTTCAAGAGACTGTTCAGTATCCGGTGGAGCATCCTGAAATGTTCGAAAAATTTGGCATGTCACCTTCAAGAGGTGTTCTCTTTTATGGCCCTCCTGGTTGCGGCAAAACTTTGCTGGCAAAGGCCATTGCTAACGAATGTCAAGCCAATTTCATCAGCATCAAGGGTCCTGAGCTCCTCACAATGTGGTTTGGTGAGAGTGAAGCCAATGTTAGGGATGTTTTCGACAAAGCTCGTCAGTCTGCCCCATGTGTTCTCTTCTTTGACGAGCTGGATTCCATTGCCATCCAAAGACGAAGCAGTGTTGGAGATGGTGGCGGCGTGGATAGAATAGTGAATCAGCTTCTGACTGAAATGGATGGCTTGTCAGCAAAGAAAACAGTCTTTGTGATAGGGGCAACCAACAGGCCTGATATGATAGACTCTGCACTTCTAAGGCCGGGGCGCCTCAATCAATTGATATACATACCACTGCCAGATGAGCATTCAAGGCTGCAAATTTTCAAGTCATGTGTAAGAAAGTCTCCCGTCTCAAAAGACGTCGACCTGAAAGCTATTGCAAAGTATACACATGGATTCAGTGGAGCTGACATCACTGAAATATGTCAAAGGGCTTGCAAGTGTGCAATCAGAGAAGAGATTGAGAAGGATATGAAGAAAGGGCAAAGGGAAAATCCTGAAGCTGCTGCAGGTGAAGTGGCCGAAATTAAAAAGGAGCACTTTGAGGAATCAATGAAGTATGCTCGTAGAAGTGTAAGCGACTCTGATGTACGCAAGTACCAGGCTTTTGCTAACACATTGCAACAGTCCAGGGGCTTCGGATCATCAGCAGCTGCCAATAATTTGATTCCAGTGTCATCCTTTGCCAACGGAGATGGATACGGCGATCTCTATGATTGATTGATTTATTGTTCTTGTTACTGATTTTTTGTGTTCTGTTAGCTCTAGGAATAAAATTGCAAATATGTTCCTTTTCATTTATCAAATGATCAATTTTTTTTTTTTATGATTCTGAATAATGATCGAGCATTTATTGAAGAATCACCATGATAAAGAAAAGGTTAAAAAGCATAGTAAACGAAGAACCGATCGTAGTCCATCAAGTGATAAAAACTACATCAGATCTGAATGCTAGGAAATTAACTAGTCTACTTACAGCTACTTCAATCAAATTATAAGGAAAAGTTCACTTTTGAATGCATCGGTACCCGGCATTAGCAATGCAATAACATCTTTTTGTATTTAAAATTACAGACAGCACAATCAATATACCTCGCGCTCTCATATCTAGTATACAATTTTCAAGTACAGCACTCTATATGGGAGATACACTGCCTATCCCGGAAGAAAAACAACGGGAATGTACCCCGGCTCTACCATTAATTACATACTGGTGAACGACATCTGCTCTACTAAATCATGTACAACAGCAATCAGGTGAATCTGGAAATACAAAATGCATGCCAAATCTTAGAAGCAAAACGATTGCACAGTCAAGAAGATTCAATCTGTTCTTTCTTTTTCAACTTCGAGGCCTTCTGACTGAATTGCCTCTTTGGATCAGGCTCTACAAGAAGCAAACGTGACATTACATAAGCTAAGAGTTCCTCCCGGTGAGAAAATGTGAAGTCCAGGTGGGCATACTCAAACTCGTTGTATGATACATCGACACCCGAATCCTTCATCAACCTGTAGTGCTTCCTTACCATTGAAGGCCGAATTACCTTGTCCTTACGGCCAGCAACCAGATCAACTGGAATATCAATAAATCTGTAGTATTCACCCAAATCCACTGGCTCAGGAGAACCATACACCTCCATGTTTTCGCGTACACTGCCATAATCAAACATTCTAAACTTTCCAGTATGCTTCATTTGTGCAAGGTGGTGAGCCACACGGAATGAAACTCCTGGCATGTCATTCATGTTGTAGTGTGGCAACCCCAGCACACCGACCCAATTTGAGCTGTCGCCACCAACAACATAACTCATTAGAGTTTGAACCAGTCCTCCAACTGCCGGGTAGTTATGGAAGTCTCGAGCCAACTTGTTCAGCAGCATACGGAAGAATTTGGTCGGTATGTAGAAGGCTGGCACTATGTAAGCCAGAATTGGAGCAGAAACAAGGAACAAATACTCTGCCACCGTAAAAACTAGCGTGGAATCATCATGAAAACCAGCTGGAGATAATAAAATTAACCGTGATAGTCTATGGGGCTTCTCTTCAATCCGGCACGTTATAACGTACATCAATATAGCAGCTCCCCCCAAGCTATGACAGATTGCACAAAGTTTGTAAGGCTGAGCCTCATTTATTTCTTCCTTGACATCAGGTTGACTTATCTTCAGTTCTGAAGTTTTAATCTCATGAATCTTTTCTATCATGGCTGGAATATCCTCAGTCCCATGCTCATTGATGGAGTACTTCCAATATCTGCATTATTACTTCAGTTAAAGACCATTATATTACCTAACTATCATTTTTTTACGGGTGTGTGTCTGAATTGGAAGTTATTAAACTAGAGTTTCTGGAAAGCACTAACCGTCTTGAGGAAATGTCTTTGTTAACATGCTCCCTAGAAACCAAACCACGAAAATTCCCAAGGAAAACATCATACCCTGCAGGAAAAGAAGAAGGAAAAAAAAATAATAATAAGCAGATGAAAAGTGATTCGCGTAGAATTGGAGTAAATATTCTAAAAAGATTCAAAGCAAACCTTGATCATAGGCTGCAAATGCTGGGGATCCAACAACCCCATTAGACACCCACCTGAAAATGGAATCCACTCATAAGAAGCCAAAAGTAAAATATCAGAAGTAAAGCGTCAAATTAACTCATAAGAAAACGGGCATTGGACATCTGGATGAGCACCAAATCGACATAGTATGACTATTATGGTCTAAATTCAGTGAGTCAGAAAGACAATGGAATATGGGTAATTTGTTCAGTCTGCCTTTAGATACATGTAAAGCTTTTTTATTCCACAATTTCAAGAGACTAGATCCATCTCATGTATGCATCATAATTAAGAGAACCAGATTTTTTAAAAAAAAAAAACAAAAGAGGTATAACCCACCCCATAGATGAATCCAAAATTCCATGCTGAAGATAAACAGCCTTCCGTGCGTCGCGTCTGTAAAATGGTGCCGCAAAGCATCAGACATCATGAGTCCAGAAAAGTTTATAATGTGACAGAAAAGAAAACCAACCATACCTGGGAATTCTTTCCAACAGAAGAACATATCCATCAGAAGTTTCCACACGAATAGCCTCATATGGATAACTAAAAGAGGTAAAAGAGTTAGAAATGTATTTGTCATGATCAAAATTCCATGAACAAACATGAAATAGCAGCCAACAGAAGCATTGTCCCTACCCAAGCTCTGTAATAACATCTTGGCATGTACGAGCATCTGTGTTCATAACATGATGAAAAGTAGATTTCCCTTCTGAAACAGACGGATCATTCTCACCAAGGGTATCTGTCTGCACTGAGGCATCATAAACATCGCGATGAATAACTTCAGTGTCATTTTTGTCAGATGAAAACCATCTCCATGACATTCTCAAAGCTTCAGATGGGGAAAGAAGAAAATGTGCAGCCTTGTGAAAAAAATCAAATATAGTTTCTATGAAGATCTCAATCGCTAGATGAAGGTCCTGGTCGACATGACAACACAAATGAGAAAGGAAAGAAAGATGTTAGAGAAGTAATGATTGTGCACACACAACCAGATGCAGTGGTGGAAGAAGAGAGATTTATGTAAGTTACTAAACAAACCTCAATCACTCCACGTCTCCTGTCAGTAGTGCAGTGAACAACATGATCCTTGGTGGTATGGACTCTCCTAATAGAGGAATGTAACTGCAAAGGCCTGTGGCATGTAGAAGGAGCTTTTGATCCCCTAGTACAGAAAAAACGGCCAATATAAAATGGTATTCCAAGCAGAAATTTTGCGGGAAACAAAATCCATGAAAGTATGCTTATGATCCACCCGGTCCGATGCCTTTCATACTTGGTGAAACTACTTGCCCTGGAGACTCGTGAACAGTTCGATGATGGTGATGCAGGAGTTACTCCATCAATATCTTCCTCTTCTCCAGAAGAGTAATCCATACTTGAAGGATCAGAATCCACAGAAAGTTCATGAACGAACCGGTTGAACGAGGACACACCACTATCATCATCAAGCAGTGGAAATATCAAAAACCACAAAAAATTGAATCAAAATGGATTCATTAAGCACCAATAAATGGAAATTGAAGAAAGATGGGAGATCATGATTGGTTTGCCTAAACTATAATTCTAGAAAGGAAGTGTGCAAAAAAAAAGAAACAAAAACAACGTAAAACGATACTAGACAGACAAGTTTATCATGCTCAACTCACTCTCTCACAGAGAAAATAGCCATAGTGTCTGCTGTCGAGGTTATCCAGAAATAAATCAATACATGGTATTTTGAAGTAGAAATCACTAAAGAGCTTGAGATTATCATAAAACTGGCAAAAAAATTTTATTCACTATGAACAACCCAAGGGAAAGAACACAATGGTGACATGTCAAAGGTATTTCTTCGTAAAAGCATTAAAAAAAAGATTCCATTGAAATGAAACCTAATGAACATCACAGCAATAATTCATCGATGACTGAGCTTCAAAGAGAAATTCAAGTAAGAAGACGGATGCTTAAGTAGGCATTTTATACAAATACAAACAGCGATAGAACAAATTTCAGCTAAACAGCTATAGGAGACAAATTGTTATGTCGTCATTACAACAATTATCACTTCCAAGATGTTAATGTCTGAAAAAAATGTCAGAATGGGATTGAAAAGTTAAATCTATAAAGAACAAAAGGCTAATAGAATTATTAGGATGTACTCAAAACTATAGTAATTAACCATGTAGGAGTATCTAATAAAACGGGAAGTAAAACCATCCTTTGCCCCAAAAAAAAAAAAACACTTGAATCCGCAATGGTATACAAATGTCAAAATTGCTACCCACTTCCATGCAAGTAAACTTCTAGTTGGGGTCTGCTTAGTTTTGTAAATATACCACTTACTCAAGGCATCTGATATCCGACAGCCAGTACTCTGTTCAACAATGACTGCAGATAAGAAGCCAAGAACTCCAAACCCGAAACATACCCTTCAACGATTCTAAAGATTCAGAGGTTTGTGCCTCAGTTGGCTCTAAGACTAATTATATTCTCCATCACAATAGATCACCATGCAACGACTTCAATTTTATTTAGCCCTTCAAGATGATAGTCCTAAATCTCCCGTATAAAAACCATAATCTATAACGTGTCAATCATTCAAAAAATCATTTCCGAGCATTTACAAATTGATTACACAAATCCAAAATAAAGCTTCACCAAAAAATGCATAAATCATGACATATTATATACAAGGATCAACTTACTGCTCCATCCATCGGGGGAATCGAGGGCCGCCGAAAGTCGGCCGGAGCTCCCAGCCATGAATGCCTTCAAGAATAATAGCCTTCCCCGGTAAAATAGCCAGTAAAAGCGCCGAAATTCCATTGATTAGCCTCACAATGTTGTTTAATGACTCGTAAGTGAACGTCTTCACTGACCTGCACTAAAAACCAACAACAAAATATGATTATTTTGTAACAGAAATTATTCATTTTTTTAACACAAAATCAATTAAAAAGATTCAATTATTACTGTTATTATAACATTATAGAATCAGTTTGAATCAGATGAATGAATCCAGCATTAAACGAACATGCAATATGAAGAAAAATGATAGAACTTACTCTTTGGCGACAGCGAGGACGCCGTCGACGAATCGCTGCATCATCATTTTCGTTTTTGGGGAAAAAAAGTTTAGTTTCAATATGATTTTAGAAATTGTTGTGAGAAAATGGAAAATGAAAAATGAAATAGTAAGTGAATCGCCAAAATGGAAGCGAAAATTTTGTGAGACAGAGATATTAGGAATTGGATAAAAGTTAAAAATAAAACAAAAGAACGAATTTAAAGACGAGGAGGAAAAGGCGACGCCGGTTCTTTGCGTACGTTGAAAGTTTGGAGAATCAATTTACTGTTGTTTTTGCGCTCATGAGAAGGTATTTGCACGTGGAAATCGATTATTGGGAGGACTTATATGTGTCATTTTGTTAGCCACGGTGTGTGGATTGGGGGTACACGTAAGAAGTTTGTGTTTCCACGTGGTTGAAGAAGAGCGAGCGCCGGTGAGTGGTCGGCATATAATTGGACGGTTGTGATGCTGTTGGTGGTCCGACGTTTGATTAATAGTAGATGATATGGCAATGGAATTGACTATGTATGGTAACTTTCGGTAGGGATAAAGTGAGTCGGTTTCATCCGCCCGAAAGGAGAATGCTCCACTCTTGTGGTAATCTTTTAAAAGTAGTTTTCTTTTGCCCTTTAATTCTTTTCTCTTTGTTTTTATTTGGATGGCTTACATTGATAAGTAATTTTACCTATTTTACAATATTCCCAAAAAATTTTATATGTTAATGATTTTAGTTAACGTGTTTATTAACACTTCAACTATTTTTGTTCGAAGTCAATAAATAAAAACTAGTTTTATTTTATTTTTTATTAAAGGGGACTCTTCATAGAGAACTAGACAGGAACAAGACAGGGTTGAGTAATCACAAACATATCTTGTGAAATAATAGAATAAATATTCACAGACGAGTTAGGGAATAAGTGTAAATCAAAAAGAACTGAATGACCCATATTAGCTATGAAATCCGCAGCAGAATTCACTTCACAATAGATGTAAGTGATAGAAACCTATCAATTTTTGCTTAATAATTCTCGGATAGCAACAACTAAAGCATAGAAAGCATTAGGCACAACCGCCTGCTTAGAGATTATCTGAGCAACACAACTGCTATCCACTTCCACCAAGAGACGTCTGATGCCAGCGTTCCAGGCAAGAATTAAGTCTTGATAAAACCCCTAAAGTTCAGCCATAGTCATTGAACTTTCCCTAATTTTCATACAAAAACCTGAGATCCAATAGCCAAACGAATCTCGAAGGACACCACTAGCTCCTGCATCCCTTGTGTTTTTACTGGAGCCATCCATGTTCAATTTGCACCATGGCCATGGAGGAGGCGACCAGCCAATAAACATCTCCTTACGCCTCGATTGCTGACTGATATGGGAGTTATTCACTATTTCAATTTCATTCACTCTAGCCATAATATCCAAATAAATTGTTCTGCTGTCAACAAGCTCCCCACCAAAGATGAAGTGGTTCCTCCATAACTATAACCTCTAAACAACCACACCAAAAATACACTCCCAAGGGACATTAGACACAATCTTCCACTTGTTATGGAATTCGCAACAAGCCAGTCTCGTAAGCAAGAGTGAAAGAAAGTGTAGTGATTACAAATTGGTACAAGCCGAATCCAAATCCTCTTGATACAACAACAATCCCGTAAAACATGAAGAATATCCTCAGCCGAAACTCCACATCTATCACAGACATTAGAAACTAGAATGTGACGTTTTGCTACCTCACTGCGAGTCTTCAATTTCCCATGCAAAAGATGCCATATAAATAAGCAGACAGATTGAGGTCCCTTCCAAGACCATGGAAATTTCCAAACTTGATATTGAGTGTGGCTATTTTGATGACAAATATAATCATATGCTAAGCGGACGGTGAACAAGCCTCTTGGGTCAAAACACCAGTATATTCGATCAGGGCCAAGATGAAGAGCAGGAGGCATGACTGACGCAATTTGCATGAGAATAAAGCTTGGCAACAAGTGTTCAAAATTGGACCATCTCCAGCCACAATGATCGTTAACAAACGCACTCACAATTGCATTAACAAGATCATAAGGAATCGGTTGAAGGGCTAAACTTATCAAAGGTTCATGCTTCATCACCCAGCAATCCAACTAGAACCGAACTCGAGCACCATTACACACGGACCAGCGAGCCCCATGCACCGTTGCTGCCCATGTTTTCCTTATAGCCATCCATATTCTTGACCGTGGTTTGTCAGGAAGGGAAAGCAGTAATTTACCAATATCCAGGCCATATTTAGAGCAAATAACCTTCACCCACCATTTATCCGAGTTAGAAATAACTCCCAACTAATCTTCATCAATAGACCTGGTTCATCACCTCTAATTTTTTAAAACCCAGGCCACCGTGATTCTTTGGCAAGCATACTTTGTCCCAACCCACCATGCTCATTTTAGAAGTCTTCGAACTGCCATCCCAAATAAAGCGTCGACAAGATTTATCAATTCTATTCCGCACCAAAGAAGGAAGCAAGGTTGTTTGCATAGCATAAATAGGCATTGCTTGAACAACCGATTAAGCCAAAGTGACTCAACCAGCAAAGGATAAATGCGCCGCATTCCATCCAGTGAGCCGCATGTTCACCTTGTCTAAAATCGATTGGTAAGTAGCTTTAGTCACACGCGAATGTAATGAAGGCATTCCAAGGTAAAAACCCAAACCATGTGTAACCGAGAATCCCAAATCATGTAATCCCAAACTAGTTTTATTTTTTATATAACGATTACATGATGTTTACTTAAGATAATTATGTACTTAACAGTTGACATCATCACATGTCTCTCAAATTTAACCAAACACAAAAATAATAAATAAATTAATAATTATATAATATGTTGCATCAATTTATTTAAATGGAGCTTATACAAAAAATTATCTCACTAATAATATAAAACACATAAATAATATCATAACAATAAGGGTTCGACTATTAGGATTGGGCAAAAAAATTGTATTATTAAAAAACCAAAATTTATTATTTATAAAAAAAATTGAACTGAAGAATTGAATCTCTGTTGTTATTTTTATTTATCTTTACAATATTATGTTTATGTAGACGGAGTATTGGAGTTTGGTTATGTATTTTGAAATCTTAATATTTCATATTTTGTGAGTAGTGATTATCTTATTAGTAATTAGCAAGATATTAGTGATAAAATATGTTTTGAATACTTTGTATTTATTGTTAATATTTGTAATGAAATTAGGATGAATTAATTGTTGAAAAAAATTATGACATTCATGAGGTCCAATGGGCTAAAACTTTAGAAATTTAGAAATTCAAAATAGACCCAAAACCGAACCGAAACAATTTAAAAAGATTTGTTTGAGTTCGGTTCTTATTCGGTTTTTTTAATAAAATAATCGATTTAAATCGATTCTGCTTAATTTCGATCCGAACCGAACCATGCCCATCCCCTATTAACTATGTTAGAGTTCACCTACGATAGAGTATGAATTTAAACTACACATATAAAGTGATAAATAATCAATAATGAGTTAAATGAATTTTTTACTATTTATCACTTTGCATGCGTAACTTTTTACTATTTAATATATAATCATGGTTCGACTATTTATCAATTCTCAGCCTAACAATAAATATGATGTTAATACATAAAATAAATTTTTGATTTTTTTAAATTTACAATGGGCCCAAGATTATATATTAAATAAATAAAAATCAATCACATATTAAATAAATAAAAATCAATCATTTGATTGTTACCGACATCTGTATTGCTATTCAAAAGCTATATTTTATATCAATGTCACATAGATTGTGCAAATTAATAAACCAATTTTTTGGGCTAAATCAATTTTTTTTCTCAATTAGAACCCAATCAATTGTCAATAAGATTTAGGGGGTGGGTGGGTATCTATCTGTATTAAAAATATTTCAATTAGGGATGTTAATTATATTAAAATTAAGGATAAGATAATAAAAAAATAATACAATATAGTTTATGCCGTAATATTTAAAAATTATATTTTTTAATTTTTTAATTTATTAATTTACTTACGTAAAAGTTAAAACAGCGCATCATAGTATCTTTATTAACGAACTTGCTCAGACGGAAAAGTTAGGTAATTGTCCCTTTCAAGTTTCTGTTTCGACTTAATAAAAAAAATATGTCACGTAGCAGTCCCTACCAATTTTGACATTTTGTAGTGGATCTGACTAATAGCGGCGGAGACGTGTATTTTTCACAAAAGGATGACCGAAAACATCCCACTATTGGGAAGAAAAAGTTATTCAACTTCCACTCACAAGTTTAAACGCCCACGTTTGCTACGTCAACTGCCAGGCGGCCAGGCCGGTGTCATCGTGCACATTTTTACATCAGTGCATCGCTATATTCTCGGAAGCGGGGGTGGATCAAGCAGAGCTTGTCGACATATAGTCATTGCATTCATTGATAGCTTCGGCAAATGCAAACTCAGAAACCAAGGCCAAGTGATCACTGCCGAGTTTCTGCATAGAAAAGGAGAAGCCGGGTGTGAGATTGAGTTACTATAACAGTTTAGGACATATAGGACATACAAGATTGTTCACGTGATCACCGTCCAATCTGTGCATAAACAGACTCAAATATGTTCTAAATTAACAACCCATTTACAGCATGTTAATCTTTGAAGAAAAAATTATCTCTACATTATCTTTATTTCGTAATATGTACATTTAACAATTATAAAATTTTAACATACTTTTTACACCATTTTTATTTCTCAGGTTGAATCAATCAACTATTTTGACATTGAAAATAACTATTTTACCCTTAAATAAATTAAAAAATTATTTTATTCAGCCATTTTTAAAAATAAAAAAAGTATAATTATAAAAATACCCCTAGATTCAATAAAACAAATAAATCTCAAAATCTAAAATGATAATTTTTATTATAATGAAATTATAATTATAAAAATAAACATCTTGTGATTATAATTCCATTTAATTTTTGTAATTAAATTAACATGAAGAGAAAGCTCCTATGACTATTATAAACTTCCCTATATTTAATGCTAAGAAACTTTCCTATACTAATTAAATGACATTATAATTATAAAAAAAATTATAATTATAATTTTAAATGAAATTATAATTATAATTATAAAAAATTAACATGATAATTTTAAATAAAATTATAATTATAAAAAATTAACATATCGGATTTGAGATTTATTTATTTTATTAAAGTTAGAGGTATTTTTACAATTGTAATTTTATTATTTTTCAAAATTTTGTAGAATAAAATAGTATTTTAATTCATTAACAGATGAAATGGTCGTTTGTTAGCATTAAAGTAGTTGATTGATACAAGTTTAAAAACAAAGGTGGTGCAAAAAAAATGTCTAAATTTTGTGATGGGTAGATGTACATATAACAAAATAAAAAAGATACAAAGATAATTTCTTATTTTTAAAACAAATATATATTAAAAAAGACTGTTATAAATGGAAAAATAGTTTGATGACGAAATTGCTACGAGATTTCCTAATGAAAGAGTAAAATAAATCTTCTTTCTAGGTTTTGACTTTTGATTTGCATGGTTGGCCTAGTATCTAGCAAGAAATGTAGAAGCAAAAACCTTTAGAAACCCCTGGAAGTGCACTATGTCATCCCATGCAGAAACACTTTCATGAAGTTTCTGAGTCATGCAGCATGATATAGCAAATCCAACACGCTCCACTGTTCTTACCTTGCATGGAAGGCCACCTGTCCTTCTCAGAATATCAACTGGAAGGGTATCCAAAACTCTGGTAGGTACTAGGCCTTTCGTGTACCTGTATTCAGAACAAACCATTATAACTATCACAACCGTTATGATCATTGTTACAACTTGTCACAGAATTCATTTACCATAAGTAGTCAACAGTTCCAAAAAATTTTGAGTGGTATGAAGTAGCCAATGGTTCACCATTGATGCCCCTTGTTCTTGGGGAACCCTGAAAACAAGAATTTCAATCGTGAAATATCCCAAAGTGCAGCAATAATGAATTGGCTCAAAAGAGGACTGGAAATCTACTTTACCTTCACCGAGGCATAGGAGCTGTTAAGCTTCAGTGGATGCATGGCTAGATAACACTGAGCATTTCCAGTTGCAACTTTAACCTCTTCATCTGTCCAGCCATTGGGCAGGAGTCTGAAATCAGAAGAGAACTAGAGATGTAATTGCAATGAAAAGAAACAAAATACTTAAGAGAGCTTGAGGTGTGAATGACGACTACTCATCAGATACGAGCATTCTAATAAACAAAATAAATAAAGATTAAATCATAAAATATCATAAAATCATTAAAAGAAATATTTTTTAAGACAACTAGTACTAGTTATAACTTTAGGAACATCATCAATACATAGAATTCACACCTTTAAGATGTATGATTCTAATTTAACAAATCTAGAAATTTATAATATGGTGGAATTTGAATTCATGGCATATGAAATGACAGATATATACTTTCAGTGTTTTTTCATACAGCTATGAAATCAAAGAATGTCATAACGTCCTCTCTGCAAAAAAGTTAAAAGATAATTTGTAACAGCAGTTTTAGTTTCTAATTTCTAAATTGAAGATATAGTAAATCAAAAGAAACATGAAACATCCTTCCAAAAAAATGTAGTTAGTCCAAGTCCAAACCCCAACTAAATCCAACTTAATCGAAATTATAGTGAGGCTACTTTTCAAAACATTAATTATGCAAGCTACTAGAGCATGCAGGAATTGATGGGGAAAAGAAAGGTACAGTAGAACATCGATAAATTAATAACTTTGGAAATTATTAATTTTTTGATTTATTAATAGTTTATTAATTTATAAAGATAATATCACATTCATAATAGGAATTTTTATGAAGTATGGTAGTAAAATTAAAGAATGTAGGGATTCTGTCAAACTATATGATATGATTCAGATTTGATCTTGATTGAGTAAATCAAATACTTGATAACCCTTTTGTTAGATTGCACGGTTGGATTGGATCACAATTACGTGGTGACTCATCAGAGATGACTTTTTGAGGCAATATATTAAGTCGATCTCTCTCTTATTTCTTTTAACATAGCACATAGAATGAACCAATGGCTTTTCGTTTGAAAGGTGTAAAGAAAGCAACAATGATCAATGAAATGTATAAAGCATTAGGCTAGTATAACAAATAAAATCAAGACATCATTTTTATCTAGTTTCAAATTAGTTAATTGTAAATTAGTTGGGTTCTATAGAAAAATAAGTTCTTTTTTTAATTTTTTTTAATAAATTTATCGAATTATTAATTTATCACATTTGCCCCAAGTCCTATCGAGTATTAATTTAATAAGGTTCTATTGTATATGTGTTACCTCAGAAAAGTTAAAAGATAGCTGTCCATCACAGCAAATGGATTGATAACTTCTTTTTTGACCTTGAAAACTTGAACAAGATGACAACTTCTTTGACCGGATAAGTCTCTTCTGTCATATGACTTGATATTAAGCTGCGCAAAGAAACAAATTGTAATCTCAAAGAACAAGATGGAGTGAAAGGGTACATATATATGTGATACAGCTCATTAGTCTGTTGGTGCAGATAATGCAATTCTTTCACATAGTAGATAAATTAACGCATTTCACCTCTGATGATGATAAGAACTTGTAAATTGCACTCTGTCAAAGAACAAGAAAAGCTGTCAAATTTATTATTTTAAGAAACATTGTTCCACCACAGCAAAGTAATCTAGTAAGAGAAATGACTTTAGGTACCATACTTGAGGAGTGATATTGAAGTCACCAGCAAGCACAACAGGGATATTACCCCATTTCTCTGCAACGATTTGTGCCCTTGAGGAAAGAAAACAAATCTAACAAGCCAAATAGCTCAATGTTAACTGGGACCAAATAATGCAACAGGAAGTAAATCTAATGGACCTTTGGATAAAATCATTTGTAAAGCAGCTGATAAACAGAGTTAGGACAGAAGAAACATGCATTCATGACAAAGAAAATGACACGTGAGTTTATACTGTAGGATTTGTTGCTCAATCTGAAATATTATTACTCTCCCAAAAAATAATTTAACTTCATTACCCATAAAAATATACTTAGAAAAAAAACCTTTAAGTCTGTCGAAATCTTAATGTGATCGTTTCAGGATATAAAGTGGGATCCTTGGAACATTTTATGAGTTTTACAGTAAGGGCACTATGATGTCAAAGCAAAACACATAACTTCAGTAGCCCCTACTAGAGCTTGAATCAACAATTGATAATTGCAAGCACTTCAGTTATAAGAAATACATTCAAGTGTAGATATGCTTACTTGACCTAATTTCACTTCCCCTCGGTTTGGATTATAAAGAACGTGTATGTTACCAACCAGTACTCTTCTTGATTTTGTGTTGAGCATCTGCCTGTAAAAGGTGAAGTTAGATAGGAAGGACAAAACTTTTCCAGTAAACCACTCACAAGAATATATCAAAACATTTTGGCATTCAATTATGATTACAACAATTATGGTGCAATGCAGCTATAGTTTGCTTAAGTTGAACATTGAGGCAGTATCTTGATGATCAGCAGGGTTGTCAACAGAACTCTGTAGACTGTAATATATAACGTTCTTCTGTTGCTCAGATACTTGGGCTTTTAGCCATTCTAGCAATATGAGTCTTAACTGATAATTGCTCGCAAACCAAGTACACAAGCAAATAACATGAATTGCTACCTCAAAAGCGGAAAGTTGTGCCACATTTTCACGAAGGCCAAACTCTTTAAATTCAATGCTTATTTGCTCTAATAACCGAAACCTAGAAAATACCAAGAAACAATAAAATATGAATAACCAATCCAATTTACAAGTACCCAAAATTAACGAATTACAACTCTCTCACTTATCAGCTTTCCAAAACATTGCACAACCATCGACGTTATCCCCAGTGCGCCGCTGCCATGTGCAGACATTTGATTTAGAATTTTGCCAAAAATAACTCGGACACATAAACATCAAAGAGAAAAATTATAACCTTGTAACAACCAGCATATCCCGCTTTCTGCATAACATTCAGGATATCAAAATACCTGTCCACCTCCTAACAAGATTACATAATACCACCCAAAAGTTCAAAATCATATCGAAATTCCATAAATCCCAGTCCCAATAAAATAAAATAAATTAAAAGAGAAAAAGCTTACTTGCATACAGATAATATCCGGGTTCAATCCAATTAACTCTTGGCATATTAACCTTTTGCGACGGTTCCATTTCATGTATTCATGCCGAACATTTTGATATAAATCTCTATGTTTGAAAGCATTTTTATCTCCCAATATGTTATATGACACGACCGAGAATCTCTCTACATCATGAATCAATAACATATAAATAGTGAAATATTTAAAAAATATATTTATAAAAAGATACCAGGGTAATATTTCTTTGTTTTTTTAATGGATACCTTGAGATGAAATTGGATTAGGATCAGCGTCGATCCAGTGGCGGAGGACGTCAGGAGAAGGCTCATCGAACGGCTTACGTCGGAGAGGGTTGTACCATCGACGGCTGTACGAACGAGTTGACGGCGATGATGATGAGGAATGTGTGGTGGGACCATTAGAGCCACAGGAAATGGTGTTTGTAGTCTTGCAGCAGGAGGAGGAGAAGAAGATGAAGTGCCGGCACTTGGCGGAGCAGCCGCTCGGCGCGGAGTTGGCCGTTGGTGGGATCCGGCCGAGCCAAAAAGAGGAGGAAGTGGCTTCGGACCTCATTGATTGATCCACAAGGAACCACTCTCTCTCCCGAATGTTTGGCGCCACACTTTCTTTTCGGCACAGTCTATTATCACTTTATCTCTAGTCAAAATGTCAAATGACCGATGCACGAAGATTTAGTTTATGTCGAGAAAATTACGATAAATGCCACCGGAACTATAACGATTTTTTCTCTCTTTTTTTTAATAACATTCATGAGTTGGGACTAGGGTGCGTGAGGATAATATATCCTATGAGTTGTCGCTTAGACATTGCCAGATGGTTAGATTTAGTGTATATTTATTCATTTTTTACAATTTATTATGCTGTAAATCGTCTAAGACATATATGTTTTACACAAAAAAAATATTGTCGTTTAAAAATTGATACGATGAGACAAAATTATTGTAGAATCAAGCAGTTTTCTTTAATTGTAAATTTGAATCTCAGAAAATACAAGTTAAAAATTAATTTATGTTTTAGCCCCCACTTTTCTTTTTAATCTACAAGTAAGCGGATGTCTTTAATTTAAAAAAAAAACCACTAATTTTATAAATATAACCTAAAAAAAATAAATAAATAACTTCTACTTACTGATCAAAAATTGGGACACAAATATTTGTTCATTAGAAAGTTTGATAATATAATGTATATTCTGTTTTACAAATCCTATGCCCATAATAACACCTTGTCCTCTCAGAATAAGGGTTCGTTCCTCATAAATGTAGCCTAGCTCCCATGAAGCAAATCAATGATTCGTAGCAGCAAAAATATTGAACCGCAGGGCCCTCAGAAAGCCAGAAAACAAAAGGAAAATCCAAAGAATCCCATCTCGGAAAGCTTCAGTTTTCGTTGGCAATGGAGGAAATAGATTATTGCTTTGCGTGCAAGACAAACACCGACGTTGTGTTGTTAGACAGAATCTGCACCGAGTGTGGCTTGGTTCTTGACATTAAATACATCGACGAAAATGCTGAATGGAGAACCTTTGCTTGATGATATCAATGACAAAGAAGATCCTAATTTTGTTGGAAGCCCTATGAATCCATTCTTAACTAATGGGAACTTTCTTTCTCTGCAAGCAATGAGCAAGCAAGCGTAAAGATGACATCCAGCTTTCTTCTCCTGCAAGATTTGTGCACCCCCAACGTTCTTGTAAATCTCATAAGCCCTATTCTTGATTTTTGTAACCAGACCAAGCCTATCAACCATCAAAGCAATGTCATCAAACCCTTTCACCAAAATATCACCAGGCTTCTTATTACACTGTAGTCTCTAAGATGAAGAACAGTGATCGCTCAACTGAATCTTTGCATGATAGCTCAGCTTGTGAGAAGATTTTGTTCAAATCTTGTGATGAATAACACTTGCATGATGGCTGTGCAAGAAGCTGCGGCAAAAACAGAGGTGTTTGATAGCTCGGCTTTTGGATGAGAAAAAAATCTCTGAAGAATGCGTCAATGGCTGCTGACGTTGCAGTTGCAGAAAACACAATCAAGAAAGCTTATAAGGGTCATTGTATGCTACAAGGTTGATACCTAATTGGTTTGCTGAAGAGGAGGATGTCAAGAAACTTAGCAGCACTGCAGCAGACTTTGAGATTGTGGGGTCAACGATTTTGCCATTTCTGTTGTTGAACAATTCCTGGTTGATTAGGGGTTAATGAAGTAGGTTAACGTTTTTACACTTTCCTAATTGTTATAAGACTTTCGTCGGTGACGAACTTCCCACAAAAGAGTTTGTCGTCTTGATCCGGCAGAGAAAAAGCATTCTCGTCTCCCTTTAAGCAGTAATATTTACTTTCCCTAAGATTTTGATCTTATCTGAAGCTATCCCATCATATGACGCGGTAAATAGCATTATATAAGTCAATTTTTATTTTAACTTTCATGTTTTAAATGGTCCCTTTGGATGGGCTGCCAGTAAACAGAAGCACCGCACAACTAAGGTGGCCATCCATTTTGAACTTCCAGCGTTTTTTTTTTAATAGTTGATAAATATATAAACTAACAAAATAAGAATCACTTTTTACCGTACAATCGCTTAACTTGAAAATCACATCACCTCTTTCGCAAACAGCCCTAAAGGAGTGGGTCTCTTAAGTAAAATTCCCCCTAATTACATAAGCATTGCGCAAAAATGGCTAAAAGGGCTAAACCGCATGTTGCGGTCATACACCTACCTTATCCCTGATATGGCCTGTAAAGCTTTCACAATTCCATCTGTGAGCCACCAGAAAGCATATGAACTTGATTGCTTCGGGACAAATTTGTCTGACGGCGTCACTATAAACTCAATCTTGTCAACTGCTTTAGCCACTGAAGACGCGACTATGCAAAACATGAACTTTATTACCGTCAAGTTCAACAAACCATGAGCTTCACTTCAACATCGGATATGTTGAGAAAACATCCCTCACTCACTTTGGTTAATATCGAATATACATAACATGCGTCATTGCCTAAATATGGCTGTAAATGTTGTGACTATTAATTACTGGCCTTGATGGACATACTAATATATTATTAACCCATTATGCTGCGGAGTCGAAACAGTTTGGCACAGGATAAGCTCTAAATTAATGCTCATCTCAAATAAGTTTAGACATTGACCTAAAACATAAATGAGCCTGAGAAAGTCAGCAAATCATACCTACAGGATTAGGAAGTTAATTTAATTCTAAGAAAATACAGAGGACTCATTAGGAACAGAACTACAGAAGGGAATTACAGGTCCACAGACTCATTTATAACATAGACAGGTACACAAACTTGATTCCAATAAGGACATATCTCAAGGGCATTTCCGTTGGATATATGAAGCTCCATGCTCTTCATACCTGCCAATTGCATACTCTTATTAATTGGTTTCATATAAGTTACAACTTAAAAATGGAGAAAAAGGAAATTGTACAGCTTGACAGTATGCTTTTAAACTTCAGTATGATGAAGTGCAACTGTAAAGAAAGAGCCGGATCGATGAAACATACTCGGATTTGGAAAACCACATTTGCTGGAATGAACCAAGCGATGCTAATATACTCCCTCCAATCCAAACACTGTTTCACACAGCATCAGTAATATGAATTAAAGCAATATTGTTGTTTACTAACAAGAATTCTCCCTTTTATTATTTACTGCAGAGGAGTCATTTACGAAAAATAAGACAATAGCTGCAATGCCTACACCTCGGGGGAAACCAAACTGTTACCATAGGGATTGCCTTCATTGGCTGGGTCAATACAATGACAGACATACTAAGGATTTTAGTTCTCTTGAAGTTTAGAGTACATAGAATGCAATCAATAAGACAACATCATAGAGATACTTGGGATCTTACCCCTCTTCATGGAAGTTAAATTCTTAATATTTCATGCAGGTTTTGAAATTGCTTATGATTCAATCAAGTGCTGCAAAGCTTCATAAGTGCTGACTTTACTTAGACCTTAGGATTGTTTATCAGGAAACAAAATCATTTTGATAGACTCAATGCTCTACTGATTTTTTTGTAGAATAATTACACAGATTTCATTCACAAAAACTCTTTCACACACAACAGAACTCCTACACAACGAGGATATTCAAGGTACCTGGAACTCTCCTACATTCACAGAATTATTTTCACAAAATCTGACTCCCATTAAAACCCATTGTATAAATCAACCCTACACTCCCATAACTGACAAATAACGGACTGCCTAAAATACTAATACAACTGCTTGACAGTTTATTACAAACCACAAACACAACCCAAACTCCTATTAACTGCTCCTGGAAACTGTTTTCCTTCTCTGGTATGTGATATGGACGAGTGGCCTATCACATTTCTTCTAAATTTACCACAGTATCATTTATCAATCCCCACAGTTTTCATTCTAATTCAATTAGCTTGACTTTCTAAACCCTTTCTTCTGCGCATAGGCAACTTTCTAGGTTATTTTAACATATTTTTCCACAGGAAATCACACAACAATTCATAGTCAGCTATGTAACTGGCAGAATGATTTATGATTCAAGAGATATCCACAAGCATGCTCAAATTCATTTGACAAATTCTCAACGACCAGAATGAAAAAAGACAACAAAAATCCTCTGATCACCAAGTCCCATCATATAGACCAACAGCGTACCAGGTATCAGAATTCATTTAGCCACCTTAATAAAAATTTAGCATATAATATAGTTCACATAATGCATCAGGATATTTGGAAAATACGTACATTTGTCCTTAATAAAGGCAGTTTGTGATCACCCTTCAAATTTTATATTAATTAGCAAAATCAAAATGGAAAACAAACCCAATGTTCAGAGTAAATGTAAAACCAAAGCACATAGTTAAGATGAAATAACAGAAAGAATGCAGCCAAATAACAGGCATTATAGGCACAGGCAAGGATAGGGAAGGAAGAAAGAGAGAGGTCCAACCTGAATCTCCTTTCTGTTGCATTTCCACTTGACACTACTTTGACTCTAGCAGCTTGAGGAGACTCCTACAAGTTGATGCATAATACTAAGTCATGTTGTAACTAAAGCAAAATTTATTATGCACTTTTTCAAAATTGAATAAGCTTTTCTGAAATTAATTGCAAGTGGCATTTGCATGAATGCCAGCCAGAATGGTTTTGTGCAAAAGTTTTAACAGAGTTCTCACATTGTTTATATTTCAGGCTCCCTAATAATGGCATGTTAATGAGGATGAAAGTGAGGATGCCACATAAAAGAATAGATAACAAGCTGAAGTTAAAACACACTACTAAAGGTTTGCTGATATGATGTTAAACATTCAGATGCTAATAAACTCATTTCACCAAAAAGCCCATGAGGATAGATTGTAAAACCAGGTCTTTGAAAATAGTACAAGACTTGTTATTAAGCAAAGATCTCATAATTTTTATCCCTTAAAATTTGGAAAATGGAAGTGAATACGGTGAACATTACCTCTAGCAAGTCTTTCTCAAGGCGTTCCTTTAATTGCTGCATTGATGCCGTGCCACCAGCAAGCTGTATTGAGAGGAAACACAAAAAGGAACTGAATAAGTTCCAAGAAGGTATAACATCAACTCAAAAAATATATAGAACTGATGATGGCATGTATTGTCTCATGATATCTAAGACACAGGCGTATTTAGATTTCAGCATTGACATAGACAATGGTACAAGTCAATAACGAATTGCCTATGCAATAATATCCTACAAGTTAGACTAAGGAAGGCATGCCAAGAGGGCTGCTAAGCTGATTGCAGTTGCTTTTAATGGCTTGACGATAAATATCGACAATATCCAGGTTACTCGTGAAGTTGTGATTATTAGGCAGATGGGGGCAGATTTTAACATGGAGATTATCCAAAAAGGAATCTATCAAACCACCCATATCAGATCTATTTATGCTATAAGCTTTGACATCCTAGCTCTTTTGGGAAAATGTAGGAAATCACATTACTAACATATTTAAAAGAAAAGATCACATTACTAGGATATTTAAAAGAAAAGAGTACCAGTATACTACTAAATAATTCTCTCCGGATATCCACATCACACTTATTAATGCTGTCTATAACCTGCAAAAGTGGACAAAATAATGTTAGCATAAGAATTATCATCAATCATTAAGGACCGAATGTAGAATAAATATTCACAAATTTACCATTTGTGGCAACCCACGAAAAGGAATGTTTTCTGCAAAATTCTCCATACCAGGAATTGTCTGATGACAGAAAAAGAAAATAAAAACTACATGAAAGTGCCCTCAAAATAGTGATGTTAAAAGAAATAACAAATAAGTACTTATGAAAAAGTGCACACTACATCCATAAATCCCAACACTAAATTACCCAGAAGCAACTGATCATGGGGTGGTAACAAAATGATGGAGAATGATGGAGTAACACTAATAAATCAAATTATGTTCAGTGCCTCCTTCTGTCTGCATCCTTTGTTTGTTTAAAACCAGAGTTGTAGCTCTAGGAATGTCAAAAGTCATAAAAAATAAAAACACTCTACAACTCCACTGACCAAATGAAGCATTATGCAAACTGCGACTTATAATACAATTGTATGATTAACGTTCTCTTGAAGTGATATGATTTGTCATATAAAATACAACAGAGTTAAGAATTTAAAGGAAGTAAAGAGAATAGGGAGTCACACCCTAGAACATCAAAAAGCATTCTACCAAAATAAAACGTGAGTTCGAGCACAACCAAGAAAATATCCCAAGGCCACTTTTCAATGTGCTAAATTTACACGCTTCTTTTACAAACACCTTAAGAAGATGGGAAGTTATGAGATTCGAGGCACTGAGTCACCAAGAAACAGAAGCACATAATTTCAGATGATGCCCATTTCAGAATGAAAAGTGAATAGGAAGAATAGAAAGAAAGTGATTGCATTAGATTTTACCAGACAACTCAGATACAAAAAGGAAAAAGAAATTGCATGTCACAAGTTCCGAGCCACCCACCTGAACTAAAGATGGATTGAACAGAACATCAGGAGTCTTAAATCTATCAGCTCCAATTTCAATTACTCTGCATTGAACAGGGAAAAAAGGTATCAAGAAAACTGAGACTAATTCATGTAAGAAATGAGAACCAAAGCAACCCAAGCATTATTCAATCATTGTGAGACAATGTGGTTGCTTTGCAGTCTAGCATATACATGAATGTACACCATAACCTGTTTATAACATGCAAATTTAGTCTTAGCCAATAAAATTGCGAGGTACTTACTGGCCATCAGGAAGCTCATAGGGGGTCATTGGAATGTTTGAATATGCACTTTCTGTGAGCAAAATGTCCCCATGTCAGAATGCTAAGTATCAGTAGAACTTTTAAAACTTCAAAGAACAGAGAGAGGTGTGGGAACATTTAATAAACTTGTTGATGAAATAATTTCCCAGAAGCAACAGATACAGCTCAATAAAAGATCATAGTGTTTGTGAACCAAAATGCAGCACTGAAACTGACTTCAATACTCCATCATTTTACACGAAGTTGATAATGCATTTATTTCCAGCTTTTAATAATCTAAATGTGCTTGCTAATAAATCATAATTAAACTTGCAAATAAAAATTTTAAAAAAGGGGTGAACAATCATTTAAATAATTCATCTCTTAGTATCAGACACTGAGTGTTGAGATTCGTTCTTTCTCTAACAGTCGTTCACATCACTACCAGTACCAATCAATAATAGCACCTACCCACATCACCAACATCCACCGCAAAACCAGTGTTGCTACTACCACCACAATCACAGCTAATATATAACAATGGCCATGCATTAAAAACCATCAGCACCTCTACCACCGTGCAATAATCATGATCATCTACTACTAGAAAAATATCATTACAACCAACCACTATCTCCACATAACTACTACATTATTACAGCCACAAAAGAACCACAATCGGCATCAGTACTATCATTATCGCATACAACCACACTAAGCACCATCACCACCATGCATAACTTTCCATGCTTCTGCATGCTGCTTATCACTTCTAATTTTAAATATGAATTTGTAAATTGATATAATTTTCATTCTTTTTAATTAATCATGTGCCTATTTGGATTTTGAGCAGTTCAGATTATCAAAGATTTTAATTCAAGTTTTTTAAACTCTGGAAATCAGTAATAATTGAGCCATCAAAGTTTTCACTAGTATGTTTTTTTTAGGTCTATATCTTCATTTTATCAAACAGCAGCTTATTGTGGAAGAAGGTAGAAAGCAGATTTACAGTTCAATATGTCAAGAGATGGTATAGATAATTAATCAGGAAAGCCAGAACCCAAAAAAAAAAAAGGTAGTTGAAGATAGAACAGATGGGAGGATCACAGACCATCATATGGAGTATCTGGGGCACGACATACGCATTCCTTGATATCACTTGCAATTACCCTCTGTTGCAAAAGAACAATCAGCTCTGTAAAACAGATGTACCCTCCCCAAGTAACATCATGATCGATAACAAACCTGACAGTATAGTTTGTAGCTTTCCGTAGTATTTGGAAAATCAAGATCTACTATCTGTGAGATTTGGAAAAATCAAAGAAAAAATGTCAAACAAAATGCAGATTACGTAAGAACAAATGAACAATGAGTATAATTACTATAACAAAGGACAGTATTCAATTAAGTACACACCACATAAAAGGAAACAAGTAAACAGCAGTTTCTTAAAGCAACAAGTACAAATGAATAAGACTCAAGAACAAAGTCATTCAACTCACTTTCTATGTTAAAAGGGGAGATTAAAAAAAAAAAAAGGAATAGGGAACGAAATTAGCTAGTCAATAGGATGGAAGCCACTTCTCCCAGTAAAAGGAGACAATTACTACTATCAAACTCCCATTTCATCTTCCTTATTAACTAAATAGGTATGTAATGCATTTTCTATTCTTTTTGTTCTAAAACTAAAAATTTCCAGTGGGACACAGCAGACTCATATGCTTCTACGCGCCCTTAAATATAGTAGTCCTTATCATAATAAATCAGTTACTTCAATTGAGAATTTATTTATAACAGGAAAGCACCGCAAAACAATCATGATCAAATACTGCTCCTGATTTCCATTTAAATTGGACTGAACTACTACCATGTCATCTCAATGCAAGATATTACGAAAAAGCAAGCAATTAGGCACATTAACAAATAAGGAAAAAGAAAAAATCAATTACATCAGAATATACCTGAAACTCGCCCGGCCTATTCTCCTTCCTCTTGAAAGAATATCTGGGTTTTATCTACAAGAACCATAAGGATAACATATTGGAATAAAACAACAAATAATAATTCACATCTCTAAACAACAAATTTGCCTCTAAAATAAGAAAACTCAGAGATCAAGTCACTTACTGTGATACCTTTGCTCTCAAGGCTTTTCATCAAGCAATTAGTAAGAAATTCTCCTCCAATGGGAGAAGTTGTAACACCCTTACATGGCAAAAAACAATAAGAGGGAAAAGTGAAGGCTGATTAGTTGTATATGCATGACCATTTGTAAACCCCTTTTCCAATAAGAAACAAAGAAGAAGAGAGAAAAAGGTTCTAGTAGTCAGCAAAACTTAAACATTTAAATCAAACCTATAATTTTCAATAGATAATTAGAAGTAGAGTTATATATCTTAAACTCGTTTGAGTACATTTGTGCCCTAGGTGTCGGCTTAATAAATCAAAAGATAATAATAGGAGTTATCAAATATTTAAGCCATGTACATCATCAAAAGGCAATTTATTGAGAGCAAGAAAAATATTTAGATAAGCTCAATAAAGCTCAACTCAAACATCTGCTATACTAAAACAGTAAGAAGCTTAGCTAATTGTTGGAGAGCAATTATGAAGAAAAATACCTTTTGGAGAACATAGCCATCGTGTACTGGGGCTACTGTAGTCGATCCTCCACCACTGAAAAAGTTCATAATTGTGAATAATACTATTCATCATTATTAGTAGCCCCACAAAACTAGATTTAATATACATTGCAGCTAAATCTTACTATTTTAAAAGCAAGGTTCAAAGTTATAGTCAATAAACTAAGAAATTGATGAGAAATCACAAACTGACAATTACACACTACATGGATGAAAAAATTGATCAAGAAAATACTCCAAGACGAAAATGACAGGTTACTCAACAAATGGACAAAAAAACCGGACGGATACAACATCAAAATTTTGGCTCACCTATTAAAAATGTGGAGATTAGGGCAAGAATATAGGGCTTTCGACATAAATATTAACATTTTGACTTGCCACTGGATTATGATCCCTATATATTTGTTGATGGCATACCAAAACTTTAACTAAAAGTTCAAAATTATGCTTAATTTTGTGTTTGAGCACGCTTTCAAACAATGAACAACCAAGCCTAGTGACACAAGGGTAAGGTGGATCCAATCAATATAACTAAGTACTAAAGAAAAATTCTTGATCTCTTTTTATCGAATACCCAGCTGAAAAATTTTCTCTACAAAAGTTTCTCCTATAAAATATGTGCAACAGACACAATGTACAAAGTAGTTAATTGAAACCAAAAGGAAACTATATGAAGAATGAAAGAAGCACAAGGCCAAAAGTAATGCCCAAACAGCTGACTTAATAGTTGACAAGTATAAAAATCCTACCAATCAACAACCAGTGAGGTAGCACGCCCTAATGCAAAAGAAGTGAGAACCTGCAACATAAAAATATCAACATCACCAGCCAAGAGTAGCCAAAAATCTTAGCAAAACAAGAAGGAAACAGAAATAATTTAAATTGAAATTCAGTGGCCGGGAAAGAAGATTTCCCACAAGGTTTTGGGGATAAGTGATCTAGAGACATACAGCATTTTTCGCCAAGAATAAGGCTGGAACGTTGTACTTTTCAAATATAAGTTCTGCCGTCCTGTCAAATATGAGTGCGTCAAATTCTATCACGGGACAAAAAACCAGTATGCCACAAACACACACCCAAAAAGAAAAAGCGGAACTAAAATATGAATTTATTTCTTATCAAGAATTTTAAAATACAATATACAAGGAAATATGTTTATAATTCTTTTTTTGACAGTGTGTAGTCTAAGCTAATCATAACCTGTAACAAAAAGATGAATATAAACATTTAACGGAATAATATAAAGAAAAAACTATAAGTATAATCCATATCCACAAAATTGGTCAGAATACCAATACATCAAATCTCCATGACATCACAAGCTACATGTGAGTCATATAGACAACAATGGCAAACACTGTAAGGAGGGCAAAAGTGAAAGGAATTACATAAGCTTTTATCATTGATTCACCAACTACAGAAAATTTCAAGGGGCAATTCACCTTTCTCTCTGCTGCTGGGTGTTTGAAGATGGTTCAGCAAGTAGCATTGGATGCTCTTTGGGATCAATCAATAAACATTCCCTAAAATAGGAACAAAAATTTTTCCCCAATGGTTACAATAATTAACTAGAAAAATTAATCAAAACAAAATTTAATACTTGATAATACCTGAAAGCATGGTCCCATATGCTATCCACAATATCCCAGTCAACCACTACTCCATCTTTTAAGGGTGATAGCACCTAATAACACAGGGAGATAAGTAATTCAAATGTCCAGCTAAATAATAGCTGATAAATCAACACACTAACCTCCATATGATCACGGCGAAACCCTAAAGATTGAGTTCCAACATACAACTTGCGTTTTCCTTTGCCTTTGTTAGAATCAACAGTGTTCTTAGAATCTATAGCAGAACCGGAATTCCTTTCAGCATTTGCAGAATCATCAATATCCATTTGGTCAATAGCCCCAACAACCTTAAGAAAAATAAAGATAAAATTCATATTACAATTCAATAGCTTTCAAAAACATAATATAACAAATAGGAAGAACTTGAGCAAGTAGCTCCTGCTATACAACAAATATCATAAAATTCTCCTAAATCTTCCTAAAGAACCAGAATGCTAAAGTATCACACTTTGCGAACCTTGGCCGATGCCTGGTTACAATTTCAAATCCGGTATCATAAGTTTGCTCTAATTTTTGTTGTTTTGTATGTTGAAACCGTTTTTATTTATCCATGGGCAATGAGTTTTCCTGTACTGGTGGTACCCGTACTTATAGAAGCTTTCATTTTCATGCTTATCACTGTTATGTTTACAGATGCTATTGGATGTTACCAAAACTGATTTTAAGCATCGAATAACGAATATCCCTTTTATGTTTAATATTCATTCAGTTATTTAAATTACATAAAAAAAATGATTCTTGAGATTCAAAATGCTTCAGAGTGCCAGAAGTACTTTGCAGAAGCAAAGCACTTGAAATGACTTGCAGCGATGTAAAGTGCATCCAGCTTCCAAGTGCTTTTTTTCCAGGAAAAAAAAAAGCACTTCAATATAAATACATTTTTAACAATATAGACAGACGATAGCAGATAACAGGAAACTAAATAATTCTGCAAAAATCCATACAACAGTGAGCAATACTTCGAAATTGAAGTCAAAATGAGGTGCAGTGGAGTCAAGAGAGAGGGAAAAAAAAGTAAGTCAAAGAAGTACGTTGCGGTCAAAAGTGAGAGAAAGAAGTGACACTAAACTCACCGAAGGAAAAACGGCCTTGGGTGCATCCTCACCGGCGTAACCAGCTTTGCAAGTGTGAGAGCCCAAGTCGATCACTATGGCTGATACTTCGTCTGCAACGCACAAATAAAATAAAAAATAAAAAAATCGAAGAAAAAGAATTACATTTTTGCTGAGGGAAAACAATTCGAATTCTAATAGGAGAACGAGTTGAAGATTGTATGGGTACTCACCGCCGCCGTACATGATTGCAGCTTCAGAGAAAGCAACAGAGAAGTTTAAATTTCGCAGAGGATTTTGTTGAGTTTGGGTTTAGGGTTTTAGAATTGGCTTGACCCGTCGAGGAAGAGGGACGGGGCAGTTTCTCCTCGAACCCGTCTGTTTGTTTGTTTTGTTTTTATTTTCCTTTTCTCTTATTTTTGTCATTTTCCCGGCAATGACCGTTTCAAAATTTATAAGGTTAATTTCGGATCAATGCCTCGTTACCACCTTCAAAGTCTGTTTACTTCCGGATTGAAGAATTATTGATAGATTTATTTAATAAAATAGAGTCAGAAATTGAAATTGGGAATTTGGGAAGTGAGCCCAACTCACTTTGACAATGTTGAATGAGAGATTAATTTCAAGAGGTGTAAATGAGTTTTTTATTCTTGAGAATAATCATTTTGTCCTCTACAAAATCTAAAATATTCATTTTATCCTCAGTTATAATTAATTGATATATTATTATTATTAATTAATAATATTATTATTATTATTTGATATATTAATATATTATTAGCAATTAATTAATTAATATATTACAATCATTATTATTATTGAATAAATAATCACTATAATGAATATAAAATAATAGCTATGACAATTGTTCATAAATACTTTTTAGTAATTTGTTACAATTTAACTCATTTCAATTCTGATTCTAAAACAAAATAAATACACTAATGTCAATTCAGCTCATTTCGTTTTCGATTCCTACAATTCAAATAAACAACATATCCTTATTTACATTTCTTATTCTCATTCTAGCCCATTTGTATCCATTCCAATTTCAGTTTATTTCGATTTCAGTTCAGTAAACACACCATTAATATTTTCAAATCTCTGCTTATCTCTACTCTTATTAAGAAGAAAGAAATATTTTCAACAAAAATGAAAATAAGTTAAAGATTTATAATTAGGGTGTGGATATTTCCACCCTATTATTTTTATAAACCCATCCCACCTCCATAAAATAATTACTATAAATTCAAATTATTTTATGAAGTTACAAATCAATAATAAATTTGAAAAATTAATTAATTAAATCATTCTTATAATATTTTCTTTTCTGACTTAGAGGGCGTTTTGTTAATCTAATGACTTAAAGCGACTTAATTTAATGAATTAAATTAATTAGAGGTTTTTATTTTTGTAATTTAATGAGATTTTTCAGATGATTTTGATTTAATAAAATAAACTATTTTTTTATTTTTTTAGTTATTGATGAAATCTTAATCAATTAACTTATTTCCAATGTTAAAAATATCCCCATTTTATTATTTATTTTTCATATCTATCCCGAAACCCAATCATACACATTTGCCCACTAATAATCTCATCTTTATTTTTTTTATCCATCATAAAATCCTCCCTCACTTTGCTTCTCATCTCAAGTTCTTGAATCTCTCATTATTAGTAATCGAAAGTATTATACTTAGGCTTTTTTATATATTTACATAATCCGTTTTATTTAAAAAATATATATATATTATAATGCCAAAATCATTATGTGTTTACTTAAACATGGTTTTGCTTATACATGATTAAAACAATTATTTTATTTATGTTCTTTAACACACGTGTGTGTGTGTAATTTAACAAAGATACATACATTAAAGTACAAATTTTTAGCTTTTAAAGTTGAAAAAATAAACAACTTAATACTTATTTTCAAATATTCATACAAAAAAAAACTATTATTCATATTCAGACATTTAAGCCTATTCAATTTTGAGACAAAAAAATAAATGACACCTTAGTCTTCTAACACTTTTTAACTGTTTAAGGTTGCTTTAAGATAATTTTATTTTGACTATTTTACCCTTATTATATAACATAACTAAATTACTTTAAGAAATATATTATTGCAACTAATTGTTTAGCCATTTACTTTTATGTTTTATAATCTAACATGTTTATATAAAATTTAAGAATTTTCAATGCTCCTCATGTCCTAATTAGATCTTGTTATTTTAGTGGAATATCAGTAATCATTCTAATGAATTACTACTTATAGATCATTAAATATATAAAAAAATTGTATAAAAATAACTAAAGTTAAAGTAAATTTTTAGATATTCCGGTACTTTTACCTTATGAGGGTAAAAATAGTCATATTAATTTATGTTAAAACAACCTTATTGGTCAAATATAATAAAAATTGTAAAAAAAATATCAAATAAATTATTACTTAAACATCATGAAAAAAAAACTTTGTATAAAAAATTATTAAAGTAAATTTTTAGATATTTTGGTACTTTTAACATGAGGTAAAATAGTCATAAAGAATAAATGAATATGGATTTAAAGTAAAATATTTTAAATATTATCGTTTTCTAAGGGGATAAATAAGAGATTTATCTACTAATAAATATGAATTATTTTTGAAGATTCGTATATTGAATTTGACATATTGGTTTTGTTATAATGTTTGAGAAGCCATTTAATAACTGATACGAATTTGTAAGGCCCATTACTAATGTTTGAGACAAATTTTAACACTGCGAGTAATTGTTCATACCCAAAATTTAATTTTTCATATATCAGCCATAATAAGTTGCGATGGATATTGGGTTGCACTTTAAGTCTTAAACAGTGCTTTTAATGCATCAGATTTTTGTAATATTCTTTTAAAAATATAGATTAAAGAATTTTTAAGTAGGCATATTTAAGAAAGAGTTATGCTACACATACATAGTTGGAATTTATAATTTACGCCCCAAATAATATGAGATATGATGTGTCGACATTTAATTAGTGATGCAATATTATCTTATCAATAATGAAAACTAAAGCCAATTGGCGCCTTCGATATGTTAATTAATTACTAATGACACATTACCAATATTGTATATTTACTCAAGAAACTGGTGGAAATGACAGATGAAATAATCCATTTTTTTAGCCTTTGATGATTTTCTATTCAAAATCTGGTGTGGGCTGTAGCCAAGACCACACCAGAGGCCATTTGGGTCTTCAATGTAAATGTGTGGCGCTGTGGCTTGTCACGTGAACAAGCAAAAGTTATACAGAATAAAAAGAAATTTATTTGAATTTATGATATGATTAGTAATGCTAATTCATGTAACGTTATTTGAAAAGAAAAGTCATGCCTGCCAATTCTTTTTTTTTTTATATATATATTTAGAAGAATTCAAAACTTTAATTTGGATTATAATTTCATTTACCATGATATGACTAGTAACGCTAAATCATATCATTAATGACTTAAAAATTTATGTGGTTGGTTTCTTAACACATGCTACACATTCTTTCAACATAATTTATAATAAAAATAGAGTCCGTTATCTTATTCATGTCCTAAATGACTGATTAAATTTTAGTCAAGTTTAAGTCTAAAAAAAATCAAGTTTTTTTTTTGAAATTAATAGTAGTAAAGTTAGTTAAACATATGCTTTCAAAATAATTCATTTAGTTGCAACTAAAAACCATCGCATTCATTTATACAGTCAACATTGTTGTGCATAAAATTAAATAGTTCATAATTTCACACGTCTAACATTAATTCTCAAGTAAAAATGCAGTTCACCCATTCATTTAGCTGTAACTTAACCACGAATACGCATGCGTGCTTGTAAAGAGTTACAAAAATACTCTTCATACGGGATGAGTGCAAGATGTTCATTTTAAAACGCCAAAAGAAAATTAATAAAAATTCTCACCAAGAAGCACAATTTAGAGTCACAGACATGTCTCAATTTTTAATATTCAAGCTTCAAGACAATTACTTATACAATCCAAAAATCATGCTAAACTTACAAGATTGAGGTGAAGATTAACATATATATATGTGACATTCTTATATATTGATGCACAAAATTAAAAATATCAAAATATTTTTCTAATGTCAATTTGAGGATGAAAGATAGGTTGGCCGATTATGTTAAATTTGAATTAAAACAAACAAGACCCCTGTAATAAATAATTAGATGAAAAAAATTATAATACGAACACACCAAGGGACATTACAAAATTTATAAATCGAGTAAATGTGTCACCTTACACTAACATGATTTTCCAATTGTTTTATAACCATTTAACTTCTTTTTTTTTTTTTAATAAAAAGAGGATTCTAAAGAAGAAGAGCCAGAGGGATGCAAAACGGGGGTGTGTCACCCCATACATATCCGAATACAAAATATAACCCAATTCCAAATGGACAGAATTAAAAATAAATGCACTCCAATAGGCAAACGCAAATCATGCGTAGTAAAAAAATCGACGGCCGAATTAGCTTCGAAGGTAGATGTGATTAATTTGAAGACTCCACTCCCTCATCATGAGCTCCTGAATGATTATAGCCACAAAGATCATTGACATTATCAGTATCCTCCTTTATACTGCACCACACTATAGTTATCAAGCTGCGCCATTTAACTTCTTTAATACAACATCACCTTCTTAACCCGCTTAATAAAAATTATTGAACATTCTACAACATTACACGCTTTCTAAAAAGAATAAAATAATACATAATTAAATAACTAATCACATCAAATCAATGGGGCTTGTAGTTGGCGGTCACATTTTGATTAAATTCTAAAAACATCCATATATATATTATAAATTAGGGATGGTAAAAATTTTTACAGGATATTTTCGGAGATTTTTTTCATTCGGGGAGAGTATGAAAATAATTTATACTCAATTTCTTATTTGAGAACGGGAAAATTTTTTTATCTAATTTCTTATTTGGGGAGGGGACGGAGATGAGATGGAATCCCCATCCCCTATCTATTTTCCTATTTTAATTTATAATTTAATTTTTATTTTTAAAATTACTAATAAATAAATATTAAAATTTGAATTATACAATTATAAGTATTGGTAAAAATGAAAAATATCAAAATATTTATATTATTAAACTTTTAGGCCTAATTAACTAATTAAAGTCCTAAATTTTTATTTAAGACATTAAAAAGTTCGGACAGACTCTATTAGCCTAAAACTTTTGTTTTGATTTTAATATTCATTAAATATTTTTAACTTAAATCTATTTTTTATTTATCTTAAATCTATTTTTTATTTATTTTTAGATATTACAATTGCCCACAACAAATCACAAGTTTAATATATAAGCTAATCTAATATTTGCTCTTTATTTGCTTCGACTTAACAATTGTGCTGTTAAGGGAATAATCCACATTTATAAAGAGCTCACGCCACTATTGAAAAGTTAATTTTGAATCTAAATTTAACTTTATTTATAACAATTTTGTATTAGGCTATTAATTTGTTCATGATAGTTTGTATCCTTTGCATGCTGCGTTACTTACTAATTAATGTATGTGACTTTTATAATGGATATTAATATAAGATATATTCGAACTTTACTTTTATTTAAATTTTTTTATTTTAATATGATTAACTCAAAATAAAAAAAATATTTTAGTTATTCGAGAATCGAAAATTCTCGAGAATCCCCTGTTATTATTCGGGGAGGGAATTCCCTCTCCTCCCCTCCCAATTGCCATCCCTATTATAAATGTCAACAAAGCTATTCGACTTTTAACAGGTTAGCAAGTTCGGGAACGAAGCCTCAGCATCAGATCATGACATGATATTAAATAAATGACACGAATAAAATACATTTAAGAATTGTGTCAATTTTGGCAACTATAAACTAATTTTGTTTTTTGGGGTTTCATAATCGCACTAGATTCATAAGCCTTGTCGAAAATTACCCCTAAATGCGTACAAATTTTGTTAGCATATTGCTGTTCATTAATTAAAAAAGAAAGAAAAATTATCAGCCGTCTGCTGTCCATTCTAAATTTATTCAATTTTCTATCTATTATTTACAATGTATATAAGTTTTCCACTAAAAAAAATTAAAATAACCTTACAAAAATAACTACCATTTTAATTTGTATTTACTTTTATTTTCAACCCTCTTTAAGAATCAAAACCTTAGCAATGAATCCTTAAATTGTGGGCTTCGCATGAATGCCATTCAAATTCCAATCTTTAAATGTACAAATAAACATGTTAAGTGATTTCCATTCCAACATTTACAATTCGATTACGGGGTAAGTATCCATATCATTAATTTAAATTTAAGTCTTACGTGGAATTGGTAGAGGCCGTTGCCACTAATTCTGAAAAATATCACCGTCGTCGCCTTGGCTACGGCGCCTCAATGTTGGGTCCACGTACATCCATTTCCCACTTCAATGCTTTTCTACTTCTTTCTTCTTTTTTATCTGCCAACGATACGCCTGGCCCCTTCTGACATGTTACGTCACCCTCCCCTCCTCATTGCTCTCTCTCTCTCCCCCCACTTTCTCTTTCTCTCATATTCTTCTTTTTAAATAAAGCCAAAAACTCCCCCACTCACTCGCTAACACTAAACACACTCATCCTCGTTCACTCTTCTTTCCATTTCTCTGCAACGCAAAAGAAAAAAATAAAATAAGAAAAAAAATGGCTCCGATTAAGCCATTTGTTCTCTTCACAATCACAACCATCCTCTTCTCTTTCTGTCTCTTCACCTCCAACTCAACCCGCGGCCTATCAGAAACCGCCACGACGGTTCTCGACGTGTCGTCCGCACTTCAGCAGACCGAACACATCCTCTCCTTCGACCCCGAGACGCTTAAACCATTCGCTGAGGAGTCAGAGACAGCAGCAGAGTCTTTTCCTCTCAACTCTTCTTCTTCGTTCTCACTGCCGCTTCACTCGCGTGAAATCCTCCATAAGACGAGACACAACGATTACAGATCACTTGTTTTATCTCGACTCGAGCGCGACTCAGCCCGAGTCGACACTCTTATCACGAAACTCCAGCTGGCTATCTACAACGTAGACAGGCACGAGCTCAAGCCCGCCGAGGCACAGATCTTGCCGGAGGATTTCTCCACTCCGGTCGTGTCCGGTGCCAGCCAGGGCAGCGGCGAATACTTCTCCCGAATTGGCGTCGGTACGCCGCCTAGACAGTTCTCTATGGTGCTCGACACCGGCAGTGACATTAACTGGCTTCAGTGCCGGCCTTGTAACGAGTGTTATCAACAATCCGATCCGATTTTTGACCCACAAACGTCATCGTCTTACAGTCCTCTCCCGTGTGCCGCTCCTCAGTGTCGATCCCTCGACGTGTCCGCTTGTCGTGCGAACAGGTGCCTCTACCAAGTGGCGTACGGCGATGGGTCTTATACCGTGGGTGATTTGGTGACTGAAACGGTGTCGTTTGGAAACAGCGGGAGCGTGAAGGGTATTGCTTTGGGTTGCGGTCATGATAACGAAGGGCTCTTTGTTGGATCTGCCGGCTTGCTTGGACTTGGGGGTGGCATGCTCTCTCTTACTAAGCAAATTAAAGCGACGTCATTGGCTTACTGCCTGGTGGACCGTGACTCTCCCGCCTCTGGTGTTCTCGAGTTCAACTCGGCACGAGGCAGTGACGCGGTCACGGCTCCGTTGATTAGGAACAAAAAAGTTGACACGTTCTATTACGTGGGGCTCACTGGATTCAGCGTCGGTGGTCAGGCGGTCCAAATCCCACCATCGCTTTTTGAAATGGACGAAGCAGGCGACGGCGGGATTATTGTTGATTGTGGAACCGCCATAACTCGCCTGCAGACTCAGGCCTACAACTCGCTCCGCGACTCTTTCGTCAGGCGGGCGGGTAACTTGAAACCGACCAGCGGGGTCGCTTTATTCGACACGTGCTACGATTTATCCGGATTAAGGAGTGTTAAGGTCCCAACGGTGTCGCTTCACTTCGGTGCTGGAAAAGCTCTTGATTTACCCGCCAAAAATTACTTGATTCCAGTGGACTCGGCTGGGACTTTCTGTTTCGCATTCGCTCCAACGACGTCGGCTATGTCAATTATTGGCAACGTCCAGCAACAGGGAACACGTGTCAGTTTTGATTTGGCGAACAATCGCGTCGGGTTCACTCCCAATAAGTGTTAGGCATTTCCGGAACCCATAATTACCTTGTTACCCCTGGTAATTGGTAGAAAAAGGAAGTTGTTAGCGGTCTATTTGTTAGGAGAAACTTTTATACCCGTTTTAATTGCAAGGAGAATGAAATGAAAGATGTTGCGTTAAAGTAGCATTGTTGACTGGTGGTGGATGAAAGTGGGATCCACCTCAATAAATTGCATTAAGCTTTTGGCTGGAGTGGGTCGTGTCATTAATCAAATCATAAATTAGATCCCTGTCCACGTACGGTTGAGTGGCATGTATAGTAAATTATATCTAAGCTGAAGGGCAAGTGTACTCTATAGCGTTTGCGTTATTTTGCACTCTGTTGTGCCGTGGCACTTCTGTATGTTTTAATTGAGATGATGAAATACGTCTACGTTGTTAAAGGTTTGCATGTAAGACACGTGGCACGCAAAATCGCGACGGTGATTTGGATTTTGTGACTGGTGGGATCGTATGATATTCTGTCTTCGTTCACGGGGTGTGGTTTGGATGATTGATTACGATTTATAATTGTGTTTAAAAAAAAAAAGAAACTGTTTTTTTTTTGGGAGCTTGGGAATTGTGGTATTGATGTGTGTGGTGCTGTGTTATGTATGTTTTAATGCTTGTGGGTTTTAGTAGATTGAACGAGGACTTGTGAAAAGGTCTTTTTATCGCAATATGTCACAGTTCATACAGTGAAATTTATTAAAAGGATAATTATACTACTTTTTTTTAATTTTTTAAAAAATATAAAAAAATTTTAGTTGATTTTTACTTAAAAGTTACAAAACGCATCATTTTTTCACTATTGTTTAAATTTCATGAGTAGTTAACAGAATATTAATAAAATGATTTATTTTACCCTCTTAAATGTAAAATTATTATTTTACTCTAATTAGATGAAAAAATAAATTACTTTAATTTTTGTAGACATTAGATAATAAGATAAATAAAATAATTTAGAATATTTGTCTTTTTTTTCTTTTTTCTATTGAGTTTAAACGATGTTGATTTGTACTATAAAGGTAAAATAATAATTTTATTCTTATGACATTAATATGGTTATCATAACATTTAAACGGAAGTAGAAAAATATAAGAAAATATAATTTAAGGTAAAAATCGGCCAAAAATAATTACGTGTATTTTTAAAAAAACAAAAAAAAAGATCGGTGGATATAATTTCCCTTATTACAATTTATATTAACATATTAAGGGGCTTCACAAGATACCTATTGTTTTGTCGTATGGCGTTGCTGGGTTGATGAGACAGCTCGACATAACTTTTTTCAGATTAAATGGTATTGTGGGATCCACATGTGAATGAGTTGGGTTGGTTTAGAAATTAGAACAGAGGAAATGGGAATAGATCACATGTGGGGGGGCCCGCACCAAGAGTGGATTGGTCGTTTAAGACAACTTCGATGAATTGAAAAATCTTGATGCCGGAAAGGCGGAAAGTGGAAACGTACAAGCACTGTGTCGTTTAGCCCCCCACGTACCGTGATTGTCGGCACGCTTCAATTTTTTTTATCAGTTTGTCATTGTATTTTATTTTTATTGCCGAACAAAATAAAAATACTGCTGTGCATGGCCCCAATTATATGTGTGGCTTTCTGAATTTAATTATTATTTTTATATTTATTATGTTGTAAAAAGGTTTCTACATTTTGGAAATAGGATTCTTGTCCGATTACGGTTGGTCAAGGTTATCATGTCGTACGGTTAAAAATTAATAAAAGTTAATAAAATTTGAGTACTCAGTGTGAAATATCTTTCTCATAAAATATCGTAGTCACAATTTTTTTATATGGTATAGATTGAAATAATTTATGTTTGATAAATTGAGATAATGTTAGTAAATGTTATATGTGTATAAGGAATTATGAAAATGATGTTATATTTTATATATTATTTATTAGTTGGTCGATTTGATTATTAATAAATATCTAACTTTTTTTTACTCTATTTAATAAATAGTATTAAATACCAAGCAGTAAAAGTCACCATTATATAAAGTTAACGATGAAGTAGAAGGTAAGGATACTCTTTTAATAACCACTACTTAATTGTAGAAGATAAATGTCCCTTCAATCTCGAGAATATGAGCCAACTATTTATTATTATTTTTTGAATATTGGTTACGCCTCACTAAATTATTATGTTGTACAAATATTTATAATTATTATTATAGTAGACTTTATATTAATATTTACAATCAAATAAATATTATTAGGACTTATATTATTACATTAATTTTTATTAAATACATGTGCAAATGAAATAATTCTCAAAAAAAAAAATATCCCTACTCCATTTGTATTTCCTAAGCAAGAAGAGTTTACAAATATTTTATTTTCAATGGTTGTCTAATTAATTACTATTTATCTTTGTATTCATTCATTAATTACATGTCAAATCTAAATGATTTGCAAGTTATATGACAAAATCAACTATTATACCTTTGAAAAAAATATTTTATATGATATTTAAAAATAGTAAAATTATTTCAATAATTAACCTAGTCTCTAAGAAAATAAAGAGAAAATTACTTAAAGGTATACGATTTGGCCGACTAAGAGCATGTGACAAGACACCAAAAAATTTTTAATTTCGTCATGTCAACTGGCAAACAATTCACGGGCCTAAAACTGTTGTTTCCCAGGGACAAACGTATCTTGAAAACGTTGATGGGGAAAGGGGGGATGGATACGGAAGGGAAACGCCATTTATTTAGTGCCAACACACCAAAATTAAAAAAAATATTTGCTCAAAATATCACTAAAAAGTTAAAAGGGCATCTTGTTAGCTGGACTAAGGTTCTAATGATCGTGTTAGGCCAAATCATAAATGGGACCATATGATGCCTTTGATTCATTGGGGACAAAAGGTCAATTTGTTTTCTTATCTTTGTGAATTGTGATTCTTTTAACTGTCCAATAAATTATGTATTTCCAAAACCAAAAAGACTCAGAAAGATAAAATATAGCACTTAATGGAAGATGTTCAATTCCAACATAATTATTGATGTAAGATTTTTTTTTTTAAAATGAAATTTTCAACTTCCCATGCTACATAAAAATAATAAAGTTATATTGTTGGAGAGATATGCGAATACGATGGTTCGACCAATCATCGTCTGCCTTAACAAATGAGATTTGTAAGTGCATCATAAATAATTTAATTAATTTGTTATTTTTGTTGTTTTTAATGAGCTCATATTTTTCGTAAGAGAAATGGCATAGCGCATCGTTTGGCAAATTTGGGGTTGCAATTAAATAGTTTTATAAATTATTTTCGATGCTTCTTATATTCATAATGATTTTATCTATTTCATCCAAAGTCCAAAGGTTAATATTTTTAAATGGGTACACATTTATGTCGCCCCAGTATGACTCCTTATATTATAAAATTTATCATGGTAGTAAGATTTGAGGTTAAAATATAATTTATGGACCTTTTCTAAGATTTTCATTATTGTGCTGCAATTGACATTATCTTGTTCAAAAGATATTATTATACCTGTTGGGTTGTAATGTTTGTGGTTAAGTGACCATAGCATGTAGTGAGGAATCTATTACGAATCATGTAAGTACACATTAATTTATCATGTGATTATTTATTTTAACATTCTAAAGAAAATGGAATAATTGTCAACTAGTTAAAGTTATTAAGCTTATCTCTTTACAGGTTTATGCAGTATAGATTCTCATAAAATCGAAAGTGCTCTCTCCACAGTAAAAATATCTAATGAAAATTTATGATAAGTTTTCGTCATAATTCTAGTTAGGTCTAATCTTCCAACGACTAAATGGATTTGTGGGCGCCATTAGTTTAACTTTTAAAGTCTTTTAGGATAATTCATGCCGTTCAAATCTCGCACGTTAAGGTTGTAGAAGGGCTTAATTTATATTTAAGAAAAGAAAAAAGAATTAAGGTATCATTTATGATTATTCTTGTCTTGTGTAGCGATAATATGTGTAATATAGATTCTCATAAAATTGCAAGTAATCTCTCTCTCATTAAAAAAAAAAAAAATCTAACTAGATCTAATCTTCCAACAACTAAATGAATTTATGGGTTCCATTAGTTTAACTTGTATAGTTTTTTAGGACAATTCACGAGATATGCTGTTCAAATATCTCACGTTAAGATTATAGAAGGGATTTGTTTACATTTAAGAATAGAAAAAATAAAGTATCGTCTATGATTATTCAAATCTTGTATAGCCATAATCTCGAAACAAAATTTTCATCTCAATTTTTTTAAGAATGTAACATTTGCTAATTACATGACTAGTAATTACTATCCCATTCAATTGATGAATTTTTCATTACTTAAAATGAAATAATTTAAATTATAATTTTAAAAACATTGTATGTTACTCATCCTTAGAACAACCATTGAGAAACTTGAATTTCTTAAACATGAATCTAAAAGTTGATATAGTGCAAAAGATATGTCTGCCTAAATGATTAATGTCAATAATATCCACCCCACCATTAAATTTAAATCCTACACGAACTCTATAACATTGAATCAAGTTTTTTTTTTTTAATTTATTTTGACCTGAGTGGGGTTGAGATGAGATTTAATGGTGAGTATCCTTTTCTACAGATCTTCCACATTCGTGCCACTGAAAATGTTAAGTCAACGGTGAAGCAATATGAAAAAAAAATTAAAAGTAGGTGAGCTTCTTGAAGACTGTTTATTACGACTTTAGCCACACTTGAAAGCAAAATGGTCCACACCACATGTTATGCCTTCAATCAAGCCCTAATATTAGAATGTTTTGCTTTAACTTGTCATAGTTTTCTTACACACCTTTTTTCCAGCAAAACAAATTGCTTATTGCTTAAACCAACGATCAAGTAGTCAAAACACATGAAGTCTCTTAAAAGCAAGTGGGATTCAGTTATTGAGAACATATAAATATATATATAGTTTAAATTAAGTTGAATCATTTTGCATTTTGCTGTATAAGTCAAAGAGTTTGTACTCTTCTTAAATCATTTTCAGAAGATGATTTGATTTTTGGTCTATTAATCTCATTGACTTGAGGTACTGTTTTTACACTGCCCGAAAGGGATTCTAGAGTGTTTGGAAAATTTTTCTTTTTAAAATGTTTGACTGAAGCGTGCATACTAAAATTGATTTTGGGATGGGATGAGAATTGAACTTGAAATGTGATTCTCATTGAAAATAATAAAAATGCACCTCTTGCACACTTGATGATATTTTAGCTTAACTGTTACTCGACAAGAAGTTATAATATAAACTATAAGATAAAAATTTGAAAAAAAAAAAGAAAAAAAGAAGCCATTCCTTGGTCAAAAGTTGGAGATCAATTAATTTTTTATGTGAAGACGAAAGTTGGAGATTAACCTTTTTTTATTCTTTTTTGTATAAATAAATTCTCAAGTATCATTGAAGAGGAAAAAAAAACAACCTCTTTGCTGAACTCTATATATATTGTTCTTTTTTTTTAATATATAAATAAATGTGAATTAACCCGTTTAGATTGTCCGTTATTGTAATTTAAATCAAGGATTTAATTGTAAATATGAAAGTGGGTTGCAAAAAGTTAATGAAGGGTATTAAATAGAACCTTTTTTTTGGTAAGGGTTTTGGGCCTCAAAATTTAATTGGGTTGACTAAGTTGTTGGGTCATTATAACCTCACCCGCCGAAAAGTGAAAAATTGGGTGGTGATATTTCTGTAATCACATCCAACTGTTAAATATTCACATGGTAATTTACTAATTACGTACGAGTTTTGATTAAAATCTCTTATTTACACCTTAAAACTAGAATTTATTTATTTACTTTTTTTTACGTGATGACTATTACTTTATTATGAGAGAAAATGAGAGTTTTGTATTTAAATAGATTTTTATTTACTTAGTAAGTGCTAAAATGTGTTTTTTTTTTTCTAAAGGAGATAAATAAGAGTTTTGATTAAAAAAAATTAAAACCAAGGACTTTAAAATATATCTCTATTGACTAAGTTTAGCTTAGGCCCTTATGGCTTCCTAAGCCTATTTGCGCTTTGTTTTCGATTAGCCCAACCTTTTTCCTCTTTATTTTTCATTTGCGGTGTTATTAACATCCGCTTATTACTCTAATTAAGCGCCATTAGAAAAATAGTAACAAACGATTCTAAATAACCCCATTAAAAAATAAACATTAAGGAAAAAAATAAATCTGACTAAACCGTTTTTTATTTCTATCTGTACAAGCTTCTTGCACCCCCCACATTGCCACGACAACCAATTACACATTTGTTTTCCTCTCAAACACCTGCATTCTCATCAATCCAATTCTACTAATGTATTTATATTAAAGTTTTTGCTTTGTCAATCTCCTAGATAGGAGAGAATAATGAGAGAGAGAGAGAGAGAGAGTCATTGCCTTGAACATTAAATATATTATTTTCTTCCTTTCTTTTCATTTGTTTAGAGATTAGCTATTTTTTCTATTTTTCAGTTCTAACCAATTCAAGTTTATTTGGTTTAATCAATGATTGACATTCAAACCCCACAAGATAAGACTCTCTTATTGACTAAACTCAAATTGTACGGCCTTAGGGCCTACTTAGTACAATAGTTAGACACTATAAGTTTTTATACTACAGTATTAAAATATTTAGTAAACACTTGCTTCTTTTTCTTGAAAGCAAAGTTAATTAACATATATGTATCCATAATATTAATTTTGATGATAACAAACAATATTAAGAATGGTTGAGTTTTTAAAAGATCAAATTATTTTCCATACATTTTAAATAAATCATTATTTTTATAATATAAAGATTTTATATTTAATGAAAAAACGATTTTATGAAATTGGTTATTTTCAAGTTAATGGTCTAAATTGAAAAAATTTTTAAACTCTGGAAATGAACTTATTTGTAAAGTTTTACGAAGATTTAGGCTATAGTATAATTATATAAGGTTGCAGGCAAAATTGTAATTTTAAAAAATAGTTTCACTGTAACAAATGGCTAACCATTTACTGAAAACGACTAACTGATAATTTTCAAAAAGACATTAATTTGTTTTGTAGGTTTCTGAAAATTAACGGCTAACTGTTTAATTGAAATTCAACCCAACGGTCATTTGGACTAGTCAAAACTGCACAAGCATGCTCAAACTGCAAAAACAGTCGTTGTATCTACAGTTTTGAGCATTAGAAACAATTGTTATTTCTGTACTTTCGCACAAAAAAAAAAAAAAAACAGTTGTTGTTTCTATAGTTTAGAACGACAGAAATAGTTGTTGTATCTGCATTTCAGAATGGCAGGAACAACTATTGTTTCTATACTTTTGCACAGCAAAAACAATTGTTGTTTTCTGCACTTTTACACAACAAAAACAATTGCTATTTTTGCACTTTTGCTCAACAGAAACAATTGTTGTTTTTGTGCTTTTGCACAGCAAAAACAACTACACCAATGTGCTCGTTGTTTTGGCACTTTTGGTAGTTTTGTAGTAGAAAAAATAGCAAGCATATTCATGCTATTGTTTATGCAATTTAGAACATAAAATTGCAAGAACCGGCAATTGTTTCTGCAATTTTGTAACTCTAGAATGGTAAGCACATTTACCCGACTTGATTTCTTTGTCAAGGTTGAAATGTTTATCTTAAGTTCTTTATTTATTAAATGTTTTCTATGAAATGTTTATCTTAATTTCTTTAGAATAGTAAGCACATTAAACATATTTGCCCTGCTTGAAATGTTTTCTATGAAATGTTTATCTTAGAACAAAAAATACATTTGCCCTACTTGATTTCTTTGTCAACTATTTTTGTAGTTTATGAAATGTTTATCTTAATTTCTTTGTCAAGATTGTTAGTAAGATGTCGCCAAATAAATCTTGGATGCAATTGCCAAGGTCAACAATGGCTTATTACAACGAGTACCATATTTTCTTGATTATGCGTATCGTCATATTCAAGAAGAGAATATGAAAATATTATGTCCGTGTGTCAAACGTAATAATAGGTATAGAAGGACTTAAAGGGAAGTACACAAACATCTGTTAGAGAAAGAAATAAGGCGTGGTTATACTACTTAGTATTTCCATGGAGAGAATGGTGATAGTGATAGTGACACAGATGGGGATGTTGATGATGAGAATGAAAATTATGAGAATATTCAGTAAAACGAGATGTATAAATTGATCCAAGAAGGTTTTTCCCAAGATCCTAATGAGGAGGCACAAAAGTTCTTTAATTTGGTGAAAGAGGTTGAACAACTTTTATATCCAATTTGTGAGAAGTACTCCAACTTATCATTTGTGGTCAAATTGATGCACATTAAATGTATCAATGGTTAGAGCAATAAATATTTCAACATGTTGTTGGAGCTATTGGAAGATGTGCTTCCAATGTGTGAAAAGATGCCTACTTCTAACTATAAAGCAAAGAAAATTGTAAAAAACCTTAGTCTCCGTTATGAGAAAATCTGCATGTAAAAATGATTGTGTCATTTATTACAAGGAAAATACACAACTATCTCAATGTTTAGTTTGTGGAGTTTTTTGATGGACGCGTAAAGGAAAGGGTGCTAAAGGATCTATCAAAAGGGTTCCATGGAAAATCTTGTGCTACTTTCCCATAATGCCAAGACTTCAAAGGTTATTCATGTCATCCAAAACTACTGCAAACACGAGCTGCACTTTGAAAATCGTGTGAAAGATGGGTTGTTAAGGCATCCAAAAAATTGTGAGGCTTGAAAGGCTTTTGATAAAACACGAGTCCTTTGCATTCGATCCGCGGAATGTAAGGTTGGGGTTGGCCATTGACGGGTTTAATCCTTTTAGAAACATGAATATCGGGCACAGTACTTGGCCGGTTCTTTTATTTTCATACAATTTTCCTCCTTGGATGTGTATGAAAGAACCATATATATTTATGTCATTACTTATCCCAGAATCGAAAGCCCCGAGAAATTATATTGATTTATATTTGAGGCATTTAGTTGATGAGTTGAAAATATTATGGCAGAGTGGTGTAGATAAATATGATGTCTCAAAAAGCTAAAATTTCTAAATGAAAGCAGCTATTATGCGGACTGTTAATGACTTTCTTGCATATGCTAATCTGTCTGGTTGGAGTATAAATGGAAAGGTAGCATGTCCATGTTGCACTAAAGAGACCTTATCTCATAGGTTAAAAAGTGGTTCCAAACGGTGTTATCTGAGTCATAGACGATTTTTCCCTGAAGATCAATTGTGGTAGGATCAAAAGATGCAATTTGATCGAAAATAGATAAAGAATTGCACCAAAGCGTCAAGAAAGTGATGAAGTTTTAAATGAACTTGAAGATTTGAAATCTATAACATTTGGAAAGGCTGGAAAAAAGCAAGTAATTGTTTGTTTTGGGAATAAATATAACATTTTTTTTTCCAATTGCCATTTTGGAAAACATTGTTGTTGCATCATTGTTTAGATACTTTGCACATTGAGAAAAATGTGTATGATATTGAGCTTGGTACTATCAGGAACATTGAAGGAAAAAGTAAGAACTTTTTAAATCCTCAGTTGGATTTGAAAGAAATGAGGATAAGGCAGGAACTTTACCCAATTGAGGTGGATGAAAAAATTGTGTTACCCCCTGCTTGTTATACTTTGACAACTGATGAGAAGAAAAATGTCTTACAGTGATTGTCTGATATAAAAGTCCCGAATGACTATTCTGTTAATTTGTCACGATGGATATTGAAGAGTGCCTTCTACCTCTTCAAATAATATCATACTAGTTTTGATAACATCATTATTGAAAAGAGAGAAGTAATGTGACTACGTAATTGGAAAAATAGAGGGCAGTCAAATTTGATGAGAGGATAATTTAATTAAAATAATATAAACTTGCCTCTATTTGTAAAGTTATTTAGAGAAAGTTATTTTTTTTATTTTTTTATAAATAAGTATTTCAAGAGTACAAATTAGATAATCTTTTGTTGATGTCCCAAGAGTTTCTAAAAAAAAAATTCACTTTTCGGTTAACGAACATATCAATTATCAAAAAATAAACAACCCTCTAAATTAAAATAAAAAATTTCTTATTCCGAGAGTGTTGTTCCTTAGAGATTTTACAATGCATGCATTGTTGTGATCCAATGTCCTTTCATATTTTGAAATGTAATGATCCTAAAAGTAGAGTTTAATAACTAAAAATTTCACAAGGTAACTTCAGTGATTGAAAAAGCGATGATGTAGCACAGGCCAAAGATCTAGTGATGAAGCTGCAACTATAGGAGAGATATATGGCTTGATCATTTCTGCTCACAGTATATTTGGCCTCCTGTAACAGTATTTATATATGAGCCAATGTTCCTGAGAAAATCCCCAATGATCAAGCGCAACCAACCCAGAACTCCAAATCCGAGAATTGCTAATTTGCTCTTAATGTGACATATGCATCCCCCTCGACTTCTGTTTGGTTTCCAATTTTTCCTCCATTCTCTGCAAACATGACCAAAGGAGAGAGAGTCTGCAAAGGGGGAAAAACTGGAGATAATCTTCAGAAGTTGTTTTGGAAGATCATCAGGGGGTCTCCATTAAGAGCGGCCTTTATGCGCTTCTTCCTCGTCCTGCCAGCGCGCTGATTAGATTCATCATTGTTCAATCTTTACCAACTAACGCCTGCATTTTGTATTTAAAAAAAAAAAATTATTAAAAACTACGTAAAAATATATATGGTTATAAGACGAAAATTAGTGAGAAATAATACTAGTTCAAAATACAAATGAAAAAGATTTAAAAGGAGGTTCGAACATACATGAGCATGAGGTGGATGGGATAAAAAATCTGGTAAATTGCTGATTCGATTATCGCAAGAGTTGTAAGATAAATTGTTGCTTTCTCTCATTGTTAGAATATTTATTGAGATTGACGGATTTTTTGCTAATAGTATGACACACTTATCTTTACTGATAAATGTGAAATTTGCCAGAGACCAGAATACATGGTAATGATTTTGAGACCGTGTCCATATGAGTAGGGCTTTGCTAGACTTTTGAGTATTTATTATCCACAAGAGTAAGAAAATTCACTGAAGAATAAGAAAAATTTAGAGGAAAAATAGAGGAAAGTGGTTCAAAGAGAAGAAATTTTTCCTTCAGGATTATGAGAGTAGAAGGGACACCAAACATGAATTTATATTAAATTTTAAGGCTAATGTCATCGTGGGCATGGGTTGGTTTGGGTTGGATTTTGTGTCAACTCAAACCAAACCATAAAAATTTGAACCCAACTCAAACCAATCCAAATATTTTTAGCTCAATCCAAACCAACCTATTTGGGTTTGGTTTGAATTTTGTAATAAAAATATTTTTTATTTTGATAAATTTAATTATATCAAAATTACAATAATTATTAAATTAATATTAAAACATGAAAAAATATAGTCAAAAAATTATAAATAATAGATTTTACAATAACTTCGTCCTTAAATATTAACCATATTACAATACAAATTCTAATAATGTCCAAATCAAAATAAGATAAGACATCCAAATCAATTATCAAAACAATCCATAATAATTATTCGATTTGCAACACTTTAATCAAAAGATCCATGATCAATTGAGTTTGTACAATAGTTTACAACTCCCAGTACAACTCCATGATCAATTGAGTCTGTACAATAGTTTACAACTCCCAGTACAACACTTTAACCAAATTCAAATTATGGTACAAACCTTGATGCTATTTTATTATCTTCAATTATCTAGTCATGAATGAACGGTGACTATAAATCTATACTTCAATACTTGAATGAAGGAAAAAGGTTATAAGCTCTTCCCTTTCGCTTGTCATCTAATGCCTGCTCCAGAGATATACCAGTTCGAAATACAGTGGTCAGAATAAACAGATTGCATACCAATTCAAATGACAAAAATATAAGAAACATTACCTTGCCCTGGAGCATTCTCATTGTTAGCACAAGAGTATCGCACATTCTACAAAAAAAAATTATCAAACGCCTCAAGTAAGAAACTGATATGTTAATAAATGCACCAAATAAAGATTTCTTGCATAAAAACTCCAGTAGTTATTCACATATAATTGAAGAATAGCCCTAAAGCAAATTGATTCAGACACACGACCAACATGACAGGAACCTTGATGCCAAAATCATATAAAAGTATGTAAGACAATTTCAACATTCATAAGCACAGTAGATTCATTTATGCTCAAAACAGTATTATAATGTTGAATAGTTATAAAGATGAGTAAATTTAAAAAGAAACATGATTCATACCAAAATCGTAAGAATAACGTCAATCTAAAGTCATTGCCTCCGTTGTTGCACTTGATCCAAACTCTATATTAAATAAAAATAAATTAATAAAAAAAGACTGATAATAAACAAATATATAATTTTTTTTCGCTTGTTATGATAAATAGTAGTTACCTGTTATCATGGCTTCATAAAACTCAAGCTCCTCCATCGTTGGTTCATCTTGTAATGGGACAAAAGTGTTACGTAACCAATTTTGTGTGCATATCAAAGCTTCCACCATCTTTAAAAGGAATCTTTACTTAAAAATATATAACCAATTTTGTGTTCATAAATGACTCATCAATACATTACTATAATAAGTTCTTCTCAGATTTTCTTCTTTAAAAGGAATCTTTACTTAAAAATTCAATTTTAAAAATAGAAAATTTGAGAAGATGAACATGTTATGGTAACATATTTATAACTTTATTATTTAGCCTAATGGCTATAGAAGCCTACAGTCTGAATTAACTCAAAAGTTTTTCAAGAGCTGAAGGTTGTTTAAAACTTATACACTTAACTCAAAATTTAATTGAGAGATATTTTCCTTAACACCCCATCACGTACAGGTTAGTGTGGACTCACTCGTGCATCACTTTTACCTCTTATAACATATAGAAGTCTATGAGCCTAACTTATCACAAGAACTAGCTCAAGAGTTGAGGGTTGTCCAAGTCTTATATGTTTAAACTAAATTCAATAATCAATTAATGTGAGATATTTTTTAACACCTCTCAGCATGTGTAGGTCGGTCTTTTTAACTGATCTTTGTCACATAATAAGATAATATGGGTTTGCTCATGTATGATTGTTAGTTCTAATATCATATAGAAGTTTATGGACCTAACTCAACCTAAAAGTTAACTCAGGAGTTTAGAGCTATCGAAATCTTATATAGTTATTGCAAATTTAATACTTAGTCAACGTGGGATTTTTCCCCTGGCAATGGCATCACAATCCCCCTCCCCTCCGATGTCAGTGAGGCGTGCAATCTAGTTGACATAGTGGGTGAAATCTAGCTGAGATGGTAAAATGTGATACGCATGGTCTGGTTTCATGGCGAGTTTCATACAGGTAGGATCGAAATGTTTGCGGCTAGGGGTACATTAGTTTTATGAAGTGACTTGAGTAACTGATTAACAGGATAATGTAGCATGCGACATTCAACAAATGTAGAAGATGTCAGCATCGTCTACTGATTTTGCAATATTCAGTTTAATTTTTAAATATTATTCAACGATGAAGTGTCCTAATAGGTGTCCAAATAGGCAAAATCAAAATGCTGTCGTTTTGATTTTAGATATTCGGGAATCCAATTCGGGCAATTTTTTGAGCAAAACAACTTTTTCTTTGTGAGATATGGATAGCTTTGATAAATCTATTTAACGGAATAAATTTTGTTTCTTTACAAAAAAAAAAATCCAAATAGAATCAAATTAAACAAATCCATTTTGTTTATCTCAATGTTCAATTTTAATAATTTATGAGTCTCGGGCTTATTTGATTTTTTTCTTTTAAGAATATTATATAAGTGTATACTATTTTTTGTTGATTTTGATTTTAGTGAGTTAATTGACAAAATCTCTTATGTGACTGAAAGAGTATCACCAAAAAAAATTTCAAATTAGATTTTTCAAATGAGATTGCCTTCTCTTTCTTTAATATTGAAAAGTGACTTTTCCTTCTCTAAATAATTTTATACTGTTTTTGAAAAAATCGAAGGGGGAAGTATTGTAACTACATTATTGTAAAAATAGAGGGTAGTTAAATTTGGTGAGAGAATAATTTGTTTACATGACATAAATTTGTTTTTATTTGAAGTAAGATTCTATAATGTCGTAATGAGAATTACGGCATCAATACCATGATAGATATAAATATTGTAAATTATACATACAACTGGTAAATTCATACAAAATTATTAATAATTTAAAAAATTAACATTTTTTATATAGAATTTTAGTGAAAAATTCTTTAATTAAACAGAGCAAGAATTACTCATTAATTAAACAAAAAATTCTACTAACAAAATGAAATAAGTTTTATTGAATTGGTTTAACTATAAATTCTATATATATTTTAGGATATTTTATACCTTTTTTCCTATTTTCTATAATATTATCTATTTATTGCACAAGTTAATTAAGCACAATTATTTTTCTTGATATGGATCAAGTAAAAATAAAAAAAATTCTTATATTACTACACACATATATATGATATATCAATACAATTATATATAATTTTGAGTCTTATGCATAGTTCACGTACTTTCAAATTTTTCAATTGTACTTATAGACCGTTTAGACTTGTTGTTAAGGAAGGATAGAAAGATATGAAATAACCTCATCTTACAATAACTATAAAAAAAAATTAAAAAAATATTTTTTTCAAAATTCGTTTTAGAGAATAAATGTCATCCTTAGCAAAACATCACATGTATTACATAAATACAAAACTAGCATTATTCAATTTAAATTAAAAAATCAAAAGTAATAAACATTATAATGAGATTTTATTTTACAATTGTGATTTTGCGAAATTTTTTCCATTTTTCAATAATTAATTTACAATACCGGTAATGGCTTCCAAATGTTGAAAACTAGGGGACTAGTGTTTGCGTTGGATTTTTTTAAAGAAATATTGTTTACCCTAATCCGCTTGAAACCGACTATCGTTGAGCTGACCTCATAAGTACAACCGGGGGCCTTTGTTGGTGAACTAATTCATGAGTATAATCGGGAGCCTATGTTGGTGACCAAATCTATAAGTACAACTTGGAGCCTGAAATACTAATAAGGCAACCCAAGAGGGAGGTGAATTGGGTTTTTAATAACACTCACACTAAAAATAAATTATCAAGCAAATCTAAAACGAAATTAAAAACAGTAATAAATGAATCGATCACAAATTAAAAGATAGGGAAAGAGAGAATCAAACACAACGATGTTTACGTGGTTCGGCCAACCTCGCCTACGTCCACGCCTCCAAGCTTTCCAGGCTTGAGGTTTCCACTAAGCAAGCCTCCAAGGCTTCAATAGCTTACACTTGACTTCCAAGGTGTCAATAACCTTTACAACTAGAGATTTTCCCCAATCTCTTAACCCAAGTGTATCCCAACACTTACAATCCCTCAAAATAAAAGATTACAATTTGATTTTCTCTCACACTAAATCAAAGATTACAAGTTGATGCTCAAAGTGTGAATAGATGAGATGAAATTTTATTTCTAGCTCTTGTGAAGATTGCAAACTCGAGTATATGCTCAATGGTTGTGTTGTGATCAGTCTTTTTTTGAATTTGAATGAGCTTATTTATAAGTAGAGCTGAAAAACTAGCCGTTATTTGCTGTCTGCCCGAAAACGGTTCACCGTTAGCTGTTAACGGTTAACCGTTTGTTCTGGACAAAGTTACCGTTACGCCAGAATTCAAATAAACGGTTTGCCGTTTTTAGGTTACCCTTTCGCCGTTAACGTCCAGTGACCTGAAAAAGAATAACGGTTATCCGTTTCAAGTAATCGGCTAAGGCTTTGCACGAAATGACTCTCTGGACGTTATCGGTTCACCGTTTGCAAATAAACGGCTCACCGTTAGTGTACAGTAACCTGCAAAAGAACAACGGTTATCCGTTTAAGTAAACGGCTAAGGCTGTGGGTGACATTACTCTCTGGTTGTAATCGGTTAACCGTTTATAAATAAACGGTTCACCGTTAGTTTCCAGTAAGCTCTTTATTTCCGTTTTCACTAATCGGTTAGAGCCTAGACAACCCTTTGCTCTCTGGTGGTAATCGGTTAACCGTTTATAATTAAACGGTTCGCCGTTAGCGTCCAGTAAGCTATCCATTTCCGTTTTTCACTAATCGGTTAGAGCCTTAGACAAACCTTTGCTCTCTGGTCGTAATCGGTTAACCGTTTATAAATAAACGGTTCACCGTTTTCTGTCAGAAACAAATTTTAAACCAGTTTTTGCAAAGAATCATTTTCCAAATTAAGATCCATCTTTTATAAGCATGCAAGGAAAAGTTTTTAAGACTTTCATTTATTTAGGAAATAACTCCAATAATTTTATCAAAAATCATGTAAAGTTTGTTATTATCAAAATCAATATTATTAACATATTTATGTTAACAGAGCCTACATGGACGACCTACTTTATAACTTGAAACTTATGTGGATGATTTGGTTTACAAATGCAACCCTAACTCTATATGAGCAACATGAAAATTCATCAATCCGATCTGGAAATGAAATAGTTCAGCCTAAAAATTCGTTTGTCCAACCTGAGGATGTGCTAGCTTGACACAGGTAATTATTTTTTAGGATCATGTGGCCTATATTTTAGGGAAGTTACATACCACAACTTGTTAAACCGCTTTCAATTGACAATTAGCTGCAACTACTCAAAAAAGTGTGATAGAACTAATGAGGTAACCACACACAACCGAGAGTTTATTTAAGCTGAAAGAGCATAACATGAGGGGTTAGCAAAATTAACTAAAAACTCTACCAGTGGCTAATCTTTAAACCTTCTTATTTTCTATGAGATTCACAACACCACTACTCAAGAATTCCTTGATTTTAACTCACCTTCAGTTCCTCCTTTTCATTTTCCTTTTTCTTATATACAAACCATCTTACTTAAGCATAAGAAGATTTTCGCTGGAACCCCTACTGGCGTGTACTAACCGTGTTATATAGTTGGCAAGTATATGAAGTTGCGGTCGTGCTATACTTTGAGCTTGGATTTGTGTTGTTGTTCCCCAAAAAATAAATTCAGCTATTGAGGTTTTTTTTTTTTTGCATCAACACCTTTAACAATCTACAAAATTTATGTTTTATTTTTCATATAGTGTTGATTTACTTGTTTTATATTATATTTATAAGTTTTCGTTTTATTTATCATTAATACATCAAGTTACCAGATTTATGGAAATGAGCTTATTTTATCTTTCCTTTTTGTAAGTCTTATGTTCTATTTCCAAAATTTATATTTTAATTTACAGCTAGTGTTGATTTATTAGTTTTATATTATCTTTACAAATTTTTGTTTTGTTTACCATTAATACATTAATTTACTAGTTTTAGATTAATTTACTTTTTTACCTTTCATTTACAAGTCTCATGTTCCATTTCTAAAATTTCTGTTTTATTTTGTATTTAATGTTGATCTACTAGTATTATGTTATATTTCTAAGTTTAGTTTTTTCTACTAATAATACATCAATTTACTAACTTTACAAAAATTTACTTGTTTTACCTTTTCTTTACAAGTCTTTTTTTTTTATTTCCGAAATTTATGTTTTATTTTACAGTTAAATGATGATTTACTAGTTTTAAGTTATTCTTGCAAGTTTGTGTTTTGTTTACTAATAATGCATCAATTTACTAGTTTTCTATTAATTTACTTATTTTATCTTTCATTTACAAATCTTATGTTTACTTTCTAAAAATCATGTTTTATTTTACATTTAATGTTAATTTATAAGTTTTCTGTTATATTTACAATTTTTTATTTTATTTACTAATAATATATCAATTTATCAGTTTTATATTAATTTACTCGTTTTACCTTTAATTTACAAGTCTTATGTTTAATTTCTAAAATTTATATTTTATTTTACAGTTAATGTTGATTTACAAATTTATGTTTTGTTTACGAGTTTCTCTATGATGCTGTAAAAAATTTACAGTATCAATAATGTATTAATTGTGAACCATTAGAGTTTGAAATAATTTCACTTAAATAACATATTTTAATTAAAATTACTTTTCAACCCTACTTTAAATTTGTAATATGATAATCTTTTTTAAATAAATCTTCCAAAATCAATTACCATTAAGTATAAAATATAATATCAAGTGGGTTATTTAACACAAAATCTTATAATAATTTGTTTTGTATGAATTTAATTACAAACCATTAATACCTAAACATTAATGATAATAGAAAGCATTTCAATAAACTATTTTATATGTGTTTTATTAATAATACTATATGAGTCACAACAAATGAGAAATATTTTATTCACCAATTATTATTGGAAAATATATATGTCTATATAACTATAGAGTGAGAAATATTTTGATTTAATTTTTTAACAAAAAATTAAACTATTTATTTCATGCAATTCAATGGTGGAGAATATAACATTATGAAATGTTGCTTTGACTTTTAATATCAATCATTAGATTATGATATATTAGTGGCTCAAATATTGTGTCAAAATTTAAGTTAAAGTATCCAAACCATATCTTTATAATGGAAATATAAAAACATGCAATGCTTTTTTCCTCATTTTATCCATTAAATATTATTTAATGTGATATTTTATTTATTGCCACTATTAATTATCATAATAGAAGTAATGACTCTTTGTAACATAAAATTTTTATAATTACTATCAAAGAATAATAATAAAATAATCTTTCATGATTTATAAACTCAAGTTAATTAGGAATATGTGTTAGAATTAACTTTTATGAAATTAACAAAGTGATATTTGAAAATAAAATGAAAAAAAACTTATGAAAGTCAAATTTTATAAGGCTTAGATAATTTTCTACCATATCAATAAAAATCTAAAAATATAAATGATTTTCTTTCACTTTTTTTCTCACGTAAATATAAGTAATTGTCTTTCACTTTTTTTCTCACGTAAATATAAATAATTTTTTTCACTTTTTTTCTCACTTAAATATTATCGGAGGCAATATTTTATTTATTGTCACTATTAACTATTATAACAAAAATATTAACTCTTAATGACATAAAATTTTATAATTACAATCCAAAGATATCAATAAAATAATCTTTCACAATTCATAAACTAAAACTCAATAGGAATATAAATTCGATTTAACTTTTATAAAATTAAAAAAGTAATGTTTGAAAATAAAATGAAAATATATAAGCTTATAAAACTTAAAACTCCCACCATGTAAGGATATTAACTGTAAGATAAATATAAAGTACAGAAAATAAATATGTTAAATGGGTGTTAAAAATGATACACACTTTATGATCAATTATACAATGACCCTTAATATTATATAAAATAATGAGTATTTTAATATACGATGTTAAATTTTATTAAAACATGTGTGATTAAGTAATTTTTATGTTACAAGCAATCTCAACAATGAGTTTATTAATGTAACTATGACATTTACTTAACTATATGTACTTAGTTGTGTTATTTATTAGTGTTATATCATATATAAATTTTACAATTACAACTTATTTATTTAATTTGTGTTAAATAACCTACCATTATATTTTATACTTAATGGTAATAGATTTTGGGAAGATTTATTTAAAAAAGATTATCACATTTCAAATTTAAAGGGTGATTGAAAAATAATTTTAAATAAAATATGTTATTTAAAGTGAAATTGTTTCAAACTCTAAAGGTGGTCATAGTTATTTTACAAACTTTTCCACCCCTTACACATTTGTTAACGGTGTACTATTATTTTTATTTTTATTTTTCCTATAAATATTGTGTACCATTGATTAAATCCAATGGTGCACAATTAAAAACATTATTGATGCTGCAAAAACATTACAGCATCATAGAGGGACCCTTTGTTTACATAATTTATATTTAATTATCGTAGTAATATACGACATCATAGAATGACCCATACATACTCTAATATGGATATTATGATTAAAACACTATTGATATTTACAATAAAATTTTAATTGAATTAATATAGGAAGGATATATTGTTCAACTATATTAATAACGAGAGAAATGTCTACCTCTACTAATTATAATTGAGAAAAGAAATTATTGAGTTTTCTTAGAGGGATTCGAACCATTGCCCTCACTAATGTGCGGGCAACATCTCACAACTCAACCTTTAGCCAAGTTGCAATTTTTTTTTACACATTATAAGTACATTTCCATGCCAAACGCACATCTTATTATCTTTTCGTCAAAAAGTGAGTCACTTCGGCATTCATTCTCTTGTCAAAATCTCTATTTTATGTTTTATTCTATTTTCTTATCCATTAGTTCTAAATCTTTATAAAGATATAAATTGGCCTAAAATTTTCTTTTATTGAAATTTTCTTCTCCCCTAATTTGGTGGTTGGGAGTTTATAGCTTGTTAAATATGTTTTTGGTGATTATTTCAAGATCTGAAGCTTTTACATCTCAGATCTAAGAACTTGTCCTTTTTTTTGCGGCTTGTATGTCTTGGAGGTGCACTTTTACTACATCTCAAGTTATTAGATTCCAGATCTAGAAAATCACGGGGTTGATCTACTTAAATGATGCGACTAGCAATCAGAATGATCAATAATAATGGTCGGAAATATTTTGATGAGCACAAGAGACATCTCTCGCGGTGCGCAAGTTGTTATGTGCACATCTTGGGTGGATCCTTTCAATTCTAATCCCAATGCAGAAAATCTTTAACCGGCTGTCGGTAAGCTTACAATTAATTTTTTTTTTTGCATTTAATTAGATATTATTAAAAATCTTTCTTTGACTGTCATTATTGCCAACCTCGTCATCGTTATTATTATTATTTTTGTTATTATTTTTATATTTAACTGTAAAATAAAATTGGGCTTATAGCTCATTGGTAATTCATGCGTCCAATAATCTTGGGCGTATGAGTTTAAATCTCATAATTAGACTCTCCTTTCATAAGAGTTTATTTGACTCTCGTTTTAAGGGTAGAGAGTATTTCTCTCTTATATTAAAATGAGAGTTGTTGTTCGGGCTGTGATATTTTAGAATTACAAAGAATAGTTCCGACTGATGTTTGATTGTAAAAATATCAGTAGAGTTATAATTGTAATATATCAGTATATTAAAAAAAAGATTATTATCATTTCACTATTTCAAAAATTACTAAATATCAAATGACTATAACAAGTATTGTCTCCTATCATTTTCTTACTATATCTTTATAAAAATATCATTTTACTACTTTTCCGTTATAACCATTAGTTGACCAGTTAGTTGATTAATAAAATATCAATTTCATCCTTCATGATTAAAAAAAATACTTGAAATTTATTTACAAAATAAATTTGTAATATATTTATTAAAATAAATATATAATACCAACATAATTCTTTTTGCTGGAATTATGATATATGGATTATAAATTTGTCTTATTATTATTATTTTTAATTATGAAGGATAAATTGATATTTTATTAGCCAACTAACTAGTCAATTAACGTGTCAACTAACGGTTGTAACGAAAAAGTAATAAAATAATATTTATTGTAACAGAAAGTAGTAAAATTATATTTTTATAAAGATATAATAGAAAAATGATAGGAGACAATACTTGTTGTAGTCATTTGACATTTAGTAATTTTTAAAGTAGTAAAATGATAATAACCCAAAAAAACTGTGTAACAAAATTATAAAAAATCATAAATATGTCATTAAACATATGAATTGCTAATCGAAAGTAAAATGTGTATAAATTGAAACATAAATTTGACATTAAGCACTCAACAGGTCGTAAGATATCGAGGAAGAACATGACAAAAATAGTTGATCTAGACATAGGAGAGTAGGAGTGCGTACATACATATACGTGAAAATACTTCGCTGTTCCAATAGCTAGTAAATTGCAAATTTCTCATGACTCTTAGAATTACTTGGATAAATTATTGCTTCTCTAAATATTGGATTTTTTTTAGATTGATGTTTTTATTTACATAACAGGACACACTAATCTTTATTGATAAATTTGAAATTTGATGGAGCACATGGCAATACTTCTAATACTATACTCTTTTTATTTTATAGATTATTTTTCTTTCTAAACTTTAGTGAATTTTGAGAAAGATAAATAAAGAAAATCTCTATTCAAAGTAAATTTTTAGGAGGAAAGATGGAGAAAGTATATCTCAAAGAGAATTAAAAAAAAATGCCCTGTGATAATAGGTGATATGAACTTAAATTTATGTTGTAATTAAAGTCGAATTTCATCAATATGTGATATAGGAATGCATTTTCTCATATTTTCATCATTAATATAAGATATTTAATGCATTTTATCCTATTCCCTTCGGTTCTTCCCTAGATTTCAAATATTAAGACAAGATCCCAAAAAAAAAAAAAAATTTCATCGTAGGTATGATGTAGAACATTATGCAAAACTAATCATTAAAAAAATAATTAATAACTAATTTTAGAAAATGATTGCTCAAGTAAGTGATTGAATAGATGTTACATTTTTCTGCGATTCTGTACTATTCAACTTTATTTTTAATTTGAAAAAGATTCGGTAGTAGTTCTCCACAGAATCTAAGAAATGCAGCATCTTAAAACAGTAGTGTTATGTCATTTGTTATATCATCCACTTTTTAGAAATGACTATGTTACTCTCTAAAATTGGTTATTGTCAATTTGTCACAATTTTTTTATAAAAAATAATTTTTTTATGTTATAGTACGAATTTTTTTCCTTAATAATGGAGAAAATCTGAGAAGATGCATTCTTATATTACCACATATTTATGGGATTAGACTTTAATTGCAATATAGATTCGAGTTTATTTTCATCTATTCTCACAAGACCCAAAAAAAAAAACTCTTTAAAGGCTTAAGGGCTATATATATATAGTTGATTTTTCTTATGTTTAGAAAGAGTATATTGATTGAAGTAGATTTTCTTTCTCCTTCTTAGGAAAATCACTTTCTTTTTTTTTTTTATTAGAAGGGGCTCAAACAAGCGAGCTAAAGAGGAATAAGACGGGATTTAGAAATCCCGAATAAGTCTTATACAATAATTGAATAAATCCCTTCAGGTGGGTTAGGAAATAAGTGTATCCCATGAGGATGTGAGTGATCCAAGTTTGCCATAAAATCTGCCGCCGAATTTGCTTCCCGATAAATATGGGTGATGGACACCTGCCAGTTTCTACTAATAAGTTCTCAGATAGCAACAACTAAAGCATGTAGTTCATTAGGCACAACCACTTGCTTCGAGATCAATTGCGTAACACAAAAGCTATCCACTTCCGCCAAGAGACGTTTGATTTCAGCTTCCCAAGCTATGCGTAATCCTTGGTACAGTCCCCAAAGTTCAGCCATTAGCACCGAACTTGCTCCGATATTCATACAAAAGCCCGTTATCCAGTGTCCGACCGAACTCACCTTGATGACGACGAATTCCACTAACATTATCCTGCCCGTGTCTCCGAGGGACAGTTGAACGAGCGACAGGGCGTGGTCAAAGGGAAGGTTTGATTGTCAAGACTTGACATGCGACTCAATCGGGGAGCTGGGCAGAAGGAAAAGAGGCTCCTAGCTAAAGGTCTCGAATAACACCACCAGCTCCTGCGCCCTCATCTTTTTGACAAGATCCATCCGTATTTAGCTTGCACCAAGGCCATGAGGGTGGCAGCCATCCAATATAAATCTCCTTCCTCCGTGGTTGCTGGTTTATATGACAATTATTTAGTCTATGGATTTCATTAGCTCTGGCCATAATGTCTACATAAATTGTTGAGATATCCGCCAATTTCCCCTCCACAATAAAAAGGTTCCTCCAATACCATAATCTCCACACCGCTACTCCGAATATGCACTCCCAAGGTACTGAAAAGACAATGTTCCACTTGTTTTGTAAATTCTCAGTTATCCACTCTCGTAAAGCCGCCTGAAAGAAAGAGTGTTGCTGCCTCTCTGGGACAAGCCGAGTCCACACCCACTTGATGTAATGATAATCCCTCAGTACATGCAGAATATCCTCAAGTGGAGCCCCGCACTTATCACACCCCAGGGAAACCGGAATATGCCGCCTAGATAACTCGCTTTTGTTTTTTAACTTCGCATGAAGAATTTGCCAAAGAAAAATGCGCGCAGCTTGCGGCCCCTTCCATGACCATGCTTGCCTCCATGCAATATCAACATCAGTAAGCTCCTGCTGGCATAAAGATTCATACGCCGAGCGCACTGTAAACGTTCCACTTGTCTCATAGCTCCAGAAAATTTTATCAGCGCCAAGAAGTGAAGTGGGAGGCATTATCGAAGCAATATGCATCAGGATAGAGTGAGGCAGCAGGTGTTCAAACGTTGCCCAGTTCCAGCCCCCATGATCGTTTATAAACTCACTGACCGTAGCGTTAACTTGCTTAAGCGGCACTGGCTGAACAGCAAGAAAAATTAGAGGGCCTTGCTTTGTTGCCCAGCAGTCTAGCCAGAAGTGGGTTCTAGTTCCATCACCAACTGCCCAGCGAACTCCCTGCATGGTGGCTGCCCATGTACTCTTTATGGCCTTTCATATTCCAGAACCTTGTTTCTTCAGGAGGGACATCGGTAAGTGACTAAGATCCAAGCCATATTTTGAGCAAACGACCTTAACCCAAAGCTTATCAGACTTCAACACAATTTCCCAGCTCAACTTCATTAATAAAGCTTGATTCATTGCATCCAGCTTCTTGAACCCCAAGCCACCTTTGAGTTTCGGCATGCAGATTTTCTTCTAGCTCACCATGTTCATCTTATGACTCTTTGACTTCCCATCCCAAATGAATTGACAACAAGACTTCTCCAGCTTCCCATGCACCGGAGTCGGTAACAACGTTGTTTGTATGGCATAGATTGGCATCGCTTGGATCACTGAATGAGCCAATGTAATTCGGCCAGCAAATGATAGGTGTGCTGCATTCCATCCCGTGAGCCTCTTCTCCACCTTGTCAAGAATCGATTAGTAGGTCGATTTGTTTACTCTAGAATGGATGAGCGGCATTCCGAGGTAGCTCCCCAAATCATTTGTAGCCGAATAGCCCAAGGCGCTACCGAGGAGCTGAGCTTCTCTTGCTGCTACATTCTTGGAGAAGAAAATTTTAGTTTTTGACTTGTTCACCTTCGCTTTCAGAGCTTCGGCAATAGTTGTCTAGGACTGCTTCGATAGTATACGCTTGCTCCATTGACGCCTCTGCAAAGAGGAGTAGATCATTTGCAAAAAATAAATGTGTTAGAGGAGTTCCATGTTTGGCCAACCGGATAGGCTTCCAGCCGCCTTCCCTCACGGCTTGAGTTATTCCATGGCTCAACCGTTCAATACACAATACAAAAATGTAAGGCGACAGCGGATACCCCTGACGGATTCCCCTCCCCGGAGCAAAATCTGCCGTAGCCTCACCATTCCATAATATACTCATCCGAGCCGTCGTTACACACTCCATGACTAGGCGAGCTAACTTGATTGGGATACCAGTTTGTTGGAGAGTATTGAAAATAAATGTCTAATTTAGCCGATCATACGCTTTTTCGAGATCCACTTTGATAGCCATAAACCTTTTTTTCCTGATTTTTTTACGCATTGAATGAACCACTTCCTGAGCAATGACAATGTTACCAATAATGTGGCGTCCAGGCACAAAGCTAGTCTGATGAGGGCCTATGAGATCAGGCAGCAAGGCTTGCAATCTGTTAGCTATTATTTTAGTCACTGTTTTGTAAGCAACTGTACACAAACTGATAGGCCTAAACATGCTTAGGCTAGTAGGGTGCTCCACTTTAGGAATCAAAACCAAAAGGGTAGTATTGATCTCGTGAGGGATCTTGCCCGAATTAAAGATGTCGCCCATATACTTGCAGAAAGATGGCCCCACAACCGGCCATTGAGACTGGTAAAAAATTGCATGCAGCCCATCGGAACCAGGAGCTTTGAGAGGTTTCATACTAAAAATCGCTCTTTTAATTTCATCATCCAAGACTGGGACGACAGTACTCTCCAAATCATAAGCATTTAATGTTGGGAATAGATTCGGTACCTGGTAGCTTTGAGGGGTTGCAACTTCACTTTTATATAAATCCGAAAAATACCCAATTGCATAATTACGGATCTCTTCTTCACTATAAATCCAGTTTCCTGCAGTATCTTGGATGGCTTCAATTCTATTTCTTTGTCGTCTTGCCATAGTTTTTTGATGAAAAAAATTCGTGTTCCTGTCACCGTGTAGAAGCTCGTCTTTCCTGGAATTCTGCCACCACAGGATTTCCTCTTGACCCATCATCGTCTCCAATTCATTCCGTAGCCTAGCCTCTAACCGCACAAGCCCCCGGGAACTATACCTTTTTAAGGCTGCTTGGATCCCATTTATACGGGCCATTAACCGTCTTTTTCGCTGAAAAATATTCCCGAAAACCTCCCTATTCCACTTCTGAACTTCCTGCACAAAATGAGACGCCGCATCACTGTAGAGGGATTGAGGGTTCCATGCTTTCTTAACAAAGGAGTTGAATTGCTCATGGGTCAACCAGGAAGCCAAAAACCGGAAAGGCCTAGTCCCCCGATTCCTGACGTCAGCTCTCGCAAAACGAACCAGTACTGGCCTGTGGTCTGAAGCGATTTTCGGAAGATGAAGAACAAAATTTTCCGTAAAATTCAATAACCAATCATTATTACAGAGCGCTCTGTCTAGTCTTTTAAATAGAAATCCCCAAGACCAAGTAAATCGAGGTCCTTTGAATTTTAAATCAAACATTCGATGTCCATCAAACCACTGCCTGAAATTTCCGCAGACTCCTGTGTTTCGTGTAGCACCCCCTTGCTTTTCCGAAGCATATAAAATAAAATTAAAATCCCCACCAATTAGCCAGGGCCCTTGTATTGACACCGCAATATTATCCATGTGCGTCCACAGCTGTCTTCGCAGCATCGGGTTTGGGCTAGCAAATACCGCTGTTACCCAAGACATAAAGGCATTATTCCTACTTATTTTAAAGTGAATAAATTGCCTATGGTTAAGCAGCACCTCCACCTCAATAGAATTTTGCCAAAGAAGCCAAATTCCCCCCGAAAAGCCCACTGCTTCCACTCGATGAGAATAATCGAACCTACTATTCTTTATAAAATCATCTGCTTTGACCCCACTAATTCGAGGTTCCATTACGACCACCAAAGACGGGTTATAATTTTTAACCATTGTTCTGAAAGCGCGCCGAAATTCCGCCGAGGCTGCCCTTTGGACATTCCAAAACATTATGCTAATCGTCATTAATAAATTAAAGGTAAAGTAATGAATCACAACCACCTTAATACTGTTGTCCATTCCCGTTTTGCATCAACGCCACGGGCGTTTCCTCAACCATCGAATTTTCCTCATCGGACATATTTATCCCTTCATTCTCACCCGTATTCACAGCCGGGTGTGCTTGGGCATTTCCATCATTCACACAACCAGAAGTTTGAGCGTTTGGGGGATCCGACGAGTGCTCAAATTCCCGTCACAGCCTATCTCCATGATCACTGTCCATCGCCCTTATATCTCCAACCGACACGTTTTGGTTAGTATAGAAAATAACCGTATGCTTTCTTGGGTCCAAGGTTGTACCTAGAGGGGGAGATTGCTGGTGATTAAAATTGAGCTTAGGATTTAAACGTGATTCGGTTGTAGGGTTTGCATGGGGTACCAGGTTTGTAAGGTTTTTTCTTAGAGTGGGCTTGCTCTGCTGGAAAGGGTTCCGGTTTGGGTTCACAGGAGTTGTTGGCTTCTTCGTCTGGGGCTTTGCAATGACAGCTGTAATGTGCTGCTTTCGTCTAATCGGGTTTCTTGTCCTATCTTCTTGAGTTGCAGTGAATATCTGGGTGGGGGGGGTTTGTCATGTTTGGTTGATGGGAAGTGGCTGGCTTGTCATTCATAGCTGCATGAGCAGGATGATCACCGTCCTCCGAAATCTGCTCAAGTATTTGGAACCTGGAGATACCAGCCCCTGTACTCTCTCGATTTCTATTCACGCCAGTGTAGCTTTCCTTTCCACCAGTAGGTTTCCTGCCTCTTCTCGTGGCTATCATCCAAGGTCCAAACCTTTCGGCATTGTTGGCAAGATTCCCGTGCTCCTCAAGTTGGCTAGTCTTCTCTTGTGGTTGCGGATTAGATGGAGGTTGAGCCCCTTCTTTATTATCGTTTGCTGTATTTGAGCCCTTGCAGCTGCTACTACTGTGGCCATATCTTCCGCAAGAGAAGCAAATCACTGGTAATCCCTCATACTCCACCTTTTGGACCTTTCCATCTAAGACAAACTGAGACACCGATGGCTTGGCCAGGGAGAGACGAACTGCAATTCATGCGAACCTTCCACGCGCTGAGGATGCTGTGTTTAAGTCGATTTTAATCACTGAGCCCACCAATTCTCCGAGCTTCTGGAGCACTTTCCGATTGTAAAGGTGAACCGCGAGTCCCGGTAATCGGATCCAAACATTCACTTGCTCCATATCTGTTGTACTTACGTCAAAGGACGGCGTCCATGACTGCACCATAAGATAATGCCCCATGATCACCCACAGCCCTTTTGTTAGGGCATTGACAGCATCCGTAGCCGAGCAAAAGCGGACCAGAAAATAATTGTTCTCCAAGTCTATCACCGAGTAAGTCATTGCTGTTTTCCACATGGCATTCAACCTCATACAGAGTGTCCTATAGCCGATTGTGCGACCTAGTAGCTTCACTATCACCGAATTCTTCCATGGTTCGCATAACTTCTCATGAACTCTCTCCAAGAATGTTATAGATGGCAGAGGTCCATCCGTGCTTTCCGTCACGTCTCCTTCCTCAAAGTCCTAATCCCTTGTTTCATCACCATAACTCGTTTCCATTGCTTGTGTTGAGTTCACTAGGGTTTCCTTATACGAAATCTGCACAGGGGCATCAGCAGTCCCTTCCTCATCACGAATCCGTGCTTTCTTGATTGTTCTAGTTTCCTGAACGGCGGAGGGAAGGTTCCTCCAGCATTAGGGTTTTTGCCATTGCCGGGTTTTTCGGAGCTTTCCATGATTTAAAGAGAAGTCTTATTGTATCAACGAATTAATTTTACTTTAATTTGCGGGAGCGGCCTTTCATTTGCTTTTCTAGTCAATCTGTAATTTAGGAAAATCACTTTGGAATCAATGCTCAAAATAAATATATATGTGCAACCAATTAATTTCACATTTATCAGTATAAGTGTAACCAATTGATTAAGATAAAAAAATGCATCAACCTCAAGAAATATTATAATATTGAGAGAAGTAAGAATGCAGTGATTAAGAAATCTTATCTTAATACTAGGTATTTGAGTGACTTCGTATTTTACCGGGGTTATTATCTAGAAATTTCAATTTTTTGTTAAGTAAACACTCAACTAACCAAGGAGATTTATTAAATTGAAAGATCAGTAGTATTTAATTGAATTAGGATTGAACAATATTTAACATTGAGATTTTAAAACTTTGATCTATTACATCTCTCTCATCTTCAAAATTTTAAATTCTCAATCTTAAATGTATTCAATTCTATTTTAAATTGAAATTGATTAGTCTATGAATAATCATTCAACGATTAAAAGTAGTACTACAAACAAGGACACCTTATTTGACATGCTAGATACAGAATTACAAGAAAAAATGCATTTTTTATATCACATGTTTATGACATTAGGCTTAAACTTCAATATAAATGCATCAAGTGTTACCTATTCTAAGCAAAAAAAAACTTCATTATAGCACAGAAGGACCAAGCAAACTGCTCAAAGAGATTTTTTTTTTCTAATTCTTCTTCTATTTTTATTTTTTTTAGAGAAGGTGCACCGAATGAATTTGTATTGAAGTTTAAGCCTAATGTAATAAATATATGACATAAAGAATGCATTATCCTCGGATAATATAAGAAATAATTAAATAGAATTGAATCAGAGTAATTTCTTATGTCCAAGTTTATTTGTTTTCAATATTTTAGTTTGTTTACTTTTTATTTTAGAGTTTCGTGTAAATTTAAATAACAAAATAAGTTTAAGAAAACAGCTGGCTTTTTCTAAAGTTAATAAATTTTGTGAACATCATTGCTAATATTACCCGAACTTTGCCATAAATCAATTAAAAAAACATAAAAGCTTTCAAAGGATATTGATGCCATTGCAGGCTCAATTTTATTTTCTGATTGAAAATAAATTTTGATTTTTCTACGATCAGTAAAGGTTGAAATTCTTATTCTAACAACAAACGTTGTTTTGATACTCTCTGTTATTATGTTATAGAAATTGGATTGTTCTTCCCTCAAACTTTGATTATGCGGTAGTTTAGAAGCTTATTTATTAGTTCCTCTTAAAGGTTAAACCAGAATGAATATACCAGTACGAACGACAGTGTCAGTTATTATAAAACTTGGTTTATGACATCGAGGTTAGATAGAACACGACATGTCGGTTGGAAGCTCCAATTTCATGAATGGCATCAATCTAATGTCATACGAAAAAGTTATATAAGTGAAGCATGCGTTTTTCACATGACCTCGTGCGTTTTTCACATGACTTATTTGTATCACATGATTTGCGCGTGACAAATGCTGTTGAAGTTAGTTTAAAGAGGCGGGAAGATTCTAGGCTTGTTAACTTTGTTTCAACAAACCCAGAAACTTAGCTACCTACTGAACCAACTCCTAGGAGCTTCCTAGACCTGTATATAAAGCCATTAGTGGCTCTAATCTCGGTGAGGGTATTCCTTGTAACTCTCTCTACAAACCTGTTACGTGGTTTGAGTGAATTGACGAAAAAAGCCATGATATGTTTCTCAAAGAGGACGTAAGCCACCTTAGCTGAACCTCTATGAATCTATTGTTTTGATTTTCATCTTTTCTTTTAAGCTTGTTTGAAGTTAGATTATTTCTTGTTTGTCTTATTATTGTTCTTTGATTCATTAATTAGCAATCGTTTTGGGGCGAAAGATCAGGATTTATCAAATTTAAAAAATTTAGTATCAAGCTGGACCTTAATAGTTAAAATGTAATAGTAGAACAACTTAAATTTATTGGATAAAAAAACTAGAGTCCAGTAGTGGTTTTATTTGGAGAAAAATTGTTAAACTGTGTCTCACATTGACTAATGAATAGAAAATACGTGAGTTTATAAGTATGATACGACACTTCATCAAATAAGTTAGTCTTTTTGGTTGAGTATCTAAAAATATAAGGCAAAATCTCCAACAATTCCTACCATAATTAATGGTAAATATTCATTTAGTGGGAAAAAAAGAGAAATTTATTATACAAAAATTTCTTTGTTCAATAAGTGAAACTTTACATTCATGTCAATTATAGAAAAGATAATTTAAATGGAACATAAACATATTTGTAATTGAAGCCCTAAAAACTGTGATATGGTTTAGTAATATCCCCATACACAGAAATTTCTAGTCATTGAAAGATTTGTATGATATGTATAGGTTATTTTTTGTTAGTCACCACCCCTCTTAATACTTGTCCAGTCAAAGCACGTTCAATTGCAATCTGACAAGAGTAGTATCGACGGCGCCTGGAAACATCAGTGTCTTCCAGTTGACTAATTTCTTTCCTTCACCAAATCATTCCCAACAACAAGATCTTCCACTGACCATGATGTGGAGCCTGAGTAATACATGGATTAGCATTAGAATGTGGGCAGTTTAAGGTAATTAGATGCCAAATCAAACGTATAATTAAATAGTAGGTTTATCAGTTCAATACCTTGAACTGAGGCGATAATTGATTGTTCGATTTGGGGGAATAGTTTCCTGCGCCCGTAAATGGCATCTCGGGCCATCTTTGTCCCATGTATCCTTACCCTGTAAAAAAAGGGAAAAAATAAAAATGTGTTAACAAAGATGCTTAATTAAAACAATTTAAAAAGATAAAATAAATATATTAACACACTTACTGGGACTTGTCAACAGCAGGATCAAATATCTGGTAAATCACTAATTCGATATTTATAAATTTACTTTTATTATTAATATTTTTCTCGATATTATAATATTTCGTGAGATTGATGGGTTGTTTGTTCTTAGTAGTGCACATTTATCTTTGCTAATAAATGTGAAATTTCGTGAATCACATGCCAATATTTGTAATACTATATCCATTAATTCTGTAAAATTTTTGTAGACTTTTAGGTATACTTTGAAGGAGAGAAAGAATACATAGCACTTAAAGAGATGCTATTTTTGTTTTATGAGAGTATGTGGACAATGAACTGAAATTTATAATGTAGTTAATGTTTAATATCATAAATATGAGGCCATATAAAAATGCTTATCCTCAGATTTTCTTTCTTTAATGTCATAAATATGTGACCATAAAAGAATGCTTATCGTTAGATTTTCCTTCCGTTAATGTGATAATTAAATATGCGACCATATAATACATATTCTCAAAATTTTCTTGCATAATTAATATCATAAATACGTGACCATATAAAATTACATATTTTCATATTTTCCTTCCACATTCTCAGAGTTTCATTTCATAATTATTACCAAAAATACGCGACTATATAAAATACATATTCTCAAATTCTCCTTCCATAATTAATATCATAAATTTGTAGCCATATAAGATTTCATATTCTCAGATTTTTGTTCCATAATTATTATAAATACGTGTCCAATTTAAACTACATAATTTCAGATTTTCCTTCCATAATTAATAACATAAATAAGTGACCATATTAAATTACATGTTCTCGTATTTTCCTTCCATAATTAATGCCATAAATATGTAACCATATAAAGTATGTATTCTCAGATTTTCCTTCCATAATTAATAATATAAATTTGTGACCGTATAAGATTTCATATTCTCGGATTTTTCTTCCATAATAACTATCATAAATCCGTGACCATATTAAATTGCATATTCTCGTATTTTTCTTCCATTATTAATATCATAAATATGTGACCATATAAAATTACATATTCTCATATTTTCCTTCCATAATTAATATCACAGATACGTGACCATATTAGATTACATATTCTCAAAATTTCCTTCTATTACTAATATCATAAATACGTGACCATATAGAATTGCATATTCTCATTTTTTAATGTAGTGAATATGTAACCGTATAGAATACCGTATAGAATACCTTTCAAAGTTAATATCATAAATACCTAACCATATATAAAATTACATATTCTAAGATTTTCATTCCATAAGTAATATCATCAATTTGTGACTATATAAGATTACATATGCTCAGATTTTCTTTCATAATTAAAATCATAAGGGTGTGATTATTTGTACTCTAAAAATTATTTTGGACACTCTATTACTCTAAACACTTATAAATTAAAATTTAAAAATATGATCTACTTTATATACTCCTTTAAATGTCAAAACAACCTTAACTCTATCTATATTTAGTAAGATCCCCAACTCCCCAAAAATAATTATTTAAATGAATTATCTTTATTTACTCTACACACTTATAATTTTACAAATACTTAACTTACCAAAATAAAAAGAGAAAAGAAAATAAGAATAAGAATAAAACATTTTCATTTTTTCCCTAAAATGTGTGCAAGTACATTTCCTTCTTTTTATGCAGAAAAATTAAAAAAATTGTAGTTAAAATGATTTGGACCTTTTATAAATATTTATTCAACTTCTTATTATTAAGATGTTGGAAATAAAATTTGTTATAGGAGAATCGCATGTTGAATGACTCTGCGATATATGTGTTTAAAGTAGTTGTTTATATCGACTTATAATACATTGTCTTTAATAATAAAATACTTTAAAGATATTTTTGTAATAAATAATTTTATTAAAACTTAGATATTTAAAATTATTTTTAAAGTGCAAATGGTTATCATTAATATGTGACCATATTAAATTACATATTCTCCGAGTTTCTTTCTTTAGTGTCATAAATAAGTGACATATGAGAATGAATATATATATCATCGGATTTTGCTATCGTCACATTTTCCTCCACTAGTGTCGTAGATATATGACCATATTTAGCTCTATCATTTCAAGATGTTACATCTTCTCAAATTTTTTGACCTTTTAATTTTTCATTTTTAGAAGAAGATCACTCTTAAGGATTCACGGTCAAAATGTATGATTAAGTGCGAACTATGTCAATTGCATTAAGCGGACTTTATTTGATTTCGTGAAGTTGTGGGCGTTGTGGCTTTTAAATCTTAGTTGGTTGTTGTGAAATAAATATTTTAGCTTTAAAATAAAAGTTTATAGTATTAGATACATATGACTTTTAAATAATAGTTGTGATTAAAACAATGCTGATGTTTTAGATTTTATTCATCAAACAACCATGTAATAAAATTACTTTAACTTTAACTAATTACATCAGTAAATGTTTACCAGTTGTTTTAGAACTATAACTTTTTAAGCCGTGTAAGCCCCTAACACTAGCACCAAATTGAACCTAAAACAAACTGGATAAATTTAGTTTTTACATAGAATAAATTTAATTTTTACAAAGATCAATTCTCGTTGGTGAGAGTCTTCATAAATAATCTAATTTTAGTATATAGATATATGTGAAAGAATACATCACACATCATAAATACACACTTTTTCCTTCTAAAATACATCTTTTTATGGGATCCAAAATCTGGTAATTCCTCGCTGATCCGATGGTTACAATGGTGCTCAGATAAGTAATTGCTTCTCTCAATGTAAGAATACTTTTTGAAATAAAAGGATTTTTTGCACTAATTAGTGCACACTTATCTTTACTAATAAATGTGAAATTTGGTGGAGAACATGACAATACTTTTGTGTAAACCGGTTCTTTGATTCTTGTGTGTATTTTGGAAAAGGGAAACAAAATCTAGTTCAAAACTCAAACCACGAACGAGAAGAGTGAGAGGAAAAGGAGTTGAAGGATGTAAGTAAAGGACAAGATTGGAAAAGGAGTTGAAGGATGCAAGTAAAGGACAAGATTTTTATTTGTTATAGTAGGTGATCTTGGATGAATTTATATTGAAGATAAACTCTGATGTCATAAATATGTGATATAAAGAATCCATATTGACAGATTTTCTTTCTTTAAATTGAAATTTTTGGAAATGATTTGCCATAAAGTATGATGGAACACGGCATAAAATGACAAAAAATAATAGTTATCATTAATAATTAATTTCATATTGTGACTAGAATCAATGAATAAAAGGATAATATAGCTGACGACATGACACTTCTGTATCAGATGTCTCATCTTTTTCGATTTTGTAATATTGAGTTTAATTTTAGAAAAATATACAGCGATGATACAACGTTATGATATATATACGTGAGCAAACGTCATAATATTAAATGTGGATAGCTTTGGAAAGTCAAATTGAACCAGATGAAAACTAATAAATTTAAAACTAGCACTAATCTTTGAACAAAAGGTATTGCTCTATTCGGAGCTCATCAAAATAAGATTTTCGTGATTGCACAAGATTATTGCTAAGTATTGTACGTAGGTAATTATTGGTACTGAAAATTGATATATTATCCTCATATTCTTAAAATCCAAATTTTAATGATAATGAAGATTGACATCTAATCTTCAGATTTTTAAAATCTAAAACTTAAAATGCAATTCAATATGCTACCATTACTTTAAACTTCCATATAAATAATATTACTGGAACAGAAAGTTCCTCCATGCATAGTGCCAGTGTGGAACGTGTTCTCAATTCTTAAGCGAAACAAGTGTAGTATCCTTGCGAATTCTATTTATAGTATTGGTAAATATGGGATAGAATTACAAACAAAACTAAAATTTGTAAATGAAGTATAAAATTTGTAAATACACATGAAGTATCAAATAATACATTAATTTTGTAAATCACATATAAAATTAATAAATGGAACATTTTTTCTCTCGTCTCTACGAGCATGCATCAAATGAGTAAGTCTGCAATTGTGAGATTACCAGAGATAATATTCAGAAGTTGTTATGGAAGATCATCACGGCGTCTCCATTAAGAGCAGCCTTTATGGCCTTATTCGTCACTTCCTTATTGATACGTGAAAGAATTACAAAATTTTATGCCTCTACCGGCCGCACGAACTAATGATGTGATCAATTCCCTTAAGGAAGACATAGCACAGGCTAATGACATTAATCGTGTCAGATGTCAATCTGGAAAAAGATCCAGTGATGATCAAGTAGAGAAAACATAAGAAAATCAAATCATTTAGCGAACAGCCATTGGTTGCTAAACTGATAAAGATCATCCCATTCGAAGCAGTCAATGGTTCTCTTCTCAGCTGCATTAATTAATTGCTCTGCTCCTAATGTTATGTTACTCTACGTCGTGGTGGCTGAGATTCCATGAACTTCTGTTTCTCCAGTCCCTGCAACCCTGCAAAGAAGTTTGCGATGGTGTGATTACTGGAGATTGTATTCAGAAGTTGCTGAGGAAGAACACCCCACTCTCTCCATTAAGAGCCGCCTTTTTCTTTGTCCTGCTTACATCCGGATTGGATTCCTCATAGCACCCTCTTTTCCCGGATGCCCTGCATTTACATATATATATATATATATATATATATATTTATAATTTTAAAATAATGAAAAGGAACTAATTTTTTTTTAAATAAAATAAAATACAAGAGAGGGGTCGAACATACTGGGACATGACATCGGCGGATTAAAAATTCTGGTATATCGCTGATTCGATAATTGCAGCAGTAGTAAGATAAATGATTGCTTCTCTCAATGTTAGAATATGTCCAGAGATTGATGGATTTTTTGCTCTTATCAGTATGGCACACTTATCCTTGCTTACAAATGTGAAATTATACAGAGTATATAGTAATTGTTTGGATATAATTATGGCCATTTTGTATGTATTGGCTGCTCTTTGAGTACTGATCGTGACAAGAGAAAGAAGACTCTAAAAAATGAGAAAAGTTAGAAGAAAGATGGAGAAAGCTTAATTAATGGCTAAAAAAAAAGAAAAGAAATTTTGCCTTATGAGAGTTTAGGTGACAGTAAGCACGAATTTATGGAGAATATTTTCGGCTTCTGTCATAAATAAGTTACTATAACTAGATAATATTCTCAGATTTTGTTCCCGTAAAATTTAATAACTAGATAATATTCTCAGATTTTGTTCCCTTAAAATTTAATTATAGGAAAAATTAAAGGGTGGTGGTCCATCGTATGATATAATAGGGCACCATAAGATATAATTAAAAATAAATAATAAATACTAATTAGTGTTATAAGGTGATATATTTTTTTTAAAATAACAAATTTCATTAAATTGTTGAAAGAGTCAATAATGCATAACCGAGCACTCTACCAATCTCACCTACACCGTGGTGAGCGATCGACGGGACATTGGTGCAAGCGGTTGGCTTTGGTGACGGCGAAGATGAAAATTTTTTAATTTGGGCTACTGTTTTAGGCGCCAACCGTGGGACCAACAAAGGAGCCGTTGAGTGTTGATTGCTGGATTTGGATGCTGAAGCAACGCTTGATACACGATGGTGTACCAAAGATTAGAGATGTTAACCGGATAACTTCATAATGGATATCTACAATATTCATCTAATTAAATTAGATAATATTCATCTAAAATTTTTTAAATTTTAAAATTGATATTTTAAAATTATATCCAGATAAATATAAATGAATATGAATAATTATTTTTACTCAATGGATATCCGTTTAACCCAATATAAATTTAAAAAATTTTAATTTTATAAAATTAAAAATAAAAATATAAGAAACAAACAGTTGTAAAAATATTAAAAATAAATAAATACAAAATTGTTCGCAACTAAAATATTTATTGTCAAATATTCCCCCATAGCAAAATTATAGAAAAATATTTTAAGTTTTGAAAATTTAGAAAAATTCACTGTTGACATTGTTCCACCGCCGGAACCATTGTTATTTCGTCGCCGGCACTAAAACTTCATCCAATGTTGACACCGCTGACATAAATATATTGGAAACTACATGATCTATACAAATATGGAAGCGATCAACAGCAATCACGAAGAACGACGGTGCACGCGCTGCAAACGTGCGACGGCCATGTGGTGGCCGCGGATGTTTTGCGACGCGCATGCGCCTCCATCATTTGTTATTTTCTAAATCAAACACCACCTTTAGATAGATTGTTGAATTTCCGATCTGTTGGTGTGGGATGTGTCGACTAACAGTGACTTTATGGTGGCGATGCCGGAACAACAAAATTTTTTTTTTTGGAACAACACATAAACAGAAGTACACCCGATCGAGAAAGTTGTATTAATTGAAAATTAATCAATTAACACAGAAACATCAGCTTAATGTACAACTATTTCTATCAGTGCTCTGTCAGCCTCTACTGTCTTTAGCATTATTCTAATGATAAATGAGGATAGCATTTGTGTATCCATTCAGCGGAATAATTTTTTTTATTAAAAAAAAACACCAAATGGAGTTGATCAAATCAATCAATTTGTTCCACAAGATGATCAATTTAGTGGCATTATTAATTTTTTAAAAATTATTGTATAAGAGTAATTTTATAATAATAAATTTAGGGATAATTAAAAAACATAATATATATAATTAATGGATAAGAGTGTGTATTCTTTTGTTGTTAGCTTGTCTTTTATTTTATTAAAGTAAAAAATTCTATTACTGTAAAATTACTTTATTTTATAATATTATAAATAATTTGGATAAAGTGATGTTCAAAATGCATTGCTTTATTTCAACGAAACGCATTGCTGTATTCAACATCTCCTCGAAAAAAATGAAGTTTTTATTTTCACCAGATTATTGCTTAGTAATGAACGTCTATAATGACTATGAATATTGAAATCTCATCTTCAGATTCTTAAAATCCAAACTTTAAATGCAATTAATTGCCACCTTTATAAAAAGTTCCTAGTAATTATTTTGTTGGAACAGAAAATTCCTTTACAAAATGGTGCTACATGTCTTATGCTCAACATTTTATAATGAGTGCTGTTAGGTAACGAAAAAGCTGAGAGAAGACTGAGAGAAACGGCAATTTGTGCTGTCATTTCGTGTTCTCTCAACTTTCTACTTTTTTAGCTACCCTCCACAAGAGTAACAGGTCTTTGTCCCCCAAAAAGAAAATCATTTCAATCATTTTCCTCTTTTCTTCTTCCACTTCTCTCATACTCTCAGCTTCCCACATATATTCCCTTCAACAACGCCGAAACTCAAACCGGAGTCGTTTAAAGGATCCAACTTCGAGACCAAAGCAGAATCAATATCTATAACATTAAGTACCTGAGACTGCTCGACGCGTTGTTGGATCATATCCAGGACCAAATTGACCTGGTTCTCCCAGTGGTCGAAGAGATCCGGCTTGTCAGGGAATGTAATTTCCTTTTCTTAAGAAATGAAATTGAAGCCACGTCCAAATGAAACTAATAATTTTTATGTAGAATTTTACTTTATTAAGAAAAAAATGGCGCAAGTCTCCCCTTTCCTTCATCTCAATCACCGATCTCTTCGACCACAACTGTAGCTTCATCCCTAAAAAACAAAAGGGACCTTCGTAGTGAACGTATGTTGCGTATACCAAGGATACTAGGTCGTGGCTTCCACAACCTAGAATTAACAGAAAAGTACAAGTGTAGAACTTGCAGTGTAGAAGAAATCTTGCGAAGTGTAAACTTAGAAGTATAGATTAAGGTTGCAAGTTTCACATTCCCAAGCAGTATGCTCTAGGTTGCAAACCGCCAAGGGCGGGCTGCTGAGATTGGAGTCTCCTCTCCCCAAATTATATGTTAATCTTACCGAGTGAAGGATCTGACAATGGCAGTGTTGATTGCTGAAACACTCAAAGACTTAAGCTTTTTGCTTTTTCTTTTTTAGTGACGTGAAAAGCTTAAACTCAAGGGAGTGGTGGGGAATGCTGAGAGAACGAAACGGCAGCTTGTGCTGCCGTTTCTTTCAGCATTCTCTCAGCATTTTCGTGTTCTCTAACATTTTCGTTTTATAATTGTTATGCCAATAAAAGTAGTCAATTTAATTTCAACAACTATTTACTGATGATTACCTTTTTACACGATTATTAACCAGACAATTACATAATACCAATGAATGTGTCATACTATTAGTAATGCAGGACATTATTTTAGAATTATATAATTTTTATTATTTTAAAATTTTTTATTTTAATTAAAGTCATTTTGGTATGTGTATTAATTTTTTATTTCTCTTATAATTATGACTGAATTTCTCTTTTTAAATTAACTTATGGAAGTAAATTTCCTCTATTATAAATAGAAAAATCTTCTTATTGTTTTTATAATTTCAGTTTCAATTATCAAATAAAACCACCTTTATAATTTTCATTGGGATTATTTATCAAAATCTCTCTTATAAAGTCGTTTGGACTAAAACGTCATCTAATCTTATTTTATACATTATTAACAATCTCATTAAATTGTTTGGATTAAAACGAGATCTAATCCAATTTCAATTAGAGTATAACCTAATTGTATAGTCTTTACAGTAAAATGAAGAAGTGTAGCTTTTTGTAGAGTAATGTGGAATTTCTGAGTTTTATAGTTGGTGTAATTCAAGCCATTGAGTCGAAGATACAAGACATTAGAGAATGACTTATATCCAAGACAATGGGTGAAGTTAAGTGTTTGTCAATATTTTATCAGCCTTAGTTTCTTTAGTATTTTTCTAAAATAAATGTGGATGGCATTTGGCAAATTCATTAAATGGAATAAATTTGTTTTCTTATTAAAAATAAAAGAAAAGAAAATCCAACAGAATCAAATCAAAACAATCAATTTGTTCAACGTTATGATCGGTTTGCTGATTTATTAGTCTCCGGCATAATTCATTTTTTTTAAAGCTTTTTGTATAAATATAAATAATTTGGACAAAATAATGTTCTAAATACATGATTATTTGGTACCTCGCCAAAAAAAAAAATGTTGTTCTTGTTTGCACAGGATTATTGCTTAATAATGTATGCCTTTAATGATTATAAAGATTGAAATCTCATCTTTAAATTTGTAAAATCCGAAGTTTAATGTTAATGAATATTGATATCCCATCTTCAGATTCTTAAAATCCAAACTTTAAATGCAATTAATTATCACGTTCATAAGGTTAGGTAATTGTATTGCTGGAACCGAAAATTTCTTTATAAATAGTGCCACTTGTCCTGTATCCAACGTTTCATAATTATAATGCTAACATTACTAATGATTAATTTAACTTCACAAAGTGTTAACTAATACAATAATTGATTTTTTATGCAGTAGATAATTTCATTATCCTAATGAATATATGATACATCATGTCACATCATTTAAAATACAAATCTTACCTTCAATTTTGTAAACATTTCATATATTAATTTCAGTGCGAATTCTATTTACCGGAAGCTTTCACATTGCCAGCTTTTTATTTTTGCCAAATGTAGAATAACAGTCATCTTGTTTAGCTAATTTTGTTTTTTTCGTTTTTTTTGGTTATTATATATTTAAATATATGCATGATAATAGTAGTAGTAGTAGTAGTAGTAGTAGTAATAATAATAATAATAATAATAATAATAATAATAATAATAATAATAATAATAATAATAGTAATAATAATAATAATAATAATTGTTTAATTAAAACTCATTTCATTTGTTTTCGGCCCTTTGCCTCAGTTAAAAGGGTACTATCAGAACCCATTTAAAACTCTCATAAAACCCCTGTTCTAAGTCCACCTCCTTAAATAATTTTAATTACATTAATATCCTTAATTACTTTTGTTTTTGGCCTCTCAATTCATTTTTCAGAACTTAATGCCAGACAATCTTAATTCATCTAATCCATTATTTCAAAAGTATTGGGAACATACAATAATTCAATATCTTTATAGTTCTTGGTACAAAGTTATTCATTGTTAATTTAGTAGAATACTTGATGATCACATCAAAGATTTAAGAAATTGTTAAAATAAAATGTTTTTAAACTTACGTGGCTCTTTATGTAATTTTAAATAAGGTTAAAATAAAAAATAGAAGAGAATGGTTTTAACTTTCAAATCTTCGGTGCGAGCCAAAACAACTTTTGGCGCAAAATTAATTAAGGCAAAAGTGGTGATATTTCTCTTTAAATAAATAATGTAATACTATTGGCACCTTGATGCAACAGAAGTTTAATGTTCAAACTATTCCGTTGATTATAGAGAATATCGAAACAAAAGAACAACTAAATTCACGTTGATTCAAAAGAATACCGCGAATTTAAAGATTAAGACTCGTTGATTCCACAGAATACTGAGAATTAATTGTTCAAATACTCACAAAGAGATTTGAAAATTAAAATATTATTAAACTCAAAATTCTCTACTTGTAAAAGCTACAAAAGACACTTATTTATACTAACTAAGAGACTTATCCTAATTTGATTAGAAAACCTATTTTAATAAGACTTATACCTAAATTAGGAATATTACTCAAATAAGCAATGCCTAAACAATAAGACTCTAAATAGGAAACCAAATTAAACTATAATACAAATTAATTAAAATATTCTTAAATATTATACATTTAAATATAATTAGGATTTTTTCAATTTCTTACTCTGCATCACACCCCTAAAAAATTCTTATCAAACTCCTCTCATAATTATAAGTTTATCCTTATTTAAATTTATAATAACTGACAAAAGAAAATTAAATTTTATTAAAATCACTTATCCTCATAAATGTGATTATGTGAAACAAAAACTCAACAATTTATTATTTGTTTTGATGATATTTGGTTGATATTCCTCATTTATTGAGTTACAACGTGTCATTGCAAATTTTTGCTTAACACGTAATAACTAACTTTTTGCTTCGGTTTCATTTCTATATTAAGTTTTGCAAAGAATCTCTCTTTGATATGCGGATTTTCATTGCCAAATGTTCTGCAAAAGAAATGAAATTATCAAAGGGTGCCGGGTTTTTAGCGATGACCATTCGACGCTCAAGTCAGTATTTTAAATTTGATTATGGAGAGAGAATCTAAAAAGAGAAGGACATCATTTCTTTACCCTTTTTTTTTTCTCTTAACCTTAGGTGTGGGAAGTTCTGACCATTATATAGGCAATTTAATTCATAAGGTGGAGGTGTCATCATGACACGTGGCATTGTCTTAGTGACAAGTGTTTGTAAAACTCATGCATAAAGACACTTGTCATTATGTGTCATGCTTGTTTATGATAAATCATCTTTGAACACTTGTCATGATTTCAAGCTCTTATGTTGGTTCCTCATAAAGAGGATTATTTTTGTGGCATTTCACATGTATGTAACCTTCATGGACTGTTACTTTCATGTAATTACTGAATATCTAGGTCATTATCCGTAGAAAATGGACCTAAGTCATTCTTTATAACGAATGAACCTAGGTCGCTCTTTGTAGACACATGCCTTTAGCGCTTTTTCGGCGGGTGTTTTACTTAGAATGAACCTAGGTCCTTTTTTGTAAAGAGTGGACCTAGGTTGCTCTTTGCAGAAAATAGACTTAGTTCACTCTTTGTAAAAAATGGATTTAGGTCGCTCTTTGTAAAAATATACCTTTGGTGTTTTACCGAAGAGTTGCCCTTTGGGCTTTTTCTTTAAAATATACCTATGTCATTCTTTATAAAGAGTGTACTTAAGTTGTTCTTTGTAAAAAATGTATCTAGGTCACTCTTTGTAGAAATTTACCTTTGACACTTTGTCGAAGACTTATTCTCTAATGTTTTACTTAAAATAGACCTAGGTCTTTCTTTATAAAGAGTGGACCTTGGTTGCTCTTCGTAGAAAATGGATTTAGGTCATTTTTTGTAGAAATATATCATTGGCACTTTGTTAAAAGGTTACCCTATGGGCATTTTATTTAGAATGGACTCATGTCACTTCTCATTAAGTCTATACTCGTGTGGGCTATTTTGAACTTATTATAATTTTAGTACAACAGAGGTCCCTCAAGTCTATCTTTTGAAATTTGAAAAGTTAGACTTTTATTTTAGTATTAGTATTTACTTCATGGGCTTTGGGTTGGGCTTGGATCATTTCATGGCTTCTAGCCTTAGCTTTTCGATGGGTGCAGACTTAACTCAATTTTTGAAACTCAAAACTTGTAAATCACTTTCTTTCAATTTACTTCTTTTTTTCATTTCCGATGCCGCCAAACTAATAAACACCATTAGTGCCACCTCATCCCACCAATGATCTTTGCTTTTTGTTCTCCAATCATAGCAAATGACTTATAACATTCTCTTTCTTCTCATATATAAAAACCCTCAAAAATTCATAATGTATTCACAAGCACTACTAAAAACTTAGTGAGAGAAATATTATGTATTGACAACATTCAATGGAAACCCCAGAGAAAACCCCTCCCCCACCCATTGCCGATGAGCGCTCCACCAAGAAGGCTAAGTTTCGGACTCAAAGTGATGCTGGTGCTTCCTCTGAGCGTCTATCCTTTCAGGATCAGTTGATGAAATCTCAAAAGGATACAGAGGAAGATTTGTTTGGCAGCAACGGAGACATAGACCTCAACCCGGAGGATGTGATTTTTATGAATACTGATTCTATGCCATCTATAACCTTTTCTCCAAAAGTCCATGAGTAGTTGATTAAGCCTTGGCAGAACACAGTTGTGGTTAAACTGCTGGGTCGCCGCATTGGTTACAGAGCTTTGTGTAACAGGCTGGATTCGTTGTGGAACTTGACACCGGGATTTAACATCATTGATCTAGAGAATGATTTTTATCTGATCTGTTTCAAGACTACAGGGGATGCGGAATATGTTTTAACCTCAGGACCTTGGACCATTATGGGCCATTACCTAACGGTTCAGCCATGATCACCCCACTTTGATAGTTATAAAGAGGAGATAGAAAGAGTGGTGGCCTGGATTCGTCTCCCGGGCATGGCTCTGCATTACTACCACAAGAAAATTCTCCAATGACTTGGGCAAATAATTGGTTCGGTTCTCCGTATTGATTATACTACAGAATCTGCACAGAGGGGTAAATTTGCACGAATTGCAGTAGAAATTGATCTTAAAAGCCCTCTGATTTCACAGTTTCAATTAGATGGCAAATTACAGAGAGTTGAATATGAGAACCTTCCAGTTATATGCTTCCAATGTGGGACATACGGCCATTACAAGGAAGCCTGTGTAGAAAGGGAGAATACTGGTTCGATTGATGACAATGTGACCATCCAAGGTGATACGGGGGACCAGCTGAGGAGGAGTAAGGCTGGAGAAAATAGCCAAGCTGCACCAAAATTCGGGCCATGGATGGTGGTGGCTCGAAAAGGCAAGCCAAGAATAGAGAAGGAAAGTAATTACAAACAGGAAACTGAGCAAGTAATTCGGGGGCAATATGGGCAAGCATCTAGATTCCATATCTTAGCTGATCTTGGGCATGCAGAGTCCAACCAAGAGGAGACTCAGGCTGACAATATGTTATGGACCCATAGAGATAACACTACAACCCACACACGCCTTACTTTGTCATCAAAACCGAAAAATGCTCGCAGGAAGAATGTCCATAAATCCATTAAACAAGCAGACCCGGGCCACGTGGGAACATCTAAAGGAGTGCAAACGGTCTCCCACGTTCAAGAAAGCCAAGCTCCCCATAGCCTATTTCACCCATATGACTATCGAGATAATAACACTTCCCATGCAACCCATGCAGACCCCAACCCTCTACCTCCACATGTGCACGTACCAACTAGCTTAAACCCCCTCCACCACTCGGCCATAACTTTCCCTGCAGAATTTGCCACTGCACACCTCCCTTATGCTGCTGGCCAGCTTAAAACGCTTAATGCCCACAATAGTGATGGTGGACTGATCACTATGCTTGCGTTGGATGGTGACCCGCATAATCTCACGGATTTAGCAGCTAACGTGGACATGGAGGATGACGAGAATGACAACAACTATGTGGTTACAAGTGAGGACGGAGCAAACTCTTCAGAAGGTGATGTGTCCTTTGTTGAAGAAACGACCATGGACCTAGCGGAAGAAACTACTCAGCCGCGTCAGTAAAGTTCTATACCCTCTTAAGTTCTTTACCATGAAGATACAAATTCTGTTTTGGAATGTTCAGGGGGCGGCATCGAAGGGATTCCGTCGTTCTTTTGCTACCCTTATCAAGAATTATGGTCCTTCCATGGTTATTCTAATGGAGCCTAGAATCAGTGGGAAGCAAGCGGATGAATTTATAAAGGCAGCGGATTTGAGTACTCCTATTGTATTGAAGCTTCAGGTTTTTCTGGAGGTAGTTGGCTCCTTTGGAGGGGAGATTTTGAGGTGGAAGTTGTGCTCAATCATAAGCAATTCGTCCACTTTAAAATATCTGAGAGTAATCGTCTGGAAACATGGATAACAGCGGTGTATGTAAGCCCCAATCCTAGTTTGCGTCGGCAGTTGTGGGAGCATCTTAACTCTTTGGCTAGACTGATTCATGGCCCGTGGCTAGTGGGGGGCGATTTCAACTCTATTCTTCGTGCTGATGAGAAGAAAGGTGGCTCTACTACTGTCACTGGAGTGTACAGTCTTTTTAAAAGCTGGTATAATATGAATGGTTTGCTGGACTTAAATTTCCATGGTCCCCGCTTCACTTGGTCTCGTGGCTCGCTTATGAAGAGGCTGGACAGAGCTATTTCGAACACAGAGTGGCTAAACAAATATCCAGACCATGTTGTGGTGCACCTGCCAAAAATTGCCTTAGACTACAGACCCATCTTAGTTCAATTTAATAATGATGTCAAGAACACGGGGGGTCAAAAACCTTTTCGATTCTTAGCTGCATGGCCTACCGATAATTCATTTGGTAAGTTGGTCGCTAATGCGTGGCTAAATGGTGTGTCGTATCTACATGTTGTTGATTTATTTGTGGAGAGGGCATTAGAATGGAATCGAGAGCACTTTGGTAATATATTTAAAAAAAACGTCGAATCTTAGCACGCCTGGGGGGGATTCAAAAAGCACTAGAAATTAAGCCTAGACGAAGTTTGGCCAGATTGGAACTCAGACTAAAGAAAGAGTTGGAGGAAATTCTAACGCAGGAGGAAGTTTTTTGGCTTCAAAAATCGCGAAAAGACTGGCTTATGTATGAGGATAGAAACACGGCTTATTTCCACCAAAAAGCACTGGCCAGACGGAGAAAAAATCGTATAACAACTATCCAAAATGCGAATGGGGAATGTATTGTGGACAATGAAATTATTAAGCAGCATGCTATGGAATTTTTCTCGAACCTTTATACTAGTGAGACTGTGGCTTTCAGCCCATACCCAGTGAAGGGCTGCTTCCCTACCATGGATACTGAGGTCACTCAAGGACTCTTGGCACCCATTGAAGATATTGAAATCCGACAGACTATCTTTAGTATGAAACCGCTAAAGGCACCCGGAGTGGATGGCCTTCATGCGATTTTCTACCAATCTTAATGGAACACTGTTGGCCAATTTTTCTGCACGTTTATAAAGAGTAATTTCTACAGCCCCAGCATTTCAAAGGAAATTAATTCTACGCTCTTAGTCCTCATCCCAAAGGTGGAGCATCCGGTCAACTTAAAAATGTATCGTCCGATTAGTCTTTGCACAGTGGCGTACAAAACTATTTCTAAAATTGTAGCTAACAGACTGCAGGCCCTCATGCCGACTCTTATTAGCCCTCAACAAACTAGTTTTGTGCCTGGCCGTCATATCACCGATAATATTGCGATTGCCCAGGAAGTTATCCACTCCATGCGAAAGAAAGTGGGGAAGAAAGGTTTCATGGCAATTAAAGTAGATCTCGAAAAAGCATATGATAGGCTCAACTGGGACTTTATTTATGAAACACTGCAGGAAACGAGACTGCCCGGGGAGATGATCTGGATCATTATAGAATGTATTACTTCGGCCACAATGAAAGTCTTATGGAATGGGGAAGCCTCTACAGAATTCATTCCCTCTCGTGGTATACGGCAAGGAGACCCCATTTCTCCGTATGTTCTCTGTATAGAGCGGCTCAGCCATGGAATTAATAAAGCTGTCATTGAGGGGATTGGAGGCCAATTCGTCTTGCTCGACATGGTACCCCCCTCACCCATCTATTTTTTGCTGACGATCATTTACTCTTGGCTGAAGCAGGTATTGAACAAGCTAGGGTGATAAATATCGTCCTAAATAATTTTTGTCGGAGCTCGGAAGCAAAAGTAAATAAGACGAAATCTCAGGTTTTCTTCTCCAAAAATATTTTGGTTCGGGACGTGAAACAGATTGGAGCTGAACTTGGGTTTTCTGTAATCAATGACTTGGGAACATATCTTGGGATGCCGTTGCTTCATACTCGTGTCTCAAAGCACACATATTAAAACATTGTCGACAAAATGGAAAAGCGCCTGTCGGGCTGGCATGCATCTTTACTGTCCTTGGCTGGCAGGATAACCCTCACCCAAACAGTGCTACAAGCTATCCCGGTCTACGCAATGCAAACAACCAGCCTTCCTAATGGAGTGAACATGTGGATTGATAAAGCATGCAGGAAGTTCATATGGAATGGAAGCTCTAACCAACAATGAATGAGTATGGTTAGCTGGGAGACTTTGTGCAGTCCAAAGGCGTATGGAGGCTTAGGTCTGAAGGAACTAAAAGTACTGAATAAGGCTCTCTTAATGAAGCTTAGTTGGGGCATCATCTCGGCGAAGGATAAACTTTGGGTCCAGGTTCTGTGCACGAAGTATGGGGTTGGTAGTTCCGACCCCCCTCAGTCTTTGCCGACAAGATATAGCTCCTATATGTGGAAAGCCATTGGCAGGGTTTGGAGGGACACGTTGTCTGGTAGGAGTTGGGCTGTTGGTGATGGCAAAAGCATCAGGTTTTGGTGGGATTGTTGGGTGTACAAGGATAAGCCTCTTGCGAACCAGGTTATCTCGCCTATCCCTGACCACATATCTAGCTTAATCGTTGCTGACTGTGTGGCTGAAAATGGACAATGGCATTGGGATTTATTTGATTAGCTTCTTCCCCACACGGCCATCATGAAGATTGCTTCCATGTATCCTCCCTCAGTTTTGCTAGGTCCAGACCGCTTCTATTGGTCGCATTCGAAAAAAGGAAACTTCACAGCTTCCTCGGCTTACCATGCGAGCAGGCACCCCAACAACACTTACGGGATATTAGTTGGAATATGGTTTAGAAATGGCAAGGCCCTCAGAGTATTAAAACTTTCATCTGGTTAGATCTCCATGGGCGGCTAAAAACCAAAGCTGAGTTTGCACGGCGACACATGGTGATAAATACTAAGTGTGAGAGATGTGGAGCCCTGGTTGAGGATACTTTGTATGTTTTAAGAGACTGCATGGGTATAAAAAGATTTTGGCATCGAGTCATTCCTCTAGCGCTGAGGCAGCAATTTTTCCAAGCTTCTTTTAAAGCATGGATGACGTTTAATCTCCAGAATGCATGACCTATTGCTGGAGATTGGGTTTGCTTCTTTGGAATAGCTATATGGAGACTATGGTTTTGGAAGAACCGGTTTTGGGTGAATGGATCCACTATGAACAGCCTATCCATGGTAAACGATGTCAAGCTTCGTACGAAAGAGGTGCTCTCTCTTCAAGAATCTTCGTTGAGTTTGACAAAAAAAGTCCACACATGGATTGGTTGGTCACCTCCGAATTGGCCTTGGTGCAAGTTGAACACAGATGGTGCTTGCAAAGGAAATGGGGTAGCTGCTGCAGGGGGTCTGATTCGCGATCACAATGGGTATTGGGTTGCTGGTTTTTGGATGAATATCGGAACGTGTTCAGTGACTATGGCGGAGTTATGGGGTCGTTATCAAAGATTGAGTCTTGCGTGGAACAAAGGGATTCGTTGGCTTCATGCAGAGGTTGATAGCCGCTGCGTAATTCAGCTTGTGAAAGATAATACGATGAGCACCAGTGAATGTTCTACACTCATTCATGTTATTCATGACCTTATCGAACGAAATTGGCGGATAGAGATTTCTCATGTATACAAGGAGGCTAATTTTGCTGCGGATTATCTGGCTACTTTGGCTTGTTCCTTCCCGCTAAGGCTCCATGTATTAGAATCTCCTCCTAGAGGATTGATATAAGTTATGTCCCAAGATAATTATGGGGTTGTTTATCCCCGCTTTGTTATTTCTTAGCTCTTCATGAGCCCCCCTTAAAAAAAAACTTAGTGAGAGAATTTACCTTAGAGGGAGACTCTTTCAATTTATAGTAAAGAGGGTAAGTGTTTTCTAGAGAAGCTTCACTGATTCGTGCTAAAACAATGCTCAATTTTGGTGCTTTTCCGGTTGGGTTGGTGTCGAAATACTTCAAATCATGTGCCAAATTCCCCGTTCTATTGAAATGAACTTATTGGAGAGTGATTTGATTAGCAAACCCCCTACTGGTTGTGTTGGGTTTACAAAAGCAATACTCAAAGTCAGAATTTCTCTTCCTCTTGCCCTATATATTCGAAAGCTTCTACATTCTTTTAGACTTGCTCTTGCTCAGCTTGTTCATACTATTTGGAGAGCGATAATTGGAATGTGGGCTGTATAGAGGAAGCTTGGATTTTCAAACCCGTCTGTGATTGAGTTCCAATTCTATTTTGTTTTTTTCGTAACTTTAAAACTTTTGGCCTTTGGCACTTCAAAGCTTATGAAGATTCCAATGAAATTCTACTTAATCATGTTCACGTTTCAATTAAGAGGTGGAAGCATATTTATTTTTTGGTCAGTGGAAATTGGGAGTTTGGGGATGAAGTCGTTGATGCCCGGGTTTAGCTTCCAACCCACTTTTGTGAACGAAGTGCAATTTTATATATATGTATATATGCAACACACATTTATTTTATGTGGCACATATTTAGTTTTTTGACTAACCTTAGTTTCACTTCCTTTTTGTAGGTATTTGGAAAAGACCCATGATTCGTCGGGTAGAGGCAGAAAACATTAGATCGACTCTAAAGTTGCCTCTAGAAGATTGTGATTACAACTTATTTTACTCATTCAATACTTTAACCGAGAATCACATAATTCTAAGTAGTCCATTATCCATTCAGGTGGCCAAACTTATCACGGATTCTTCAACTAATGAACCAGTTGGAGGATAAAAGAGAGGAAAAAGACCAATGTTATTTGGAAAAACAAAACCCATTGAGACTGTTAGATAAGACAAAGAACGTGGAGAAGCCATGACTCATGGACAAGGGTTTTACTTTTTAGCAACTAAAAAAGGATTAAAATAATGATACATTAGCCTAAACTTTAATTCCGAAAGAAGAGAGTTAGAAATTTACTGTTGATCAAATCATCGATCCATCTGCAGTTCTTGACTTCTTGCTTTAGGTGCTAATCCATCACCAATTCGCGCTTTTTCCATTAAAAAACGGAGTGTGAGGCCAACAATCCCTCTTCCCCAAGCCAAAAATATTGATTAAGACCAATTTGTAAGTGAGGCTAGAGGCGCTAGTGTGAAGGATTTGAGGGCCATAGAGTCTCTTAAGGTTGCAGCGGGACTTGTTAGAAAGGTAAAGAACTTTCATTCCTTCATTATATTTACCTTTCATTTTTTATCTTTAATTTTGAAGTTTTATTTTTTGTAGCATTCAGAGTATATGTCATCTTATGAAACACATGTTAGGGCTGCCGAAGATCGTATGCTGCTATAAGCAAAGAACTATCTCAGGCTCTTGCAGCTACAAAGAATTTAGAATTTTAGTTCATTACCCTCCAGAAAGAACAATTAATGATTGAAAGTCAGCTACATTTAGCCAATGAAGAGCAAAAAAAGGTTGAAGAAAAGATTGCTCGCGATGTTGAGAAGATTTCTAGTTTTGAAATCCGTGTAAAGGATCTTGAAGAGTCAAATGAACAATTTGATGATGAACTTTTGGAAGCACAAGCCAAAATTAAAAATGCTACAGAGAAAGAGTATGAAGGGTACACGAGTGAGATTGATGATCTGTGTGCTTTCATTTTCAAACATGTTCCTAACTTTGATTTTGATCTTATTGATGAAAAACTTGAAAGAGAGAAGGGTGAAACTGTTAGGAAGGCTCGAATGGCTAATGAGGATCATGTTGCTTCAAAAACTGAAATTATTAACACTCTATTAGCGAATTCTGGTGTTCCTGCCACTTCATTGCCAAAAAATGAAGTCCTCATCAGTCGATCATCAGATATCATACTACCTGCGACTCTGGGGTTTGATGATTCTTATGGAGATTTCACTTACATCTTCTTGAGTTAGATGATGAGATGTGCGAGGATGTTGAGGAGGGTGAACACACCATGGATCCTTAGACTGATAGGGACTTCATTTTCCGGCTGTTGTGACCCCTCAAATCTTTCACGAGATCTTTCCTAGTATATTATTTATACAAACAGACACGAAGACATTGTTCATTTGGATGAAGTGATTTGAAGAAAAAAAGATGACAGAAGCATTTTCGTCATCTTCATTAGAAAAGACTACTATGACTAAAGTAAGGTTTGAAGTGGCGAAATTGAATGGTACCAATAATTTTAGTATGTGACAATATGAAGTGTTGGAGATCTTATGTCAGTAAGATTTAGAGCTCGCTCTTGAAAAAAAAATGACAAGATAGATGATAAGGAGTGGAGAAAGATTTAAAGATAGGCATGTAGTATTATTCGCTTATGTCTACTAAAGATAAAAAGTACTCTGTTATGAGAGAGACATTAGCAAAAAAATTATAGAAGATGCTGGAAGAAAACTACATGAAAAAAACCATGAAAATAGACTTTATATGAAAAAAAACTCTATTGATTTATGTATGCACCTGACATGTCAATGAATGATCATGTAAACTCATTCAACAAGTATTAATGGATTTATTAAATTTGAACGAGAAATTTAAAGACAAAGATAAGGCATTGTTGATGTTAAATTCATTTCCTAATAAATATGACCATCTTATCACCATTTTACTTTATGGGAAATATAGTATCATATTTGATATTGTATGCAATGTATTGTACAACTCTAAGACCAAGAAGAAATGATCATTGGAATACACTTGCAGAAGTATTGATAGAAAGAAGGCATTCATGAAACCGCAAACCTTAAAAAAAAAAGCAAGTCTAAACGAAGGCCTACCAAGGATGAATGTATTTTTTGTCACGAGAAATGGTATTAAGAAAATAATTGTCCTAAGTTACAAAAGGGTAAAGCTATTTCAAATGCATTTGTAGAGAAGCGTGATGAGGAGTTAATTTTTAATTTGTTTGGTATGACATTGACATGTCATTTATATGAGTGAATTTTGGATTCATATTGTGCCTATCATATGTGCCCTAATAAGCACTAGTTTTTTAGTGTCAAATGGATGAACAGTAGAGTTGTTTTTATAGGTAATGACAATGCTTGTAAAACTATGAGAATCTACTCAATCCAATTGAAGAATCGTGAAGACTCAATCCAAGTCTTGATGGACATACACTACGTACGATGCTTGAAGAAAAATCTTATCTTATTAGAAGTCCTAGAAGCCAAAGGACTTACAATCATTCTAAGAGATGGATTCTTAAAGATAGTAGCTGGTGTATTGACCACGATAAAAGGCATAAGAAAAAATAACTTGTACTATTTTCACCGAATTACAATTTTTAGATCAGCATCAACAGTTTCTAGAAAAGATGAAAATTTAGAAGCAACCAAGTTATAGCATATGCATGTAGAACATACTAGTGAAAAGCTTTGCATACTTTGGTCAAGCAAGGTTTGTTGAAGGTGCAAATTCTTGCAAATTGAACTGTTGTGAATATTGTGTTCTGGGCAAGTATACTAGAGTAAAGTTTAGTTTAACAATTCATAATACGAAAGGGATTCTAGACTATGTTCACAGTGATGTACGAGGACTTGCCAGAGTAGCTTCTTTGGGAAGTATGCACTATTTGTTTTACTCTTGTTGATGATTATTTAAGAAAAATATGGGTTTATTTGATGAAGAACAAAAATGAAGTTTTGTGCAAGGACTTGCTACAGTAGCTTCTTTGGGAAATATTTACTATTTTCTTACTCTTATTGATGATTATTTAAGAAAAATATGGGTGTATTTGATGAAGAATAAAAATGAAAATTTAGGCATATTTTTAAAAGGGAAGAAGATGATCGAGACTCAAACTTGTCAAAATGTCATAAAAAACTTCTCTCAGACAATAGTGGTAAGTACAATAACGATATGTTTCTACAAGTATACCGAGATGAGGGTATTGTGCGACACTTTACTGTTTGAGATACACCACAGTAGAATGAGGTGGCAAAACATATGAATCGTACTATATTAAAGAAAGTTCGATGCATGTTGTCCAATGCTAGATTTGGCATGGAGATGTGGATTGGTAAATCTGCTTGTGATTATGGTTCTTTACATATTTTTTGTGCCACTACTTATTATCATATAAACAAATCTAAATTAGACCCATAAGTAAAAAAAAAAAATTGTTCATGGATATAACTGATGGAGTAAAAAGATATCTTCCCTAGTGCCTTGTTACAAAGAAAATTATTTCTAGTAAGAATGTGACTTTTGATGAATCAATTATGTTGAAAAAAAAAAGATTCATAAAATGATGACGAAAGGAGTGGTATTTCGTTGTAGATGGAGTTTAAAAAGGTTAAAGAAGATTTAGACATTGTTGAGGAGATGGATGATGGTCTCCATCGACCGAAGATGCAAAAGGGATTATGACTTATGAACCTTCACAGCAACAAGACGCAATTGCATATAGAAAGAAGACCTACTCGCCACGTTGATATAGTGGCCTATACACTTCCAATCGTAGATAATAATGTTTCTTCTACTTTCAGAGAAGAAGAAAGTAACCCTAAAAGTGTAGAGTGGGAGTTAGCAATGATAAAGAAATATATAGCATAAAAATGAAACTTAAGAGTTAGTTACACTGCATAAGGAAAAAAAGATAATTGGGTGCAAATGGGTATACACATTGAAAAAAGGATGTTGAAAATTGAAGGTGGCATCAAATTGCAAATTGTTGACAAAATGTGCATGACTTTAATGCATGCAATGCAAGTTCCAACTCCATGTGATGGCTTGTCTTTGTAGATTTTGTACCGCAATTGTTAAAGCTTAAAGCCATTAGAAACCTATGAATAATGCTTTATTTCAAAAAGCTTGTGCATCCAAATTGTGAGAGTTAAGAGAATTAGCAAGTGTGCTTTTCAAGAGAATTGAGAGAGCATTTGCTTGGGTCTTAGGAGGAACCATTTGAGTGTATTAGGTTATTGGCTTTTAAGAATAGTTCCCAGTTTTGTAACTATCATTTGTTAGTAGAATTATTTTTCAGTTTTTACTTATGGACGTAGATTTTAAGTCGAACCACATAAATTGTTGTTTTTTTTTAATATTTGTTTATCATCACATTTATATTTTTTTAGAAGTTACAATTATCATAATATTGATAATTACTCAACTTACACTTCCATAGCACTATAAGAGCTTGCTTAATTGTAATCTGACAATAGTAATCTCAATAGCGCTTGGAAATATCAGTGTCTTGCAGTTAACTAGTTTTTTTCCTTCACCAAATCTTTCACAACAGCAAGATCTTCCACTGATCATGATGAGGAGCCTAAGTAATAAATGGATTAGCATTAGAACTTGCGCAGTTTAAGGTATATAGCTGCCAAATCAAACATATGACTAAGTAGGAGGTTTATTAATTCAACACCTTGAATTGAGGCAATAACTAATTGTTCGATTTCGCAGCATAGTTTCCTGCACTCTTAAATGGCATCTCGGCCATCTTTGTCCCAAGTACCCTTACCCTGAAAAAAAAAAATGTGTTAAGAAAGATGCTTAATTAAAACAAGTTAGAAAAATACAATAGAATATATTAACATACTTGCTGGGACTTATAAACAGCGGGATCAAATATCTGGTAAATCACTAATGCGATATTTATAAAATTACTTGTATATTTTATTATTAATATATTTTTTAATATTATTATATTTCGTGAGATTGATGGGTTATTTGTTCTTAGCAGGGCACATTTATCTTTACTAATAAATGTTAGATTTGGCGAATCACATGCCAATGTTTGAAATACTATATCCATTAATTCTGCAAAATTTTTGTAGACTTTAGGCATACTTTTGAAGGAAAGAAAGAATATAGGGTACTTAAAAGAGATGATATTTATTATTTTTTCTCTTTATGAGAGTATTTGAACAATGAACTGAAGTTTATAACGTAGTTAATGTTTCATATCATAAATATGAGGCTATATAAGAATGTTTATTCTCTTTTTTTTTTCTTTAATGTCGTAAATATGTGACCGTAAAAGAATGCTTATTTTAGATTTTCCTTTCATTAATGTGATAATTAAATATGTGATCATATAATACATATTCTCAAATTTTCCTTCTATAATTAATATAAAAAATACGTAACCATATAAAATTTATATATTCTCACCTTTTCCTTCCACATTCTTAGATTTTCCTTTCATAATTAATATCATAAATACATGACTATACAAAATACATATTCTTAGATTTTCCTTCCATAGTTAATATCGTAAATTTGTGACCAGATAAGATTTCATATTCTCATATTTTTCTTCCATAATTATCATAAATACTGGCCATGTTAAATTACATAATCTCATATTTTCCTTACATAATTAATACCATAAATATGTGATACTAAATTACATATTCTTATATTCTCCTTGTATAATTAATATCATAAATATGTGACTATATTAAATTACATATTCTTAGATTTTCCTTCCATTATTAATATCATAAATAGGTGACTATATAAAATTACACATTCTCATTTTTTTCATTATTCTCAGATTTTCCTTCCATAATTAATAATCATAAATATGTGACCATATAAAATGCATATTCTCAGAGTTTTCTCCATAATTAATATCATAAATTTGTGATCATATAAGACTTCATATTCTCAGATTTTTCTTCCATAATTAACATCTAAATACATGATCATATTAAATTACATAATCTCAGATTTTTCTTTAATAAATAATATCATAAATACGTGATCATATTATATTACATGTTCATGTATTTTCCTTCCAAAATTAAAACCATAAATTTGTGACCATATACGATTTCATGTTCTCATATTTTCCTTCTATTATTAATATCATAAGTACATACCATATAAAATTACATACTCATATTATCCTTCCATTATTCTCATGTTTTCCTTCCATAATTAATAAAATACATATTCTGATACTTTCATTCCATATTTAATGCTATAAATTTGTGACCATATAAGGTTTCGTATTCTTAGATTTTTCTCCTGTAATTAATATCATAAATACGTGATCATATTAAATTACATATTCTCAGATTTTCCTTGCACAATTAATACCATAAATGTATGACCATTTTAGATTACATATTCTCAAAATTTCCTTCCATTATTAATATCATAAATATGTGGCCATATAGAATTACATATTCTCATTTTTTACGTAGTGAATATGTGACATACAAAATTAGGGATGGCAAAAATCCCCACGGGGACGGGTACTCTCGGGAATTTTTCCTATTCAGGGAGGGTATAGGGATAATTTCATATCCAATTTTTTATTTGGGGAAGGGACGGGGAAATTTTTTTACCCAATTTTTTATTCGGAGAGGGGACGGGGATGAGGTGGAATCCCCATCCCCTACCCATTTTCCCATTTTAATTTTTAATTTTATTTTAATTTTTTAAAATTACTAGTAAATAAATTATAAAATTATAAATATTGGTAAAAATAAAAAATATCAAATATTTATATTATTAAACTTTTAGGCCTAATTAACTAATTAAAGTCCTAAATTTTTATTAGGACATTAAAAAGACCGAGTAAATTCTATTAGTCTAACATTTTTTTAATTTTAATATTCTTTAAATATTTTAAACTTAAATCTATTTTTTATTTATTTTTAGATATTATAATTGCCCACAGCGAATCACAATTTTAATATCTAATCTAATCTAATCTAATCTAATCTAATATTTGCTCTTGATTTACTCTGATTTAACTATTGTATTGTAAAGGGAATATCCACATTTATAAACTGCCCACACCACCATTGAAAAAGTTAATTTTGAATCTAAATTCAATTTTATTTGTAACAATTTTGTATTAGACTATGAATTTGTTCATGATAGTTTGTAAAAGAAGTTTGTATCCCTTGCATGTTGCATTACTTACCAATTTAATGCATGTGACTTTTGTAATAGACATTAATGTAAGATATATTTCGAACTTTACTTTTATTTAATTTTTTTATTTTAATATGATTAACTCAAAATCGAAAAAAAAATATTAGTTATTCGGGGATCGGGGACCCTTGGGGATCTCCTGTTATTATTCGAGAAGGGGATGAAGAATTTCTCAAATAATTCTGACATGGATGGAGAGGGGACAAGGACATACGCAAAATATCGGGGATGGGTACGGGGAGATCGGTCCCCTCCCCTCCCCTCCCCATTGCCATCTCTATACAGAATACGATTCTTAGATTTTCCTTTCAAAATTAATATCATAAATATCTAACCATATATAAAATTACATAGTCTAAGATTTTTATTCCATAATTATATCATAATTTTGTCAATTTTGTGACCATTTAAGACTATATTTGCTCATATTTTCCTTCCATAATTACTGTCATAAGGGTGAATTATTTGTAATCTAATTTTTTTTTGATATTCTATTACTGTAAACACTTATCAATTGAATTTAAAAAATATATATACTTTACTTTGTACGCTCCTTCAAATGTCAAAAAAATCCCTTACCCTATCTATATTTAGTAAAATCCTCGGTTCACCAAAAATAACTATTTAAATGAATTATCTTTATTTACTCTGCACACTTATAATTATAAAAATACTTAATTCACCAAAACTAAAAAAAGAAAATAAAAAATAAAGAATAAAACATTTTCATTTTTTCCCCAAAAAGTGTTCAAGTACATTTCCTTCATTTTATACTGAAAAAAAAGGTTGTTGTTAAAATCTCCAAAATATTGATTTGGACATTTATAAATATTTATTCAACTTATTATTATTAAGACGTTGGAAATAAA
>JAQOOD010000003.1:15117045-15254099 GCA_029633175.1 Citrus glauca
AGTTTAGTAATTTATTAGTCGTAGGGGTGTTCATAATCCAATCAAATCCGCTCAATCCGTCTGATCCGTATAATTTTCATCCGTAAAAATCCAACCCATGGATTGGTGGATTAGATTGGATTAAAAATTTGATAATCTGCAATCAGTGGATTGGATATGGATCTACTTCTGTAAATCCGTAAAAATTCACGAATCTGCAAAAAAATAAAAAAGTATTTATTTAATTAAAAATTAAAACTTGTAAATATGACATTAGTACTTACTAGTAAATAAATAAGTTAAAATATAATTACATTAACACTATATTACATCTTATCCGATAATAATAGAAAATAAAATTAATTAAATAAACAAATATAGCTTTCTAAATAGTTAATTTCCACATACTGATATAAATGAATGATTTTTTCTCATTTTAGTGTGTTATGTTTTGAACATTTAAATGTATTTTCTAGTTTTATTTCAATAATTAATTTATTTAAATCTTATTTAATTTTAAATTTGATTGGTAATAAAATTAATTTTATATAATTTTTTTAATTAAGTTAGTTCATGAATTGGACAGAATTAAAAATTTTCAATTCTCAAACCAATCCGTAAAATGGTAGATTGAATATGGATTGGGTCAAATCCACATCCGATCCGCAGATGTATGGATTGAATTTCATCAATCCGTGAATTAGATTGGATTAAAAATTTATAATCCGCAAAATCATGAATCAGATATGGATTAAGGTCCAATCCATAAAATCTGATCCGTGAACACCCCTATATCGCATCATTCATATTTTTTTTAAAATTATTGTATAAAAGTAATTTTATAATAAGGAAATCTCTTATTTTAATAAAGTGAAGGATAGTTAGAAGACATAAATTATATATTTAATGGATAAGAGTGTATTCTTTTGTCGTTTAGCTCGTCTTAATAAAAAATTCTCTTATTGTAAAATTACTCTATTTTATAATATTATAAATAATTTGGATAAAGCGATGTTCAAAATGCACTGCTTTTATTTCGATGAAACGCATTATCCTATTCGGCATCTCCTCGGAAAAGGAAAATGATGTTCTTGCTTTCACAAGATTATTGCTTAGTAATGAATGTCTTTAATGATAATGAAGATTGAAATCTCATCTTCAGATTCTTAAAATCCAAAGTTTAAAATTAATGAACAATATCCCATCTTCAAATTCTTAAAATCCAAACTTTAATTGCAATAAATTGCCACCTTTATAAAAGTTCCTTGTAATTTTATTGCTAGAACAGAAAATTCCTTTATAAATGGTGCCACATGTCTTCTACCGGACGTTTTATAATTGTTATGCCAACAAAAGTAGTAGTTAATTTAATTTCAACAAGTGTTTATTAATAATTATCTTTTTATACGATTATTTGAACAAAGCTTTACTTTATTAAAGGAGAAATTGTCCACCGCTCCTATGATGTTCTTGGTTTTACAAGATTATTGCTTAGTAACGAATGTCTTTAATGATAATGAAGATTGAAATCTCATCTTCAGATACTTAAAATCCAAAGTTTAATGATAACTAATAATATCCCATCTTCAGAATCTTAAAATCCAAACTTTAAATAATGCAATTAATTGCCACCTTTCTAAAAGTTCCTGGTAATTATATTGCTGGAACAGAAAATTCCTTCATAAATGGTGATGCACGTCTTTTGCCTAACATTTTATAATTGATAATTGGGTCATTCTATAATGTCGTGATTAAAATTACAGTATCAATACCGTAATTAAACATGAATTATGTAAATGAAACATAAAAATTGTAAATTTAGCATAAAACTTATAAATCAACATTAACTATAAAATAAAATATAAATTTTAGAAATTAAATATAAGGGTTGTAAAAGAAAGGTAAAACGAATAAATTAATATAAAACTGATAAAATTATGTGTTATTAGTAAATAAAACAAAAACTTGCAAATGTAATATGAAACTCGTAAATCAACATTAAATGCAAAATAAAACATAATTTTTAGAAAGTAAACATAAGATTTGTATATAGAAGATAAATAAGTAAATTAATATAAAACTAGTAAATTGATGTATTACTAGTAAACAAAACAAAAATTTATGGGTATAACTTAAAACTTATAAATCAACATTAACTGTAAAGTAAAACATTCATTAATGAATGGTTTCTTTAATTTTTTTCTTTTTTTAAAAAATTAATAATTTCAGTAAGGGGACCTGATGCTAGAGAGCAATTTCTATTTATGCATGGCATTGGCTCCAAAGATACGGAATAAAAAGCAGTACCTGTATGTCCAACTTTGTACGTATTTCAATTTTTGAATAAATGTTCTTTTAGTCTTATAATAATTTGAGTTAGGTATTCAATTTGTCCTTATAATTTTAAAAATTACATGAAATACACATTTTGTAACTTTCATAGTTGTTGTACTTAATATTTTAAGGTAAAATAATAATTTTGTCTGATCTAACATAAAATTGAAATAAATTTAACATGCAACTAATGAAAATAGAAGATAATTAAGTATATTTTAACAAAAAGAAATATATACACATAGACCTTTAAAATTTTTCTAAAATAACAAAATTTCTTATTGCGAAATTCAATACCCTTTCATATATATATATATATATATATCTATATTGATAACTAATGATCTTGAAAAAAAATAAAAATTAATAACTAATAATTTCATCAGGTGTACTTTAGTGACTGAAATAAGGGAGGAAAATTTACAAAAATAACTCAAAAGCTTTAGCAATTTTCACAATTAGCCCTCCAAACTTTTTTCTATCAATATTAGCCGAACACAAGGCTTTCTCTCCAAATTACACTTGCTTACAAACCAAAACCTACTTTCCTTCTCCTCCTTTATCAAACCAAACGTAGCCTTGCACTCTTGAATCATCATCGGCAACGACAAACGCCGATGGTGAATGGTAACAGTGAACTCCGATCAAATACAGCATAATCCGTCCAGATCCAACATTAATTCAACACCAAGCCGCATCACCGAATAGTAAAAGGTATTTTCTCAACTTGTGAGAGTTTCAGTGCGATATACAATTGAGGCCTAGTAACACAATCAGTTAGGGGATGGCTGTATGGAGTATGTGAATGGTAAAAATACAGTTTTTTTGTTGGAAAAAATTGTCTATTCGATCAGTTTTTAGCAAGAGTATATGAGGTCTTACAAATACATTCTAATGACTATAGTATTACAATGAAGACAACTTTAAGATCGAGTAACACATTCTATCATGCATGTGCATTGCCCGTGGACATATTTAATGATGAAATGATGAGGATTGTATTACATATGACATCTGATCTGGCCAACTATGGATGCATTCCTATTTTTATTAACACGTCTTCTTGAGTTCCGAACAGAGATCTTGAACCACCTGTTGAAACAAAAACTTCCTTTAGAGCAAATATGTCTGGCCCCAATATTGAAGAGAATGTGCTGCCAAAGACGATGTTATTACAACAATATTATTCTCCACTCCATGACAATAATGACAACATTGATGACAATGGCATTACGTTAGTGGATGTTGGAGAAGAGATATCACCACTAATGATATCGTTGGAGTAATGGTATTCTCCGTATCACAACAATGATGATCTTGTTGGTGATATTAGCAACGCGGAGGCGGATAATGTATGTGCAGAACATTCTAATAGTATGAGAGCCACTTATTTCAATAATGCAGGTGATGATGGAGGTGTTGGTCTTTCCAATATTCTGTCGTTTCAGCATAAGGATGAGTGTGAAGATGATATTCCTATGAATAACAGAGACAATCAATTTATTCCTCGAATGGCCAGTTCGAGAAGGAGAATTGACCCCTTCACAAGTCTTGCACCAATTTTGCCTTCGACCATGGTTGTTCCAAGTTTTCTTAGCAGTTCTGACTCAAATAATATCAGTGTGGGTACTATTTGCTGAGAAGAATGAGTTATTATTACAACTGCGCAAGGTTGCCTTTAAGGATAAGTTTGATTTTCGAGATTGCACGGTTTACAACGACAAGTTTCGAAGCTCACTATTGTTCGGAATCATGTAAATGACATATTCGAGCAATTAGAAATTCGACGAGCATAATGGTCCTTGGGTGGTAAGGAGAATTGACAATGTACACACTTTTCATAAAAGTGTATTGGTTGATGGTCATCATCAAGTAAGGAGCCGAGTTGTCGGTCATATTATTGTAGATAAATATATTCAAGAAAAATAGATATACACTCTGAATGACATCATAGCAGATATGCAGTAGGAATATGATGTGCAATTAATATACCAGTAGGCATATCGGGCTAGAGAAGTTGGTTTTAAAATAGTTCGAGAGAACCCTGCAGAGTCATACAACTTTCTCCCTAAGTACTCTCACGCATTGACTAAAGCGAATGAGGGTACAGTCACTCACCTCGAGTGAGATGGAAATGGTAATTTCTTGTGCTACTTTATAGCACTTGAATCTTCCATCAATGGTTTTATGCAGTACATTTATCTTGCCATTGCTATAGATAATACTCATTTAAATGGACTATCATAGAAGCATGTTCTTGGTAACATGTCTGGATGATAACAATCAACTATATCTGTTAGCCATTAGGGTTATAGATTTAGAAAACAATAATGCTTGGAAATGGTTTATAATGAAGTTATATAGAGTGATTAGCGATAGATCGGAGTTGATAATTATCCCTGATCAATATACTATGATAAGGAGAGCCGTTCTGAAAGTATTTTATAATACAACTCATGGCGTTTGTTTTTATCATGCAAAATGTAACATTAAGTCAAAGTTCAAGATGTCCAAAGCTCTTTAGGATGAATTTGAACCTACCTTTATTAATACAGCAAAAGTATATGGACATGAAGAATTTAAAAAATAACTTGAAGGGTTGTGAATGCTCCACTCGGGTGCGGCTGATTACTTAGAGAATAATGTGGGTACATGTAATTGGGCAAGGTCTCAGTTTGAAGGCAGGAGGTACAATATACTTACCACCAACATCATGAAGAGTATTAATTATTTCATGAGAGAACTGTAAAAATTTCTTATTACTCATCTTGTTAATCACTTTAGAAAAATATTGCAGCAATGGTTTTATAATAGAAAAATTGTGGCTGAATCAATGAGTACTCGGCTAACAACATAGACAGATGAAATAGTCACTGAGAGGAGAACTATGATTGAAAGAATGATCGTTCGCTCAGTGTCTCTGCATCGATTTCAAGTTGTAGGTGGTGGGATTAAAGAAGACTTAGTTGAGATACAAAAGAAAACTTACACCTATAGAGTATTTCAGCTTAATCAGCTTGTCTGTGCTCATGCAATTACGACTTGTCTGACTATCTGAGTGGATTACATAAACCTTTATTTGGATTTTTACACTAAGGAATCGTTGGCGATAACTTATGAACAAGCAGTGGAGCTGGTTGGTGACGTGGCTGATTGGGAAGTTCCAGATGAAATTCAAGAGATGCACGTTTATCCACCTGTTGAGGAAAAACCACCTGGTCGTCGTAAAGAGTTTAGAATACCCCCGGCTAGTGAGGACGTTAATTGGAGGACTGTTAGATGCAGGTGGTATAATGAACTGGAGCATAACCGTAAGCGATGTAAGAATTTTATTGCATCGAGTTGAAGTTAGTTGTATTGTTTCAAGTAATTATATTAAAACATTTTTTTTTGTGTATTGTACACTTATATATCATGAAATTTTATTTTATTTTTTATTAAAATGTAAGCATTAAAATCATAACTTAAGTACACAAATTAGAAAAAAAAAATTTACGTTTCAACATTCGAATTACTACAACGGTTTGCAATATAATATCATCATTAAATATGTCAATTACAATTTTCTTTCTAAAGTACTTCCCATGACTACCGTTAAAATCTAATTTAAGAACACCTAGTACATAGATATCCAAAAAATACATAAATTAACAAAATTTCACGGCGTTAGGAGATAATAAATAAATAAATAATTATAAGTTATGTCTGCATGTTATCCAAAAAAATGTGTCTGTATATGTGATACACTGGACTAAGGCATTCAGATATTGTAGTTGCTTTTCGCTAATCAAGTGAATTTACTCGCGAATATACTGTAAAGGAATAGAAACATGTCAATTTAAAAGGAAAAAATAATACACAAATCCACAATACTTAAAGAAATTAGAAAAAAAATCTCATCACCTAGCCATCCCATCAAAGTATGGCCCAAAATTACTTGAAAAAAAGACCACGGGTGTTGGAATCTCTAATCTATTGTCATGTCGCCAGCGAACTATCGGCCAAACTCATCATACAGACTTGCATCGTCCAATTCTCTAAGTTTATTTATATCCACACTCATACTTATATCAATCGCATGGTCCATGATTTGGGGTGGAGGTAGAGGTCACACGTTCTTTTCTTCCTGAATGGAAGAATCATGTAAGGACTATTTAAAACATATGATGGTCTATACACTCGGCCAAACTTACTATGCCTGGAGACACGTCAGTGAAGACCTGCATGCTCTCCCCACTAACATCCCTGTAGAAACTATACAATAATGTGAGAGTAGAAAAATTTTAATTGCTCACATCAGTATACACGTCATAATCATCTGGGGCCTATTCATTTGGCAAGATGAATATATTAAACAACTATCATATTAAAAGCTAAACGAACACAATTGTTATATTTAAATTTACTCACCTCATACGAGTGTCCAATCGGAGAATCCTTATTTAGATGTTTAGACAGTATATCAATAAATCAATTTCTTTAAATTCTTTAAATGCTGACTTAAGTTAATAAATGTTACGATCAATCTTGTCCATTCATCGTCTCATATAATCATTACACTGCTTTGTCCTCGACTATTACAAAAAAAAAATCTTTATAATAATAGATTGTTATAATGATTTATTTGTGAGGAAAATAAATTATTTATAACCTCAAAATCATGTGCATCATCAGACTTATCTGTCTGCTCTTGATGGTCATCTACAAGCACCTCAGTCTCGGATGTGTCGTGACACTACTTTGGTGTTGGGCTCGGTATGTCATCATACTTGTCTAATTGGCTTGTAACAGGCGGCAACGTGTTTATCGAAGGTTGGTGCTGTAGAAAGTAACATTTAAAATAAGTAAATGAAAAATCAATAATTTCGATTAAATAAATAATAGTACTTATAGGATACTTACCTTATGAACCCAGCCTGAAATACATGTGATAACTCTATGAAATGAGAGTTATTATGACACTTTTAAACTTAAATTAATATAACTTATAGAGTAAATGATGTGTTTTTATTGTATTTTTGTTATATTTTGCATAAACATTCATTTTAGTTTATTCTTAATAAATTTTGTTTGATTTAGAATAATTTGTGCTTAGATTGAGTGCATAATTGTAGGTGTCCAAAAACTCAAATTTTAAGGAATTAATGCTAATGCAATAGGCTCGCAAAAGTAAGAAAAGAACATGGCTATAAAAGAATTAAAAAAAAATTTGGAATAGTGTAGTACTGTAGCCGTTGCTGTAGCAATCCTGGAACAACGACAGAGAAAAATTCGCCCAAGGTACTTGCAGAATAGTAATCTACAATTTCCTAATTTGACTTATGCGTACCCTAGGCTTTCGTTTACCCTAATTTTCAATTATAAAAGGAGCACGCATCATATGGAAGAGCGGCGGGGAATAAACATCAAAAAAATCAAGAGAAAAAGAAAGAATAAGCAAAATTCAAGAGAGAACAAGTCTGCACCACCAAAGGAAAAAATCTGCAAAGCTATTTGGATTCAATTTTCATCATTCTTTACTTGTCTCCTTACTTATTCTTTGATGGCTAATACTTTGCTGCTAGTTTTTCTTTTACAAGTTATGAACTAAATTTGATTGTAGTTGAGTGACAAACAATCTAGATGGGTTCTTGACTATTCTTATGAGTTTCTGCAAGATTGTTGTAGCATTTTGCTTTAATAACTTTTATTACAATCATTATTTTGGTTGATCTCTCATTTAATAATTCAAGTTAAGAGAAAGCCATAAAATGACATGTCTTAATGAAAATTATTAAAAGATAAATTATCATTATCCCACCTTTATTTTACCTTATATTCATCCAACCAATACAAAATTCTAGCATGTACTTTACACCACATTTCTTTTCACATTTATATCAACTATCCACTTTTGAATTAACACTATTAAATAATTTTAATAAAATGATAATTTTACCTCAAATAAATTAAAAGACCATTTTATTTTATAAAAACTTTAAAAAATAAAATGATAAAAATATCCATAAATTTAATAAAAATAAATTCCAAAATTAAAATTTTTATTTTTAATAAAAAATTTTAATATAAAATTATAATTATAAAATAATTACAAAATTTTAGGATTTAATAAAAATCCCTAAACTATTAAAATTTTAGGATTTATTCTTTTAAGAAATAAATTCAGTTATTTTAATAAAAGTTTACAAAATTATAAATTTTTTATAAATAAATTCATTTATTTTTATTAAAAATTTTAAAATTATAATTTTTAATAAAAATAATTATTAAAATTTTTAAAATCTAAATTTAGTAAAAATCAGTTGAACACCTCTATTTGGGATTTTTTTATTAAATTTAGGGATATTTTATAATTATAATTTTTAATTTTAAAATTTTTATAAGATAAAATAATCTTTTAATTTATTTGAGGGTAAAATTATCATTTTATTAAAATTATTTAATAGTGTAAATGCAAAAGTGGCTAGTTGATACAAATGTAAAAAAGAAATGTAGTACAAAATATATGTTAAAATTTTGTAGTGATTGAATGAAAATAAGGCAAAATAAAGGTGGTGCAATGATAATTTCTCTTATTAAAATAATACTTGATCTTAAGTCAAGTTTCATGGATTGGATTTAACTTGAGTCCCAAAAGGGCCACACTTGAGTTAAATTTTGTGATGAATTAGATATAGAGATTCATCTTGTAAAGTAGAGGGAGTTTATGTTTGTAACACCATATCTTATGAGATATAACAACTAGTCATTGTTAGGTTGCATAAGGGTATGAGAAGTCCAACAAGAAACAGCTGAGTATGCAAGGTAATTTTGCCCAGTGCTATAAGAGTTGTTGTAGCAACTAGTGTTAGTTTGAACAAAACAATCATCCCATCAAGAGAGTTTGATCATTCAACTATCTTATTCTTATTGAATTCTTTTTGTGCAAGCTATCTAATGTACATTCATCATTGCATTTACTTTGTTAAGTTGTTAATCTTATTAGTCAATCAACTTTATTTATATATTTTTAGATAGAAGGAAGTTTGCACTGTCGTGATTGTTTGCACTTCTAGCAACATTAGTCTCTGTGGAGACAATCTTGAATATTCATCACTTTATTACTTGTTGTGTGCACTTACACATTGACATCAATAGCAATTGAGTTAAAATAACCAATAACGTGGCCTGTAATCATTCACAGTCAGCTAATATATTTTGCGACTATCCTCTGCAGCCAACTCAAGGGTTTGTAAAACATCTCCTTGCCATGAATTCAACCCAAAATTTTAATTAAGTGTACAAAAACTCGAATTTAGTAATATAAAAAATAATAATATATATCTACTAATACATATTAATTACAAGACGAGATTCGTTTTTTAAGAATGAATAAATCTTAGCAAACTTTATTTTAAAAGAAGCCATGAGCTTCTATTGCACGATGCGGGGAATCTTCTTCCTCGTTTTCATGACCCATGCTGACTGCAGACCTCCGATCACTTCATAAATCCAAGCATGCAACAACTAAAGTGAGAAAGCAATTAAAACTATCATTAAATATTTAATGTTACAAAACTTATTAATAAAAAAACAACTCACTTGAACCCCGACCGTAAAGCTGTAAATATTGTACTTTTCAATTTTATGATTTGGCTTTTCCAACCGAGTCGTCTTAAATTTCTCGTCTTTCTTATTCAGTGCATTGTCAAGACTCTCATATATTATTTCTCACGACAAACGACCCCATGGACGATTTTGGAAGTGATATATATCATTGACTTCGTTAAGCCATGAAAAATTTATTTAACAGTCGCTTTTTCTTCCACTTAGAACTCTTTCCGCAAAATAAAAGAGCGTCATTTTTAATGCTTCAATGTCATTCATAGCCTCGAAGTCCAACTCCTCAAATAATGCATCGAATTGCTTAAGATTGATGTTGCGAAACAAACCATCAAGATACGCATTAAATAGCCTATGCATCGTTTTCTTATTTGTTAGTGTGGTATCTATACCATAGGAAAGTCCAGTAACAAGCACCATTCTCCAATTGACAAGTGTATCAAATGTTCAATTTGAAACCATAACTGATCCTCCCCCTTGTATTCTCCATGGGCCACTTGCCTAAGCAAAACATTGTACAAAATTACACCACTGAACTGAAAGTTTCGGCACTCTAGGAAATACCCAAATATGTTGTCCTTGAACAAACGTAACTGCCGTTTTATTAATTTCCGCTCAATGGCTTTTACGATTGTAGAAAAGTTATACATGCTCGAAATTCACCCGGGGAAGTGATTGGTATAAGCTAACTCTTCTTGCCCAATTCGTTTCTCGATACTTCTGATTTTGCCATGGATCTGTAATATTTATAGTATTATTACATTGTATTTATAACAAAATAAAAGGGAAATTAACTTAACAAAAAAAATGTAATTTAGTGCGACAGACTGCCTGTCGAGCATGCACTACATCGCACCTGTCACACCTGATCACAGATCGCGCACTATCACTCAATCTAATCCACGCCCACGACAACTTCTTTACCCATGCACCACACCAACAACTTCACCCATGCAATCAACATCACAAACGCTTCAATCTTCACTCACCATCACCAATGCAACACAAAAACCACAACATAAAAGAGAAATAGAAAATAAAAATCTAGGGCTTTTGACCTAATATTTAATTTCAGCTCTTAACCGAAATTTTGGTGATGTTGGCTGCTGCAAATGGACTCCAGGAAGCCGTCGGCGATGAGTGAACACGTTGGGAGATAATTCGGTACACAGAGAGAGAGAGAGAGAAGAGGGAGGAGTTATGGGAGAGGTATTTTCAGCACTTGGGAGGATTTTTTACTAATATTGATAGAAAAGAATTTAGAGGACTAGTCTTGAAAATAATAATTTTTTAAGGTTATTTTTGTAAATTTCCCAATAAGGGATGACGTAGCACTCGCCAAGACATTAATCGGGTCAAATAAATCTTTTAGAAAAAGATCAGGGGCTAGAGCTATCATGACAGCTTGATCATTTCTGCTCATAATATATTTGGCCTCCTGTAACAGGATTAATGAGCCAAATATTCCTGAGAAAATCTGCAATGATCAAGTGCCCACTTGAAACACCAAGCAAGCAATTGCTTTGCTCTTAATGACATGTAACTCATAAGAGGCGCTTGCTGTGATGACATCAACTTCTGTTTGGTTTCTTGGAAACTTTTTTTTTTCCCCTCCGGTCTTAGCAAACATAACCTAAGGCGAGAAAGTCTGCAGTGGTGAGATAACTCGAGATAATATGCAGAAGCTGAATTGGAAGATTATCACAGGGTATCTATTAAGAGCAGCTCTTATGGGCTTCTTTGTCCTGCCAGCGCACTGATTCAACTATCCATTGTTCAATCTTTACCAGCCAAACGCCTGCTTATGTAGCTGTTTTAAAAAGGAAATTAGAAACAAGTTGAGAATATGGTTATAATTAAGATGAAAATTAGTGAGGAATACTACCACAAATTAAAACAACTGAAAGAGCTACAAGAGACGATAGAACATACTTGGGCATGATGCATGACACCAATGGGATCAGAATCCGGGTCAATCGCTAATTTGATTATTGCATTAGTAAAATATATTATTGCTTTCTCTCAATTTTGGAATACTTCTTGAGATTGATGGGTTTTTTTAACTCTTTGCATTGTACATGGGAATAGTTCTGATACCATATATCCATATTTGCAAGAGTTTTTTAGCTCAAATGGCCCAAAGGGTTGTTGATGTCTCTCGGAGTTGATCACTCACGGCCCATGCACCTGTATTGTGACAGCCAGGCTGCTCTTCATCTAATTGCCAATCCCATGTTTCATGAACGGACCAAGCACATTGAAGTTGACTGTCATTTTGTCCGAGACGAAATTCAACGAAGAAACATACGGCCTGCTTATGTGTCTACTAATATTCAGCTAGCTGATATCTTCACAAAGGCACTTGGCAGCAAACAATTCGAGTTCCTTCTTCAGAAGTTTGGCATTCATGATCTCCATACTCCAACTAGAGGGGGTGTTAACTCACGTGTATATATATATATATATAGCAAGTCAAGAGTATATATTATTGGTTGTTATATGTTTCCTAATTTGATAGGATTTCTTTTCCTTGTGGACTAGGGTAATTCTTATGTACATATAAATATTGATCAATAAGAGTGCAGACAATGACTGTAGTTTTGCATCGTGAAATTCTTCACACTCTCAAACTATTCTCGTTATTTCTCCCCAAAAAATTCCTAATTTTCCAATACCACTATTTAATAAACTCCTATTTTCTTTTGCGCTCCACAACCACAAAACAGAGCCCAGACACACTCACTTACACACACCACATGTTGCCGCCACTGTCAATTTCGTTCAAGTTCACCAATGTTGCAGCTTCCAATTGTTCTTTAAGCTGATTTACTTCCTTGTTCTAGGCTTCTAGTTGCTGTCGTCCTGAGTTGTTCACTTCCAATCTCGCTACTGCCATTGATGCCTCCTTCTTCATTTGGCATCATCAGTCGTATGGTAAGGATGTAAGAAAACAAGAGATTGAAAGGACTTTATTCAGGATAGATAGAAGAGCATATAGTGATGTCGACTCCAAATCTAGTCGTGTCAGTGTGTGCGCTACTAATTATATCCAAACACCAGTATTTGAATTTATTTATATGGAGAGACGGGTTTTTTTCCCTTACTTGGCAGCCTAAACAGGAAATGGTGACCATGAATCCAACCCTAGCTAGCACCTGCAAACACATAAATGGTCAAAATCGTCAAAAGTTTGTCCAGTATTAACAGTATTTTGCTCAAGTAGATATCACAGGTTTTCATAGGAAAAATAGGGTATATGATTTTTGTGTAAAAAATGAACAAAAAAATGTAAGAGCAAACTCTTCCCTTAAGTAAGAAAAAACAAAAATAAGAAATGATAGAGATAGAGTAGAAGGAAGGTTTTTTCAAAGATCAACCCCTGAGATAATGTCTAGATTGAGATAGGATAGAGTTTTTTCAAAGTTCCTTATCATTGGCACCCTTGAGCGTTTTATAGGGATCAAACTCCTTTTCTATGGATTACGATTTTGTGGGCTTCGAGGATAGAGTTCCACTCTCCCTCTCTCCCTTGGATTATGGAATTATGGGTTTAAAGATAGAGTTCAATTTCTAAATTTTGGAGAAGATAGGGGAAGTGGTTTTAATTGGGTCTGCTTTGTGTTCAATAATTGTTCTAAAAGCATATATCGACTGGTTATGAGACATTAACATGAATACAATGTAAACATACAATAAAATACTTGAATGGAACAAGAAAGTCAAACATAAAATTGGGGGAGAAAATAATAGTTTGGGAGTTTTCAAAGCAATAAAGTTAATTGACAATATATATGAAAATTTTAATGTCAAATATGAACATCACAAATAAAATAAGAAACAAAATTTTGTCCTTTATTATACAAACGTTTTGTTTTTTTCTCTTTATTTTGATAAAATAATATATTTCTTTCATTTTTTATGCATTTATCTTTTTTCATTACTATTAATACTATTTTTTCAAAAATTGTTAATCAATATATTATTCTATTTTAATATTTAAAATTTAAATATTAAAACAAATAGAGCAACGGTTAAAAAAATGATTGCATATAAAAATATTTTATATCCATGTATATAAATGTGTAAACAAATTTTATTCAAAATAATGTCCAATTAAATCATTTTATATTTTTACAGCAGTTCAATAGTAAGATTAACTAAGCATATACGACTGTTTTGAAAAATCACAAAATTTTTAAAAATAAATTTTACAAGGTGTTTAACCAATTCTCTTTATAGCTAATTATTTCTATAATACATCTAACAATAATTTTAAAAAATTAAGAATTATCAAACTGGTCCTAAAACAACTAAATGATTGAAACTAAAATAATTTTTAAGTTTTATATAAGTCAAAAAACAAACAGTCATTTGAGTCCATGTAAAATTTATTTCCATCAAGATAAGTTTTTTACCTTACTATAGGATAAAACTATGTTACCCTAGTTGCACCACTGAAATTGTATGGATAAATGTTAAAATTATTTAATCTATTTAAAATCTGAGATAATAATAAATAAAAATCTTACTATTCTAATTTCATATCTCATGCTAATTAAAGATTAATGGTTATTATCCTTTTATTACTTCACATATTTTAAGATAGCAAACGACTACAACAATTATTGACTTCTAACATTTTTCTAGTGATAACAATGAAAAATTAGTACTTTGTTATTTTGAACTATTAAAAATTAATATTTCATTTCGTTTCTGGTAATTGACTCGTAAAATTTCAATATTGCCCTTATTTGATTTTTCCACATTTGTTGGCAGTCTTGTGGACGTCATGTAATTATTTGTAGGGAAAGTCGGAACGGGGAATAACTCCAATTCAAAATATTGTAATTATTATGATGTATTTTATAATTTTTACATTTTGTTTTAATGAAATTGAGCTTCAAAATATGAACTTTTAATGTCTAAAATTTTAAATACATGTAATAAATTGACCAAATATATATATTTACTTAAAATAATATATATTTTATAATTTCTTTTATAAAATTATTTTCCACGCTAGAACCTGGACTTATCAAGTGGAGCCTACCTCATCCCCAAGCCAGGTATACTCAGCCCGCATATTCCGAATCTGATCCGAGTCCAGACACGAGAGGTATTTTTTACATCCCAGCGGAATTGGTAACAACTCCAATTGAGAGCTCATGCGATCAAGCACTATAGACCTTTCTACTCAAAATAAATGCTAATGTTTTAGGAAGGCCAAATAAGTCAAGAAGCCAGCATATGAAAGTGACCTGACAAGAAAAATTTTATTTAATTATGTGTTTGAAATAGTAGCGAAAGCCACTTCCAGAATCCAGCTGCTACTATAAAAGAAAGTGAAGGGCCGATCCGGATGAGAGCTTCTAATTAAGAGAAATAAAAATATTAATTCAATTCAAAGATGGATCTGTCAATTAGCTGCATATTCTGGCTTGTATTCACTTTGGTTTGGGTGATGGCTTTAAGTTTCATTTCCAGAGGACGGCACAAACGGCTTCCACCGGGACCGAGGCCTTATCCGGTGATCGGAAACCTCCTGGAACTAGGTGGTAAACCTCACGAATCACTGGCCAAGCTTGCCCAGATTTATGGCCCCATAATGAGTCTAAGACTTGGCCAGGTGACCACAATAGTGGTTTCTTCTCCAAGCATGGCTAAAGCCATCCTTCAAAATCATGATTTATCATTCTGTGATCGGAAGGTCCCTGAAGCAGTCATGTCAAAGACCTACCGGCGCAACGAATTCAGTTTGGTCTGGATGCCAGTCTCGGCACTGTGGAAAAATCTTCGAAAAATATGCAACACGCATATTTTCACTAATCAGAAACTCGATGCCAATCAAGACCTCCGGCGCAACAAAATCAAAGACTTTCTTGTTTATGTTGAAGAAAATTGCCGCGCGGGTAAAGCAATCGATGTTGGCCAAGCTGCTTTCAATACTTCACTTAACTTGTTATCCAACACAATTTTTTCTATTGATTTGGTTAATCCGAAAGAGAGAGAGTTTAAGAATATAGTTTGTCGTATCATGGAACAAGCAGGAACGCCTAACTTGTCCGACCATTTTCCTCTACTAAAAGTTCTTGACCTGCAGGGGATAAGGCGCCGTACCACACTTTACGCTGGCAAGATGCTCAAGGTGCTTGATCGCTTGGTTGATCAACGATTGGAGCAAAGACAAGAACATGGTTGCCGTATTATTACCGAATGCAAAGATATTTTAGATACTCTCCTCAATATTATCCAAGATAAAAGTGTAGATATCGACACAAAAAATATTAAGCACTTGTTTGCGGTAATTTTTCTTTTTCTTATTCTTAATTTATAGTACAAATTAAAAGTTAATTAATAGAGTTCATTTAATAGGATTTGTTTATTGCGGGGAATGACACAATTTCAATTACGGTGGAATGGGCAATGGCAGAGATACTCCACAACCCCGAGGCTTTATTGAAAGCAAAATTGGAGCTAGAACAAACAGTTGGCAAAGGCAACCTAGTTGAGGAATCTGACATCACCCGGTTACCTTATCTACAAGCAGTTATTAAAGAAACTTTCAGGTTGCACCCAGCAGCTCCCTTATTAATCCCCCGCAAAGCCTCAAAAGATGTTAATATTGTGAGCTTCACAGTACCAAAAGGTGCACAAGTTTTTGTCAATATATGGGCTATTGGCAGAGATGAAAGCACGTGGGACAACCCTCACTCTTTTATGCCCGAAAGGTTCTTGGGGTCAAAGGTTGATTTCAAAGGCCAGAATTTTGAATTGATCCCCTTTGGAGCTGGGCGGCGTATTTGTCCTGGTTTACCATTGGCAATCAGAATGTTACATCTAATGTTAGGTTCACTTATTAACTCTTTTGATTGGAAGTTTGACAGCGAGAACATGGACATGGAAGAGAAATTTGGCCTCACCTTACAGAAGGCTCAACCTCTTTATGTTGTACCTGTTGCCATTTAGTCCCATATTATAGTTTGTAGCCAATATATTAAGCATTTTGTCACACACACACACACATGCATACACACACATTCATCATTGTTGTTTATCTCCTTTTAATTTATTAGCATCTATCTAATTATTCAGCTTAATTAATCACTTTTGAGTGGATTATATTGTAAGCAAAAAATAAGTAAAACTTTGAATATAAGAAAGGATTGTTGTGTATATCTTTTAATAAATCTTGCATGAGCAACTAGCTTTGCTCGATGTTTTTGTCTTTCTTGGGTAAAAGTTTGCACGAATGGCATCTTGAGAATGCATTGTTTATGGGGCGGAAGGCACGATAAACTTGCAGAAAATATCGGTCCAAGTCATCAAGCTAATCTGGCAGTTGCATGATTTGGTCCGCACCAACGACATCGATGAATAATATATTGATAGCATCGGAAGCAAACATATATGGCAGAAATGTAATTGTTAAAATGTTATTGGTTAGATGAAATTATCAAATGAAGTTGCGTACGGATAGAGGAATTGTTTACCACAAAAGGCTGAAAGTAAAATTCTAATAATGGCATTGTATTGTCTGACTCGAAATTTCTCAAAGTATAAAAGTATTAAAGCAAGAGCCCAATAGTTTAAAGTATGAGTCTAATAATAATATATTCTGACCAGAACATTAAGGGATTCCAACCTGAGACTTTGGCCCTCAAATGATGTTAGACAAATCCCAGTGATCCGTAAGCTGAGAGATAAGTATACAATCATAATATTAAGACAATTCTTAACATGCACAAAACATAAGTCGTTCAATCTAGTTAAGAGTATGCAAACGTATTTGTGAGATTGTGTAATATTGTTTTATGAGTGAGAAATTTTGTGTATGTAATTGGGATGATCTAAGAAAACAATATTGAGAGAATATAGTTGTAACAATTTTTCACATGATGAATATATCTAGTCATTTTTTACAGCTGTATTTTTTATCTGATGGAGAAGTTTTTCATGTAAAATTTATTTTGTATGACAAGTACTATTCGCTTCCTTTATTTTGTTTATATGCTTGGTTTGATTGGTTTGATTTGAATGAGATTTTTCACTTACAATATTACAATAGCTGAGGTTGATAGATTAGGTTGGTGTGTGTATAAAATAGATCACCTCATGAAATCCTTTTTCAGTTATATTTATTTTACTTTTGAAAATATTTTTTTTAAATACACTCTTTGAATTTTTGAATTATTAAAACTCAAAGTAGTGTTTGCTATTTTTCTTTTCTTTAGCAATCTTATAATAAATTTGTGTAATTTATTTTTGTTTGATAGGAAGTGACAGGTAGGGAAAACAAAGATTGACTATGAATATAAGTAATTTGTTAAAAAAAATTATACATATTTAACTTTTATTGACTCTTAGCTGTAAGGTTTTTAAGGATAACGAAGGGTACTAGTAGCTTTATTTATTTTTACATTTTTTCTCAAATAAAAAAGACTGTGAACAAAATTTAAATCAATTTTTTAGCTTCTGTAATGTACTTTCTTAAATTTTGAACTCAGATGATATTTCGTCGTACCTTATGAGAAACTATGACCGCCAAATCTTTCCCAAAAGCTAAAATTTAAACGAAGAAAATCCGAGAAGATTCGCTAGTTATAGTGACGTATTCATGACACTGGGCTTATAAATTCTTGTTTCGTGTCACCTATACCTTCAGACCAAAATTTGTTCACTTTTGAGTCGTTAACTTCCTTCATCTTTCCTCTCAACTTTTCTCAAGTTTGAGAGAATTTTCTCTCTCTGGCACAATTGGTTTTTTTATTAGACTATTACATTAAAAAAAAAATAGTTTTCTCTAATTCTAATGTAAGTGAGTTACTAAAGAGAGCATATTTTAACTAATAAAAACTCAAAAGATTTGTCAAATTTTATTATATCACTATTTTCCTTCAAGTAAACTTCTAAAAGTATATTATAGAACTTCTTGAGGAGAGATATTCTGACCTTTGTGATGCACTGTACTATTTAAACATTTTAAAAATTGTCTAATTTAAAATGTTACAATCTTACTCTTACTTTTTTTTTTTAACTTTTTATGTTACATTCTTACTTTTTATTATTTTTATAATAATACCCTTCTAATAATATTCTAGACATTAATTATTTATTTGTAAAAAATTAATTAACAAATTAACCAACGAATATCACTATAAAAGAATTAGTATTTTTATACCCGTGCAACAATCTAACTAATATTTTATTCATAAATTAATTAATACCACATAACTGAAAAGCAATGTTTAATATCCTTACAAAAATTTAACTAATAGTTAATCTTATAAGAAATTAATTTACCAAATTAATCTTAAAAGTAAAATAATAAAATAAAAATTTGTGAAAATTATTATATTATTTTCAAGGCTAACTTAATAAATTAAAATTTTTCTATTTTCATTTGTATCCTCAAGAAAACAAAAATATTATTACAAGGGTATTATTGTAAAAAAAACACAAGAGCAAAAGTGTAACATATTTAACATGGGTATCTTAAGACTTTTAATATATATATATATATACATATATATATAGAAATTAAAACAAACATTTACCCAAATGCATTACTCTATTTGGCTTTGATCTCACCAAATATGATGTTCTTGTATAGGATTATTGCATAATAATGCAACCTCTTTAATGATAACGAAGAGTTTTTTTGTTTCAAGAAGTAATGATTATGAAGACTGATATCTCATCTTCATATTTTTAAAATCCAAAGTTTAATGATAATAATAAATATTGCTATCCAATCTTCAGATTCTAAAGTTCCAAAACTTTAAATGCAATTAGTTGGAGGGGAAAAAAAAACCTTAAAATCTTAGTAAACCATGCTTCCACTACTAATCTCATTTAAAAAATTTTTTTTTGGGGGTCATAACTACTATCGTAATTGATTTTGAACAATAAAATTTATGTATACACCAGAATCTTACAGCCACAACAGGGACAGCACTCCCTCTTTTAAGCAATAAGTGCTCCAATAAAAAAGATGGAATTGAACTAAATAAAGTCCTAAAATGAATAACTAATGACTTGTTGCTGCTACTTCAATAAAAAAAAATGGAGGCATGAAACATCGATTACCCAGTTTGTCTCACAAGGGGAACAAGGATTGATACAATGCATAATCACTTTTCCCCGAGCACATCCACTTTGTAATTACAAAAATAATGATAACTTACCAGTAAGTTAACTAAGTTGTTCCATTGGTTTTGCTGTGTTAACAAATGTAGCGGCTTTATTAAAACCTTCAAGCAAAAGAATCCGCACTGCTTCAACACCTTGTTGAAATATAAAATCCAACTGAAAGATGTTTATACAAAGATGTTAGAATCCAGTACCCATATAGAAAATTATCATTTATGTTTGCAAGAAAAAAGCTTTGCAAACCTCTTGACGTTCTTGTTTACTGAAAGGGCGAAGCACAAAATTTACACTATCCATTTTCCCAGGTGGCCGTCCAATCCCTAGGAACATTATTGCAAATCTGGTAAATACACTAAATATGGCAAAAAGCATTTTAAAAATAACTACAGTGCTTCTGAAACATACCAATTCTTAAACGAGGAAATTCACGGCTCCCTTTAAAGTGGTCAATGATACTCCTCATGCTGCAAGGAAAAGCCAAAAATAACCAATCAAACAAGTTAGCAGACTTAGTATCCGGAATTTTTTTTTCAGTCAAAAGCAAAAACTGCTAGAAATCTGCACATAATCTCCAGCTTTTATATAAACGGCAATAAATGTGATACCTTTTGAAGCGGAAGGGTGCCAACTCAAATAGATATCTATTCTTATTCAAATCTTAACTGATTATAAAGATCACTGAATGAAATGATACCACATGCCCGGATGGTTCCAAATATCCGAAATGAATCGGTCTAATAGAAGTTAATATAGAAAACTTCAAAACTTTAGATAAGTGGAGCAGCATAAATATCTATCAACTATACCCAAACATCTGATGCAGGGAAAGGAAATTTAAATATCGTATTCGTATACCATGTTACCATGACACCATGTGCTTTCCAAAGGATACAATTGAGATTTAGCTTTCAATATCTTTTCCCTATAGTGTGATAAATTTTATAACCTACTGGTCCAAAGAGAGGGAAAAGGACAAAAATAGCAAAGGTGGCTGTGTATTAACTTGTTCTCATAAAGATCTAGTGTTCATTTTTTGAAAGAACACAGAATTTAGTGCAAAAAAGAGTTGGGAAATTAAAAGATTTGTATCTCAGTGTCACTATGCAACTGAGGCAGGATCTGACAAGTATGATGGGTGAGTCAAATGACTCCCACAAAAACCTATCAAAGCACAGAATCTGCATTATGATGCCATGAAAAATTATGAACAAGGCTGCCTCTTGGGTACCTACAGTTGATTTCAGAGCCACAGATTTATACTGCTCTCTCCTATTTGCCTATGCACATCACTGACTTAACCATGAATCTTCCTCATAATTGGATAACAAAGTTCAAATCAAAATAATAAAGGAATGTAAGACAATTCTAGTTTCTATAGCTGCTCCTAGCACTCCCCAAGGAAAATAACAGGGAGTTGTTAACCATGTTTGCAATATTAATGTTGGTTTATATCTTCCATACAATAATGAATTGCAAAAGATAAAACTGATACATTAGCAGAAAAACAGTGTCAAAATTTATACCCATTGTGTCCTCCATGTCCACCTTTTGGCAGCAGACGCATTTTGGAAAAAGGCAAATCTAAGTCATCGAATATCTATAAAACAAAATAAAAATGTTCTGGCGCTGTTCAGAAAAGCTGTAATTGTGAAGTATCTAACTTTAGAGAAAAGCAGATGTCGGAACAATGGATAAAGAAATCTCACCACGAGTACTTGCTTCAATGGAATCTTGTAATAGGATACAATGAACCCAACCTTCAAAACGAGTCCAAATAAACCAGTCACATGAAAAATCACTAATACGTAAACCAAAAGATAAGTCCTGAAAGCCAATACAAATGAGGTGTTTCGAGATGAACATACTTACAGACTGACCACTTGCGTTCATAAAAGTTTGTGGTTTCGCAAGCATTACTGGAACATTTCCGATAAAACCTTAAAAATAGAACAATAAAATGTTGAGATATTATATTGAAAACGATAAGAAGTCGGAACTAAGAAATAAAACAAACTACATACACAATTCCTCCCCACCATGATAACTCCAGAGATAAAGTATGTTGATTTGATATCTATGAATGCCAATGCGTATAACCTTCTAACAGGATGCTAAGTAACTTATATTTCATTATCAACCCACATAATAGAACCCCACTATGATGCACAAAATCAACCAAATAACAAACCTTTAGTAGATATTGTTTTAAAATTCTCAACAATAACTATTAACTTTGTCAGTGAAACATTAAAGCCAATTTAAAATAGTTTATAGAATCGTTAAGAAAGTGAAATAAACCTTTTCCAAAATGGGCTTTAAAATTAATAGAGCTCATAGATATTCCTTCAGCTTCAGCAATTGCATCCACCATTTCAAATCCCACCTGAAAATAACAATAACAAAATAAAATAAAATAAAATAAAATAGACCCTCTAAATTAAATTAAATTAAATTATAAATCCAAAGTTTGAAAAAACAATATGTATACACACACACGCGCAGACACACATACATACATTGTGTCGAGTGCCATTGTACTGCTTGCCGGGGTTACCGAGCCCAACAATGAGCCACGGGTGCTGTTGCTGTTGCTTTGGCTTAGGTGAAACCAAAGATTCTTCGCTGTTTATTGATGATGAAAAACTCCTAATTGTGGAATTTGACGGCGACCGAGACGTCCTTGTGCGTCTTCCCCAACAGCACAAAGGAGAATGCTTCAGTGGGAAGCGAATTGAATGGTGGATATTTGGGAACCGAACGGCGGATATTGAAGCCGTTAATGTATTGGCGAATTTCATTTTCTTTTTTGTATTTTTATTGTATTAGTGAAGTAAAATAAAAATATTAAGAAGTAGGTTATGTATGTTTCGAGTTAGGGTCTGAAGGAAATAGAGGAAATAAGGAGACAGATTCTTATTGATGATGCAAGATGATGGTGGAATGAAATTAGGGTTAAAGAATCAAATTACAGTAAAATTAAAATTATTAGTAATGGACACATGGAAAATTTATTAATATAATATATAGTAATAATTGATAAATTAAAATTTTTATTTTCCAAAATTACGATCACATTCATAGTATTTATTTATCTTGATTTAGTAATTATTATATTTTACTTAAATAATAGTTTATCTTATAATGGTAGTAATTAGATTATTATAGAGTTTTTTATTTTTTCTATATTAAAGACGATGTATAGAGTCCGTCTGGCACCTTTTATAAAATGAGAATGCAAATTAAAATTTCATATTAAAAAAGAGAAAAAAAAAAGGCAATGAGATTCAATTTTCAAATCTATTTCAAGAAGTAGTATCAAAGCCACATAAAATATCGTGTAGATTTAGTTTTAAATTTAGTAATTATTAATTTATGTAGTAAGTTGGTGCGATCGAAAAATAGGATTTAAAAAAATTATTATCTTATAAATTTATCGAATAATTAATTTAATACATTTGCTCTAAGTTGAGATCACAACTATTATTTAATTGAAATTATCAATTTATCAAGTATTAATTTATCAAAATTATAATGTAATAGTAATAGAGCTCAACATAAAGTAAAATATAATTGAGATTATTTTCTATTAAAAAATTAATGAAATATAAAATTTTTATTAAAATGTAATTATTTGCTGCTCAAAAAAATTGAAATTATATGAATAATAATAATTCTAGTTTAAATATTTTATTTTTTAATTCCATCAATATTTTTTTTAATTTAGATTTTTTTTTAACACTAGATTGACATTGAATAGCAGGAAATTTCTCATAGTAATATAACGAAATTTTTAAGAACAATAAACCTATACATATATGATTTGATTAGAGACCGAATCAATGCTTTCACATTAATTTTAGTTATTGATTTTAGCAAGTTGTCTCCAATATTTGCTTATGTGTTTTGTCTTCCATATCCTCTTTAAGACAATGCGAAATTTATAAAAATAATTATAAAACTTTTGTTATTTCATAATTAACCCTCTTAATTTTTTTTATCAACATTAGTCAAGCACACATTTTTCTCTCTAAATTACCTTTCTTTACAAACCAAAAATAACTTTCTTTCTCCTCGTTCGTCAAACCAAAGGCAGCTTTCCACTCTTGAATCATTAACCAACAGCAATGGCAATAGCAAAAGACAGTGATAAAAAGTGAAATCCGATCATAATTTATCCGGATCCAATACTAATCGGCATTACATAGTAGTATAAGTTATTTTCTGAACTTGCTCGTAGTTTGACTAAATTGCGGATGGTTTCGTGGGTGAATTTGGCAACAAGTTGCCTGTCACATCAAGTTTGGTGCGATAGGCTCCTTATCGCACCAAGTTTGCCTGTCGCACCAAGTTTCGTTCGACAATCAGTCTATCGCACGAAAAGTCAAATTCATTGTAATTAACTATTAATTTGATAGAGCTGAAATAATTTATTTTTTTTATAATTTCAAGCTTAATGGATTCAGTTGTACTTGAATTGTGTTATGATGGTTGGTGAGAGACATTAGAGGATAGGCATATGGAGTATGTCAATAGTAAAAATAAAGCTTTTTCTGTTAGGAAAAATTATCTTTTTGATCAGTTATTGGCAAGAGTATACGATGTGTTACAAATTAATTCTAATGAATATAATATCACAATGAAGACAACTTTGAGGTCTAGTAACACATTATATCGTGTATGTGCACTGCCCATGGATATATTTGATGATGAAATGGTGAGAGTTGTGTTACATATGACATCCGACGTAGTTGATTTTAGATGCATTCCTATATTTGTGATCACATCACCTCAAGTTTTGAACGAAGGTATTGAGCCACATGTCAATACAGAAACTTCGTTTAAAGTAAATATGTCTGGCCCCGATAATAAAGAAGAAGTGTTGCTAAGGATAATATCGTTGTAGCAATATTCCTCTCCAATCCATGACAATTATGACAACATTGATGATAACAGTGTTACGTTATAGGATGTTGGAGCAACGGTATTCTCCGTATCACAACAATAATTTTCGGGACAATGATGATTTTCATAATGAGACAGAGAGGGATAATGTTTGTCCAGAACCTTCTAATAATATGAGGGGCACTCATTTCAATAATGATGGTGATGATGGAGGAGCTGGTCCTTCAAATGTTCCGTCATTTTAGCATGAGGATGAGTGTGAAGACAATACTCCTGTGAATAACAGAGGCAATAGATCTATTCCTTCTATGGTTTGATCAAGAAGGAGAATTGACCCCCTCATAAGTCTTGCTCTAACTTTGCCTTCGAATATGGTTGCTCGAAGTTTTGTTAGTAGTTGTGACTTAGATGATATCAATGTGGGTAAGTTATTTGTTAAAAAGAATGAGTTTATATTACAACTACACAAGGTTGTCTTTCAAGATAAGTTTGATTTTAAAATTGCACGGTCTACTATAACACGTTTCAAGACTCACTGTTGTTCAGAATCATATAATGATGTATTCGAGCAACTAGATGTTTGAACAAGCAAAATGTTCCTTGGGTGGTGCGGAGAATTGATCATGTACACACTTGTCATAATGAGGGATTGGTTGATGGACGTCATCAAGTCAGGAGCTAGGTTGTCAGTCATATTATCGCAGATAAATATATTAAAGACAAGAGAATTTATACTCCGAATGACATAAGAGTAGATATGCAACAAGAATACGGTGTTCAGTTAACATATCAGCAGACATATTGGGCGAGAGATGTTGGTATTGAAATAGTTCGAGGTAACTCTGCAGAGTTATACAACTTACTTCCTAAATACTCTCACGTACTAGCTACAACGAATGAGGGTACAATCACTCACCTCGAGTAAGATGGAGATGGTAATTTCTTGTACTATTTCGTAGCACTCGGATCTTCCATCAAAGGTTTTATACAGTACATTCGCCCTGTCATTGCTGTATATAGTACTCATCTCAAGGGGCTATATCGTGGAAGCATGTTCGTGCCAACATGTCTTGATGGTAACAATCAATTGTATCCGTTACCCATTAAGATCATGGATTCAGAAAACAATGATGCTTGTGAATGGTTTATGATAAAGTTACATAGAGGGATTGGCGATAGACTTGAGTTGGTACTTATATCTGATCGATGCATTGCCATAAGGAGAGTCGTTTTTAAAGTATTTCACAATGCAACTCACAGCGTTTGTTTTTACCACGTAAACGATAACATTAAGTCACAGTTTAAAATGTCAAACGCTCTTTGGGATCAATTTGAGCTTGCCTTTATTAATGCAGCAAAAGCATATGGCCAAGAGGAATTTAAGAGACAACTTAAAGGTTTGTGGATGATCCACTCGGGTGCGGCTGACTACCTAGAAAATAATGTCGGTACGTGTCATTGGGCAAGGTCTTAGTTTAAATGTAAGAGGTACAACATACTTACCACCAACATCGCGGAGAGTGTTAACTCTTTCATGAAGGAACTACAAAAATTTCTTGTTACTTATCTTGTTGATCACTTTAGAAAAACGTTGCAGCAATGGTTTTATGATAGAAAAATTGTGGCTGAATCAATGAGTACTTGACTAACAACATGGGCAGATGAAATAGTCACTAACAGGAGAACTATAGCTGAAAGAATGATAGTTCGGTCGGTGTCTCCGTATCGATTTCAAGTTATAGGTGGTAGGCTTAAGAAAGGTTTGGTTGACTTGCAAAAGAAAACTTGATCCTGCACAGTATTTTGGCTTGATCAGCTTGTATGTGTTCATGCAATTGCGGCGTATCTAATATACCGAGTGAATTTTATTAACCTTTGCTCGGACTTTTAATGATGGCTTATGCACAACCAGTGAAGTTAGTTGGTGATGTGGCTGATTGGGAAGGTCCATATGAAATTCAGGAGATGCAAGTATACCCACCAGTTGCCACCTAGCTATCGTAAAGAGCTTAGAATACCCTCAACTGGCGAGGACGTTAACCGACAGACTGTAAGATGTGGGCAGTGTCATGAACTGGGCCATAATCATAAGCGATGTAAGAATCTCATTGCGTCGACTCAAAATTAGTTGTATTATTTCAATGATTTGTTGGTTAAAACTGTTATTGTTTCTTGTGTTTCGTTGGTTATAACTGTTATTATTTTTTGTGTATTGTACACTTATATGTGAGCATTAAAATTATATAAACTTAAGTGTGCAAATTAAAATAAAAATTAAAGTTTCAACATTCAAATTACTACAACAGTTTATAATACAATATCATTATTAAATATGTCAACTGCAATTTTCTTTCTAAAGTACTCGACATGAGTAGCGTTAAACTCCAATCTAAGCCCGAACCTTAAATACATCGTAACCATCAATACAAAAACACCGCAATCGTTAATTTCGAGCTCTTATTGTGGTGTGCTCTTAACTGCTATAACTTTCCAGGGGTCTGCACTCCGCAACTCAGGTCGGATGTTGTAGAAGCCAACATATTCCAACCATCAAGTGAATATAACTTCAAATGGCTTAAATTTCAACTTGTACCTTTTGTTGTCGCGAAATGTGAGTAATGAGTCATAAATCCATACTTTATTTTTCCAAAAGTCAACTCATGCTATTACTCAATGTGCGCCGTCCAAGTTAACAGGGATGAATAACTGTATATAAAAATTGAAAAACATATTCATTATATATGAAATTGAATTACAACCAAGAAAAAACGACAACTTGAATATTTTCATTATGGAGTATGTGAAATGCAATAAAATCATACCATATCGACATCCGTCATTGATTTAGACATTATGTGCTGTCGCCCACAAAGATAACTATTCAAGCGGTCGTCGAATACTAATGAATCGATCGCACAATTCCCGTTGTTTCATAACTGATTCAAGAACACATAGTACACAGATAACCAAGAAATGCATAAATTAACAAAACTTAAAGGTAATAATTAAAAAAATAAATAGTATTTATAAGTTTTATCGGCACATTACCCAAAAAAATGTGTCAGTACGTGTGATACATTGAACTAAGACATTCGAATACTGCCATTGTTTCTCGCTAATCAAGCGGAGATACTTGTGAATATACTATTGAGAAACAGAAACATTACGATTTAAAAGAAAAAATTTATACACAAAGAACTTCGAAAATATAATTACCTCATCGTCTAGCCATCCCATCGAAGTTAAACTCAAAAGTATTTGAAAAAATGACCGCAGGTGCTGGACTCTCTGAACCACTGTCATATCACCAGTGAATCATCGATCAAACTCAACAAATAGACTAGAATCATCCAATCTTCTCTGTAGATTTATATCTACACTCGTATTCATGTCTTAGGATGGTTCATAATTTAGGGTCGAGGTATAAGCCGGACGTTCTTTCCTCGCATGAATGGAGGAATCATGTAAGGATTGTTATAAACATATGACGGTATGTACGCGTGGCCGAACTTACTAACGCCTGAAGGCACCTCAAAGAACACTTGTATGCTCTCCCTACTAACATCCCTGTAAAAACTATATAATAACGTGGGCGTAGACAAATTTTAATTGCCCACGTCAGTATACACTCCATAGTCATCCGAGACCTATCCATTCGCCAAGATGAACATATTAAACAACTATTAAATTAAAAGTTAAATGAATATAATGATTAAATTTAATTATGCTCACTGCATACGAGCGTCTGATGGGAGAATCCTTATTTGGACATGTAGAAAAAAGTGTCAATAAAGCCAACCACGGTTTCTTTAAAATCTTTAAATTCCGACTTTAATTCATACACGTTATAATCAATCTTATCCAGTCGTCGTCACACGTAATCATTAAACTACTTTGTCCTCAACTATTACAAAAGAAAATAAGTAAATCTTTATAATAACAGTAAAACAGTAATGATTAATAAAAGAATAATATCGTATATTTTTTATAACCTCATAATCATGTGCGTCCTCAAAGTCGGCATGTGTCTGCTCCTGGTGGTCATCAACAGCCACTTCATCCTCAAAAGTGTCATGACACTGCTCTGGTGTTGGGTTGGTATGTCGTCATGCTCATCATGCTCATCTGATTGCCTTGAAACCGACGACATCGCATTGATTGAGGGTTGGTGCTGTATCAAGTATCATTTAAAATTAATAAATGAAAAGTCAAAAATATCGATTAAATATCATTTATAGTACTTAGATTTATAACCGACCTTATAAATCAAGTCTGGAATGCTTGGCATGTAATCCTTCACAGTGAGCCAATATTTTCTACTACTCTCCTTTGAATTTGACTCAAAAATTTGTAAAACGTCCCCCTGCCATAAATTCAATTGAAATTTTTAAGTATACATAACTTAAATTTAGTAAAGTTAAAAAAATAACTAATACATATTACTTACAATACGAAATTCATCGTTGAAAAACGAATAAACCTTAGCAAAGTTGATTCTCGAAGACGCCATGAGCTTCCATTGCACGATGTGGGGAATCTTGTTCTTCGTTTTCAAGATCCATGTTGATGGCAAACATTCAAGCCTGCAACAACCAAAGTGAAAAATCTATTAACATATCTATCAAATATTTAATACTATAAAACTTATTATTAAACAAAAAAAAATGCATCTGAACCCCGAACGTAAAGCTGTAAAGATTGTACTTTTCAATGTTATGATCTAGGTTTTTCAACCGAGTCGTCTTAAATTTCTCGTCTTTCTCGAACAATGCATCATCAAGATTATCGTATATCATTTCTTACGACACAAGACCCCACGGACAATTTCAGAAGTACTGTATATCATCAACTTCGTTAAGCCAATCGAAATTGATTTGACAGTGAGTTTTGCTAGTAATATGCCCTAAAGGCCAATCAAATGGTGTTTGATTGTTTAGGGAATGATTGTATTTGAATAGCATTTTGATATTTATAAAATGGCAAAGTTATCAATATTCATATATTAATTTAATAAATATAGTCCAAGAAGTAAAATAGTTAAGGAACACATTCTCGAGTATGTCGAGAATATGAAACGTTTATCCTTTGTACTATACTTCTAAAATAGTTCCTAGTGGTGGATTTATGATTGGACATTATAAATTCCTATAAACACTAGTATGTGTTATGACTCATTATGGCATGTGATACTAAAATAGATGATGAGTTTCATATCATTGACATGAGATGTCAAGTCAAACACATAGGTACTTGTTAAGAGAACAAGTTTATTGAACTTGACTGAATATAGTAAGCCATATGGTTTTTGAGTGTTAATGGCTTATTATACATTGTATCAGATACTATGTTTAGTAATGGTCTTTAGGCTTGAGGCATAATAGATGTCTTATACATAGACATCTCTGATATGTAAATGCATAAAGATTGATTCCTAATCACGGAAGAGATCTAGCAATAGCTGTCATGGTTGGCTATGTATGAAGACAAGTGTATGGCCAACACGAAATTCATCACTTTGTAATATACGAAAAAGATGTTCGTATGAGATAATATGAATTGGCATGAGAAATCCTTGGCCAAGATGAAATATATTTGAAGGAGTTCAAATTATATTTTCATGCCAAGTTCATTTATATTTATTTTGAGATAAAGCACAACTGCTTAACATAATAAACCATAAGCATGCTTTTCTCTGGACATGGATGATGAGGAGACCAAAACATAGAGATACAATGAAATATGTTCTATAGATCCAACAATTCTTGTTATTTGGATAGTTGTGATATACTGTTAGGTGTCACTCATGACTTGTAGAAACCTTAAAATCAATATTAGTAAAGCGTATTACCAATGCATCTTAAGGTCATTAGAAAGGTTCTAATTGATGACTAAAGAGTTTAGCATCATTTAATGAATAAAGAGTTATCATTAAAATAGTTCTACTACCTTATAACTAAGAATCTAAAAGGTCACACACAATATAGAAATGAAAAAGGAGTTACTAGAAAATAAGAAGTTAAATTTCCTATTTTTAGAAAAATCAATATTTATATTATAATTCATTGAGAATGAATATAAATATAAATTTATCCTAAATATAATTTAAGATAGAAATTTAGATATTCCATAAATAGTTTAAGGAACAAAATAAATTTCATAAATCCTCAATTAAATATTATGGAATGTCGAGCACGTAAAATGACCATTTTGGACATGTTCGGGTTCATATATGATTATGGACTTCTGGACCAATTTTGGGTTTAGAATTATGGGCTTTTATTGGATCTAATATGGATTAAGAGAAAGCATTAGAACATGTTACAAAAGAAGCTCATATTTAACCATTTGATTTGATCAAAATGGGGTTAATTAATTAATTTCGAAAATTAATTAATTTAGCTATTTATTTATTTGATTAAATAATTTATTGAAGTGATAAGATCATTTTCAATAAATAATGGCTAAGTAGATGGGTCTAGCACATGATAATGTTTGGTGCCATTATTAGAGATAATGGTGGCTTTATTTGGTGGAATGAATAATTATGAACTAGCATTCATGTTTCTTCATTATCTCTCTCATTTCTAAATGAAATTTTGAGATTCCAAATCCTATGAACTCCTAGAACATTTCTAAGTGTGGACTGATTAGAGGTATCACAATTGGGGTGCTTAAAGGATCTCAAATCGTGACAAAACAGAAGCTGTTCGTGCAGAGCTCTATTTTCTAGACAGTGTTCGTAGCTTACTATTTTCAGTCATTTGCTCCTATTTCACAAAGTCGTTTTTGAAACTACAAGTGAGGTAATTAAACTTCAATCTTTCTTCTTCATTTTCGTTTTTGAATGAAGTCGATCTGAGATTTCTAGAGCTTCCGCCATCTGTTTTAATTTTACTGCACAAAAGTTGCGATATCAACCTCATGGACAAATATTGTCCTTCAAGTTTTTCTTGCATTTAGTAATCTGTCCGTAAAATAAAAGAGTGCAATCTTTAATGCGTCCATATCGTCCATTTCCTCGAATTTCAACTCCTTAAATAATGCATCGAATTCCTTAACATTGATTTGCGATGCACACCACCAAAATACGTTTTCCGTAGCCTATCCACTTGTTTGTCATCACTTAGTTGGATATCAATACCATATAAAAGTCCAGTAACCAGTCACCATTCTACAATTAACAAGTGAATCAAATGCTCATCAATTTAAAATTATAACTAATCCTCACGACTATCTTCTTCATGGGCCACTTGCTTCAGTAAAAGATTGTGTAAAATTACCCCACTAAATGGAAAACTTTGACATTCCAAGAAATGCCCAAATATATCATTCTTGAACATATTCAACTGCCGCTTTGTTAATTTTTTCTCGATGACTTTTACGACAGAAGATAACTTACACATGCTCGAAATTCGACCAGGAAAGTGATCGGCATAACCAAAATACATCTTGCCTACTTCGATATCCGGTGATTTTGATTTTGTCATGTATCTGTAATATTTATAAAATTATTACATTGTATTTACAGCAAAAAGAAAAAAACAAAAAACTTGACTTGTCAAAAAAAATACCACTGTAATTTTTGGTGTAACAGGCCCGGCCTATCACACCAAATTGGTGCGACAGCCGCACGCCTGTCGCAACAATTTGGTGCAGTAGAGCCGTGTTGTCGCACCAAATTGGTGCAGCGGCAGGCCGCGCGCGCTGCCTCCCCATCCCCCCCAAAATTCCCCAAATCATTTCCTAATTCAATATACTCCCAAAACAATAACAATCATCACAAACATCACCACCACCACCACCACCACCACCACCATTATTCTCAAACTACAATCATTATTAATCTAAAATTACATTTTAAATTAATAAAAATAAGTTAAATGGCTAACCTAGGTTTTGTTGAATTGAGGGGTGATGTTGCCGCCGACGAGGGGTGATGTTGCCGCTGATGATGGGTGTGCCGATGATGGGTGTTTGTTTGGTTTGGGAGAGATGCGTGAAAGGGAGAGATGAGGGAGAGGGGTATTTTGGTCTCAAAAGGTCTTTTATGGCTAATATTGATAGAAATTTATTTGGGGGGTTAAGATGAAAAAAACTAAAATGTTTATGGTTATTAGTGTAAATTTTCCTAAGACAATTCCCATTTCTCTTGAAAAAAGAAAACTCCCATTTATCTTCTCATGTAACGTCTATGTGGTTCACCTCCAATACAGCAACCACAATTTCCCATTTTACATTTATTTCCCTCGTATAACATTATGTCTTCACTCAGCAAAGTGTCATTGCTCAATCTGACTTGTTAGCAGACTGCTAGTCTAGATTATTACTAGGTCACGCAAGGCAGAGAGATAAAAAAAAAAATGATGAAATTTTATGGCTAATTTTTTATTTAATTTTCTTCAATATTTCAATATTACACTTCTGTCATTCATTGTAATTTTTTAATAAAAAAAATTAATAACTCCATCGTCTAGTTTTGAGAGAAAAGGGAAGATATAAGAATAGATAAAACTCATGAATGCACATAAAGTTCTTATTTGTTTCTATCATACATTTCATGTTGAAAATATTGAATGAAAATTATGAAATACCATTTTTATGAGTAATATCCTACATAAAACTTAATGCTTGATAAGATAATTTTTTAATTATTTTATTTTAAAAGGTATAAGAAGTGGACAAAACTCATATAATTTTTTTTATCCTATCTTTTCTAAGATTAAATTTAAGTGGCCAATCAAATAAAAATAGCTCAATCAAATGACAATAAATAAATAAATAAACATTCTGTTTTTCTTTGTTGTTAAAGACAAAATAGTAAGCTATGAATAAGAAACAATAATAAAATTTTAAGAGTTCATAATCTTTTCATGTGTTCAATTATGTAATAACCATCCAATAATTTTGATAAATGGTGCTTCAATGACTAAAACCATAAATCTTTTTCGAACTCGGCAATGTGAACGGTACAAGCAAGTGCCTTCATGAATTTCCGAAATACTTGACACAAAAAGTTCAGAGAGTAATAATACACACCAAATTTTTTACTCCAAATGACATTTATTAAATAGTTAACAATTCTTTATAAAATTCAAGAAAATTAATTATATTATCTTATTAACCAATTGATAAATACCACACCATTTGAAATAATTTTTTTAGAATAAAAAATTTAAAATGTGTAACACCGTTCAAAATGCTTAGAAAATCCAGTGTCCATTGTGTTCGGATGTTTAGAGCCTATTTACAAGTAACAAAATTAATGTGAAAATAGTGCTGCTTACATTCACCAACTAAAGTTGGTGACGAGTGAAAATAACATCATCTTTGTTATATATACAATGTATGACAGTTTGATTCATAATTTTGATCCTGTGGTCCATCTCTGTGAACTAAAAACCAGTAAAAACAGGCAAGGCCTTAAATCACAGTGCATGAGGGAGGTCGATTGTTTTCTCAACAAATTCCTCAGGACCATTGCTGCAAAACCGAAGATGTTGTCAGGAAACAAAATAGATAGGTCTTTCAATCAGAAGATTGAGAAATAGTTACCTCAGGTAGCTCAGAGCCGACATTCGGTAGAGACAGGTAAATACCAGGACATGCAACAAAATTGTATAGAAAAATGCAAAAGTCCGAGCATATCTGCAAAATTAATCAAATACTTTAACATAGATCCTCTGGAAATGAAACCAAAGAGTGTGATGGAAAATTGTCAGTACAATTTTAGGTGAGAAACACAGTGGAAAACATTTAAGATATAAGCGAAGCCAAGTGGTAAAAACAAGTTTGTCTTCCCCCAAAGACTTTGAATGTTGAGGATCCAGTTTTATCAAGAAGGCCTTTCTGCTGGGTACAAATGACTTCATTCGACATGTAAGAAGAAAACAAGCATTGAACCTGTCAACCTGACATATGGTGCCTAACATATGCATTGGCATATATTAGTCTATGAATTGATCAAATGCCTTGGGTACATTCAGATTACACCATGAAAAGCATTGATATGAATAGAAGGAAAATGATTGTAAGTTAATGAAGCTGGGGAAGGAAAGACAGTAGATGGACCGAGCAGTAGAAATTTCTGTGCGCAACGCAGATTAGCAAGAATAATATTTCCAAAAAGCATGACTGGCAATGGAGTAAATTGAGCTTTTAACCCTTGATGAGCAGAGGTGAGGTACTGCTAATGCCGCATAATTATAAATGTTGGGCCTAATATGATCTAGGGATGTACATACAACACACACACCAAAATAGTGGGAAAATTCTAAGAAAACAGACATAAGTAAAGCAGGTTATACTTGTTGCCAAGAAGGAATCGTCCACTGCTAAGAGTGATTCTATCTCGGATACCCAACTCCTTGTATCGTTGGTCCCTTTCCTAACAGAAGTGAAAAATGAAGGTGAGTCTATAACATATAACAAATAACAAGTACACATGCACATGCATTTGAAATAGATATTTAGGCAGTGTAGAAACAAGGTTACTACAAGTATCCTAAAATCATTAGTAACTGCTATTAAATCAGAACGAGTAAGGTTATCAGCTCCATGGATCAGGTTCTTAAAATACTTCACGAAGCTAATTAAGCAAAATCCTTTAGTGCCTTCATATTTGAATGACAAGAAAAATCATGGAAAGACTGCACTTAGTATCTCTTCAACATGCAAGGGCAAAATAAATTTAGTTCTGTCTTGGGCCAATCTTGCATCACTTCCAAAGAAGAACAGAGTGTGTCATCTGTTTCTAGAGTTAGTGTCATCTGAGTCTTCAATCAAACAAAAACGAATATCTGCCACACTCATTCCCTATGATGAGGACAATTTTATTTATTTGTTTATTTTTAATGTTATGAAGAAAGAAGCAAGAAGAGTCCAATGCAACAATATCATAATGAATTGTATGCAAAATTGCATCTAGCTCAACAATCAGCATTCGACTGGAAGTAAAGCATGAACATGACAACTTCACATTTTGGTTAGAGAAGGCACTTGTAAATGCAACAAGAATTACAAGTTCACCAAGAGACTGCAAGTTCAACAACCTTCTTTGAGAAAGCTGCAAAAGGATTGATATCATCTTCATACATCTTCTTGTACTTGGATTCGATATCTGATGTAAAACCACTTTCAAGATCCTCCGCATACTGAGTTTCAAACAACAGAAACTATAAGCTCAAGAAACTTAAAAGCATATTAGGGAAATACTAACACAAGCTACCTTCTTTGAACCTCTAGAAATGACTTTCTCATTATTGTAATCTTGGACAAAACGAATTTTTCCATAGAGCTGGACATTATCAGCTTTTGTTTTTTCCAATTCTGCTGTTAGGATGCCTATCTTTTCTTTCAACTGCCTTACTTCCTAAAAATTTGGAAAATTCATTAGTCCCGCCAACAAATCCATAATCTCAATATTGGATACATTCAATAGCAATTATACTAGAAAAAGAAGTGAATGATGAGTAATTGCAAAATCTTGAACAGTATACCTCTTCTGTCTCTCGCAACCGTGCCCTAAATCGATCTCGCTGATTGCAGATCACCTTAAGCATTGAGCTCTGATCTTGATCTGGGTACGTATGTTTTTTATCTGCTTTCTGATCCAGAAAACACAACATATGAACAAAAAAATAATCCACATGGAGAAAATGGATTACTTCTGGTCATAGAAATTATCGCCAGAACATCATAGAAAGCCCTGGTCATTATTAATTTTATAGGAAATACTTCAAAACATAAATATAATAATAATAATGCAATCAACGTGCATTTACAACTACAAAACAAATAACAGACACACACACTCACTTAAAAAAAAAAAAAAAAGAAGAAGAGAGACCTCAGATAACTCGGTTCCCCCAGGCTCCGATAGATCCCAATCATCAAATACATTTCCTTTTCGGTCTTTGGAACTATAACCCTGCAACAACAATATATTAAAATCGAAAGAGCAAAGGGATCAGGAGATACAGGAGGGCTGAGAAGAGGGGTGCTGGGTTGAATGGAAGAAAACACTTGACCTTTAACAAAAATGTAAATGGTTACTGACTTATGAACTTATAGGCTAACAAGTAGTTATGAATGAATGCGAGTATGATGCGCACTTGGTATGTGTGTGCATCTGAAGTAGAATTCATATATATATATACACACACACATTATCTAATACATGTTCAAGAATTAATACTTAATATTTCACAAGGGTATACTCAAAAGAACATGTTCAAAAAGACCATATTATGCGACTTTAAATGAATATATTGGACACCAAATACGGTGTACATAAACGTACAGCTCATTAATCAGCAATAAGGTAACACACAAAATATACAACTTGAAAGTACAATGGCATTTTTGAGACTTTGGGAAGTCAATAATCCCAACCTTCAAAATATCATCTTCCAACTTCTGTATCAATTTTTGTTGCTCATTGACCTTTGCTGTAAGTTCTGCTATCTTGCCTTCTGCTGTCTCCAGCAAAGACGTTTTCTCAGAAAGCTTGACCTAAAATTAGTAAGATTAGCAATGACCAAAGGTAACTGGTAAATAACAAGTAAAAGCAGCTAGAAGTACCGCTTTATACGGGAGTTTTCTGGAAATAAGGCACCCTAATGAATTCATGAGACATTAATTTCCTCTAAAGCTTTTTCATTATCTGGATATAATATAATGCTCTTGTTCTTGACGAAAACCAGGAAAGCAAAACTAACAAGGAAACAAATAGGCAACATACCTTCAATTGTGTCAGCTCATGTTCCATTTTTCGATTTTTATCAAGAAGAAGAGATTCCATTTTGCTCATCTCTTCATCATTTGTAGCTACTTCCCAATCTTCAGCCTCAATTGAATTATAACCCACTGCCTATGGTGGTCAAATATATAAAACAGTAGAATAACAAAGCATTGTTAATCTTCCAACTGAATTGAATTATTACACACTGCCTACAACAATCAAACTACACAGATAGAGGTACCAAATGCTATTAGGATGCACAGAAATGTGAAAGTAGGGATCACAAAATATAAGCATCATGGCAAGATGCATAATGAATAGAGTGCAAAATAAAAAAAGCCGTGCATGTTAAATAATGATAGAATTCAAGTTCTAACCAGTCCATTTAAACATATTTGGCAGAAAATCATATATCTCAGTTACAATTCATGGCCAACTACTTCAAGAGAGAGAAAAAGAAAATCACAATGGCACACAAACATCAAGCAACAATAACGGCTGAAGTGGGACAAAATCATATATCCCAACATGAGGACTTTATTATATGTCTTTAGAAAATTTAAGACTCCATTTTATCCTTCAACAATTATTTGGTTTCCTTCTTAAATTCTCAATGATTTTAAGCTTGCAGGAAATTAAGTACTTCAGCACATTTAAATTGATTGGGATAATAAGATCACATAACTAGCAAGACAACTAATATAATGTAGTTTAAAGCAGTCCAAGCATCGGCACCTAAAAATAGGCCAAATGAAACTAGAGAAATTATGTGAAATTTCAACATATTCATACAAGCTAAAACAAAATCTATTGAGGAAGAATCCCCAATGACTAACCACAATATAGAGAGAAAATGATATTACCTGTAAAATTTTCACTTTTTTACGCAAATCATCAACCATTTTAGATGTAGGCCTAGCTTGGAGCTCTTTCTTCATGTCCTCAAGAGCAGCTTCCTGGATTAACAGACAAGCAAACATAGATAAGTGAGGAAAATAATAACAATAATAATAGCAATAATAATTTTCATATGTGAAAGGCAGGTTGGTTTCAATATTGTGATTATGCAGGATGTAGTTGATAGAAATATAATGCAGTACGACCTCCAAAAGCAAGTCAACATCAATTTCTCTCTCTCTCTCTCTCCCCGTACATGTTTGTTTGTGTGTGTGTGAGACTACATATACTGTTAAGATAGTAGAAAAATCACTAAATACAGAGAAAGAAAACTTCAAAATAAATCAACAGAACTTGATAAACACGTAGCTGATTACCTTTTCAATAAGCAATGCATTCAATTTCTTGATCTCGTTCATGTGTTGCTCCCGCTCATTTGATAGGGTGGTTTCAATATTGTGAAGTTCCGAATTCAGCTCAGAGATAATCTTCTCTTTAGCACTCAAAGAATTTTCAAGGTAGCTATTTGAATCCAAAGTATCACTGTGACCACAGGAGACAATGGTGAGCTCTAAAAGAAATGGAACTCTAAATATTATAAACAATAGAAATATGCGAGTGTTTGGTTGGGAGGGAAAAGAAAGAACCCAAATTTCAATTGTAACAGGTATTTCTGCAAGAAACTTGTTTCCTTTTGTAAATTTCTGTTCTGTAATATAATCAATAATAATAAAAAACTCAAATGACCAATACATATTTTTGCATATTACTTCAGAAGAGCTGCTCGTTCCACCACACCTTTTTTTTCCCCAAAAAGAAAGGTCACTCATGTTGTGTAAGGATCTAACACTCTAGGGCATGTCAGCCAAGTTTTAAACTCCTAAGAAACTACAGGCCTCGTCTATTGCTACCGGACAGGCATGCTACTTTTCTGGGGACATTTCTGATTTCAAGCAGTAAATCATGTTGATATTAATTGAAGTATACCCATGAGACTTAATTTCCAAGAAACACATTATTCCACATTACTATGACACAGGCAATTTATTTAAAACATTACTTTACAACCTACTACATCAAAATAAAAAATTTATAAAAATTCATAATTTTTTAAATAGTTTAAGCACCTTCAAAAACGCAGGACCTTGCTACTGATAATTGAGGAAAAATTGTCACCAGAAGATGACAGAAATTCCAATTCTTTTTATGGTATTAATGTTACAAATAATAGAACTAGACGGTGTTACCTGTTCCTACTTCCAGCCTCATCATTTGCAGATTGTAATTGAGAACGTAGGAGATCCTACAAAACAGGACACAAGTAATTTCAACCTTCAATTGCAAGATCAACGCATACTGCCTAAATTGTGATCCTTCTTTGTTGGTTTCATTAGTTGAAATAACTCAAAGTTCAAACAATTATGTCACAATGAATACATGAATTGACAACAACATAGAACTGATACTGAACAATGATTCCCCCCCCCCCCCCCCAAAAAAAAAAATGAAGAGGAAGCAGCTACATAAATACAGCACTAAAATGAATTGAGAGGCAAGTTGAATCATTTCTAAACACAGAATATCTGACTTCACCTTCTCTCTCTGAAGACTAAGAAGTCGTGTTTGAGCCCGTTCAACTTCATCCATCAGAAGATTGACCTCTGATTGTTTTGCCACCCTTTCTTCATCTGATATTATTCACCAACAAATAAGATACAAATGTAGAGGGGAAATGATTTCACAAATTCACATAGAGGACAAGAAAAGCATAACAGCCAAAATCAGAGTTTCTATTGAGAATTAGAATTAATGATTTCACAAATTCAAGTGACAATATAACAATTTTTTTTCTATTTGATTAAAAAAAAAGTCAAAATAGATAACAACATACAAAAGTTCTGATCCATTGTCTCACCTGATTGGGCACGGACTTCAAACAATTGGCTTTGAGCAAGTTCATGTAATTTCTGCATAGTGGCAACACTATCTTTAGCCTGTCGCAATTGATCCTGCAAAGCCTGCTCCCTGCACAAAATAAATAAACCACGAATCCGGATATAGAGTAAAATTTCAACAAGAACCATTAAAAGAATTTCTAACACAGTAAGATTCACATTTATCAGCATGGGTAAGTGCCTGATGAAACCTAACACTCCAAAACCTTCTGACCAGTAAAACATGAACTTCAACAAAAACCAAAATACCGTTCTTGTAAAATCTCCAGTGTCTTCTGATTCTCTTCAGCCAGACCACGTTGCTTGATCTCCACAATTTCTTTCACTTTTTCCTCCATCTAAAAGAAAATAGGAAACCAGGTAATCATCATTCACATCTTTACACATAACTACGTCTCAAGTTAATAGAAGGCATGTAGTTATATAGGAATTTTTTTTTAACCCATTGAAAATGTTCAAACTGCAATACCAAAATGCCATTAACAATTTCCAAACTGTGATCTTAATCACCGACTGTTATATCTGGCCATGAGAAGAGTTTTTAATGACATATCTTAACACATAAACTACAATTGGCATGTTGTTCACACACTAGTCATGGGCACAGGCATGTCAGGGAAATAACAAAATTGTCACATTGGTGGTATCATAATGACTAGGGTGCAATAAGATGCTAACCTGTTGCTCCAACTGGCGGTTGCGCTCTTCGAGTCTTCTTATTGTTGACTGCTGATTCTTTAAGTGAGTTGCTTCTGTTCTGTATTCCTCCAACTCAATTTTCATTTTTCGATTTTCAGATTCTAGTTCAGACAATTTTAGATCTTGCTCCTGTATAGAGACAAGTGTGACTGACATGCCAACTGTGCAGAAACATATTCTTTGTACAAATACAACACAATGGAAAACAGTAGTCTTTATAGGAATATTTTTAAAAATGAGTACATAAAAAATGCAGCGATTTCTAAAATAAGCATGAACTACCAAGCTTCGAGATAGTTATGGCTCATAGATGATAACTGAAACAGTGATGAAGGCGAGGACTATACTGAACAGAAAAGAAGGTTCAATTTAAGCAAAACAATTGACGTCTTAGCTACAAGAAGATAGTACATGACCTTTAGAATATAATTGAACATGTCACAATAAAACTTTCTACCACAAATAAAACTTTCTGCCACAATCTGTTCAAAACTATACCAACAAACTCAATTCGATAAGGATCCTCTCTTGTGCTTTTAAAGATCTAGTACCACGTGTGCATTATTGGCCATGCATGGTTAAAATTTACCCCTTCATAATTTTTTTATTGTAAAAACAACCAATCATCTACCAGTATTTATTTGCCAAGGAGAGAATCCTGGTACCATTAAATTAGGTCATGGAAAGAAAATCTTGGCAGATATAACAGTTTGGATTCTTTACATATAATTGCTAATTTCATATCAGATGTTTATAAGAACAAAAAGTCCTTTCACGTCATACGGGTCCTTCTCTAAATTAAGGATATAGATTAAAAAAAAAAAAGAGTGGGACTATTTGCACTTTAAAAGTTACTCTGAACACTATATTACTCTTTATACTCATGTGCTAAATTTAAAAAATTAATTTAGCAAATCCAAAATGAATTAATAACAACTTAGTACATACAACAATGGAATCAAATTATGTTCTAAACAAATTCTTTAACACAAGTTTTAGTTATTGGTTTTTATCTATTGAAGAATATGGTCAATATTGGCTTTTACATACCAATTTTTTAACCTAACAATTGAGAAGAAAGTTGGTCGTTTGGCCACAAAGAGAAAAAAAAGAAGAAGAAGAAGAAGAAGAAGTAGTAATAGACGAAGAAAAAGAAAAAGAATAAAAAAAGGAAGAAGAAGAATAAGACAAAGGAGAAAAAGGAGAAGACTACAAAAAATAATTTTTTTTGGAATCAAAAAAGAAAAATGTGTTCAAACTATATTAAAAGTATCGATTTGCTCCTTGTTTAACTAAATATTATTTCAAAAATTGGAAATAAAATTTTTAGGGTTTATGCAAGAGAATTAAATAATAAATAGTGAGTGTGCTATATGAGTGTTCAAAGTAATTATATTATATTAGTTTATAAGAGAGAGCCCTTATTAGTAATTCATATGACGGGTATTTTGTTGTAAAATAAGAGTGTTCAAAGTAATTTTGAGAGTGCAAATAGTCTCACCCATAAAAAATTCTGTTTGGGCACAAGATATAGATCTTAATATCCATAAGTAAATCATGAATTGACACTTAAGAATCCTCTAACTTCTATCTTAATATAGAGAACATCTCTCAACAAGACCAATAGAATTCATTCATATAACAAAAGCGAATTTACTTATGTGTGAAACTGATAAACCTAAAACAAGAACATGAACAATCTAATACTCACAGCAATTGAAGCAAGAGCAGGATAAGGATCTGGAGCCTCATAAAGTTTTTGATAGATATTAAGAAATGCATTTTCTCCAAATTTTGCTCTTTTCGTAAGATTATCAACTTCTTCTTGATAACCCTTAAGTAAAGAATTGAAAAGGCTTAATTTTTCCTCTGGTGAAGCTTTCTTAAAATCTGTAAGACAAAACTAGAAACATCAATACTGACAAACTTATCCAAAAAAATACAGAAAAAGGAGGATATAAAAGGGAGATCTAGCTGAAACCTCTCTCCATAACTACACAAATAAATTCAACCCATAACGAGTATTTGATATTCTCTAGGTTATTCGCATACAATTTCAATTACATACCTCTGGTGCTCTCTGCAAGCTTCCGTCGGTTTTTTTGACTGTTCTCTTGATTTTCAGCTATCTTAAGTCCTAGTTCATCAAGCAAACTTTTTTCTTTCTCCAAATCAAAGTCTAGTAAGGGGAAAAAAGAAGGGAAAAAAAAAGAGAGAGAGCAAAGAAGAAGAAATCAGCAAGCCATTCCAACAAAGATATAAGTACATTATCATCATATGATGAAAATGACAAACTAAAGGTACAAATTAATGTCATATAGAGAATTTTCAATGGGTTGATCAAGCATACTAGGGAAGAAAAATTCTATTAACAAAAGCACAACTGAGAAGCCATAGCAAACACTGTCATAGTAAAAACTAAACTCACCTAGCAATTATACTATCTCATATTGTTTCCAAATGTAATTGATCCAAGGCTAAAAAATTAATCAAAAAGAAAGCTAATATAACAGAGCATGAGATATGATATGTTCCTATAAATCACTAACATGAACTAACATATATTTCACAGTTCAGTCCACCTTGATACACTAATTCCAGCTGAATCCAAATAAATTCAACCAAAGACATTAAAATACACGAAGATTAAATATGACAAAAAACAGTAATCTCAGATAACACACTCTATCATAATAGCTCCTCATCAACTTAATTATAATTTCACAGCTTTCGTAATACGAATCCACAACGCCTGTAGCAAAAAATTGACTAAAAATGTTAAACTAATGCCTCATTTGGCCGCACTAACTGTGCTAAATGTTTGAGACAAATTATGGTCACAGTGATGCCAAACGCTTTTCTCCGACTAAATGATAGAATCATGGCCTCATCAATAACATTGGCTATGGAATTAAAAAAAAAAATGAAGCGTTACCTTTCCAGAAGTTGGAGATGACGGAGACAGGAGAAGAGGAGGAAGTGTTAGGTTTGTCTCTGTCGGATCCACCTAGCGGAGCCTCCATTTTTTAGAATTTCGGATCTTGGGACCAAATGCTATGCGTTTATATTTGGTTTCTGTGTAAATCAGCGCGCCAATGAGAGGATCAAGAGGTAAGATTCATTCGGTTTCACAGATCTCAGGCGACAGTCGGTTGCTAATACGGTGGTTATTTCCTTACTAAATAGTTTTGTATTAAGCGTGTGTTTCAAGGAGCTTGGTTCTTTTTGGGCTTATGATGGTGACGCAGACATTAAATTTCTGTGTTGGGCCTCCGCTGATGACTACATGGACAAGTGCGTTCGGTCTAATAATAAAAATAGATATTTTGAGAAAGAAAAATATATTGTTATTATCTCAATAGCATGAAAAATGTGTTGACTTTGTTACAATAGCAGAGTTGAAAGATAAAAATTAAAAATTAAAAAAAAAACTGTACTTGGTAGAATTTGTTAAACATAATTTTTAAGACCAAAATTAGCGGGAACATAAGCAATTAATACGTACCATGGTCCATCGTGTCACAAAAGAATTTAATTCTTTTTTTGAAAATTAATTTTTCAATATAATTTTATAATTTACCGATACTTGCTATCATAAATTTATTGGAACCATGACCTTATCAGTCCATACCTCTGCTATGTTAGAGCTCGAATATTTGAACTGCTCCTTGCAAATGTAGATGGACCCAAATTTCATGGGCCCAAGAAGTTCAAATATGTTGCGTGCCCCCGCGCTTGCACTCGACCACCAGCGCCATTAAAAATTCAATACCAAAGGATGCTCCTGGCGAAGAAATTGAAGAGATGCGATAAATTTCCTGGAATCTCCGACAGGCTTGCCTTATTATTTTCTACTACAACTCAATCTTCCGAAATCGAGCGGATCACCAGAATCATCAACGACCATCCATTTCCCGATCGACCACTGCACCCAACACTCCTCCAACACCTCCCGCAAACAACTCACCTCTCCTCAACTCTCGTCGAGAACGTTCTCGGCCGCCTCTTCGCCGCTCACTCTAATGGCCTTAAAGCCCTCGAATTCTTCAAATTCACCCTTCAACATCCCCACTTCTCTCCAACCCCCGACGCTTTCGAAAAGACCCTCCACATCCTCGCACGTATGCGCTATTTCGATCAAGCTTGGGAGCTGATGTCACACGTGCAACGCACTCACCCTTCGCTGCTCACACTTAAGTCCATGAGCATCATGCTGTCAAGAATTTCTAAATTTCAATCTTATGAAGAAACCCTCGAAGCATTTGACAGAATGGAGAGGGAAATTTTTGTTGGGATAAGGAAGTTCGGTAGCGAAGAGTTTAATGTACTTCTTCAAGCATTTTGCACTCAAAAGGAAATGAAAGAGGCGAGGTCAGTGTTTGTAAAATTGCTTTCGCGGTTTGCTCCCAACAACAAAACTATGAACATTTTGCTTCTGGGGTTTAAGGAATCTGGGGATGTTACAGCAATGGAGATGTTTTATCATGAAATGGTACTAAGAGGGTTTAGGCCGAGCGTTGTTACTTATAATATTAGAATTGATGCTTATTGTAAAAAGGGATGCTTTGGTGATGCTATGAGACTTTTTGAAGAAATGGTACGGGTTGCTTGCTTGCCTACGTTGCAAACAATCACTACTTTGATTCATGGTGCCGGGCTTGTTCGGAACATACAGCGGGCGAGGCAGCTGTTTGATGAAATGCCTAAGAGGAATTTAAAGCCTGATATCGGGGCTTATAATGCTATGATTAGTTCGCTCATAAGATGTAGAGATCTGAATGCTGCGATGGAATTGATGGATGAGATGGAGGAGAAGCGTATTGGGCACGACAATGTGACGTATCATACAATGTTCTTTGGACTGATGAAGTCGAGTGGCTTGGAGGGTGTTTGCAAGCTTTATGACCGGATGATTGAGGGTAAATTTGTGCCCAAAACAAGAACAGTTGTGATGCTGATGAAATTCTTTTGCGTAAATTGCCGGGTTGATTTGGGTTTGAATCTTTGGGGATACTTGATTGATAGAGGGTTTTGTCCTCATGGTCATGCACTTGATCTTTTGGTAACGGGATTGTGTTCAAGGGGAAGGTGGGAAGAAGCTTTTGAATGCTCTAAACAAATGTTGGTGAGGAGAAGGCAAGTGAGTGAAGCATCGTATAGGATGCTGCAGAGATATTTAGTGCAGGCTAATGCAAATGAAAAGTTGGAGGATCTTGACAGGATGATCAAGAACTTGCAAGATGTTTTGCCCCCACCAACAAGGCAACAAGTTGCTCAATAGATGTTTATACAGAGTGACATTGTCTCTTCAAAAACGTACGTAAATTTTAAGTTCTCTTTATTTAGCTGCTTTGAGTTCTAAGTTCTAAATATTAATACCATTTTGCTATATATATATATATATATATATAGTCATTCTTTAGTGCGGTCGCCTTGGCTATTACACCTTACGGTTGATAGAATCAGTGCAGACGTTAAACTGCACGGTTTTATAGCACAGTAAAAAATTACTCTGTTAAATCGCATAATTTAACAGCATATCCGCATAAAAAAAACAGAGAATGCCTGCATCTGATTTGTGTATGTGCATACGAAAATTTTTTAATCTTGGATTAAAATCTGAGATGAGTTTACAATGTTGTTGTAAAACAATGAATTTAAAGTTCAGGACAGACTTACGAAATAGGAAATGAACTTTTATAATGTTGTAAACTCATTTATGACACTGTAATTTTGTCCGGATTTTAATTTTGAATCTGAGGTTGACACTCTCTCTATTAAAACATATGACTTAATAGTTTTTTCACATGAAAAAAATTAAGATGCCTGTTAACAATTTCTAATATATATATGGATGGTAAAAGAAATGGTAGTACTTCTGCTTTTTATGAAAACAAATAAATACTAGTGGTTCTGATGGTTAGCGGTATCAATCATGTATGAAAAACATTCTGACTTTTTACATTTCAATTTGAATTCGTAGAACTGTTTGAGAAGGATAAAACATTAGATCTATAATTTCAGGTATGAGGGGATGCTCTTTCAATATCAAACATTAGATTAGATGAAATTAATTGTTCAAACTTCGTGTCAACATTGTAATTAATATTTAAGTCGAAACATTGTCATATATAATTAAAAACCGTGTAAGAAATTAGTTTACATGTCTGAAACTCTTAACTTGAACTGACATGATTAGAAAATATCTCACATGAGTTTGGTCCCTTAGTCCTTAGACAATCATTTAATTTTATGTTAATTCGAACTTTCATGTTAGATTAGCAGGTCATGTCACAAATTTTCATTCGTAAAAAAGAGCAAAGGAAGTAGGTTCTATTTGCTATGATAGTTATATATAGTTTTTAAGGCATAACTACTTTGAAATAAAAAAGGGTTCTTTTTTTCAATATTATATACTAGAAAAATGAAGGATGTGTTATGAAATAGAAGTTTTTGGTAAGTAAATATCACCAGCATGGCAGTGTACTTGGTTTTTTTCACTAACAATAAGATTGTATTTGAAAAACCCATAGCAAATGATCAATCGAAATCCATTTATATTGGTAATATGTCCTAATATTCTGCGCAACTCCGTATCAGGCAAAATCATAGAATTATCTATTTATATTTGGCTATAGTTAAATAATAGCAATTGGCTGCGGAACTGTTTAAAGACTCCAACCTAATAATTCACAGCATTGACTCGTGCAATGTCAGCCAGTTGGCTGGGGTCTTTACGTGTTTGGTAAGAGATGATTAGGCTCTATTAGTCAACGCTCGACGATTATGTCAAGTCATTCCCGCCCGTTAATAATGGTCTCTCAAGTAGAAAGAAAATTAACCCAAAAAAAAAGAAAAGAGAGAATTGTATAATCCACAATAATTAGATAAATGCATATTGAAGTGAGACAAAGGATAGCAAATTTGCGGTTGTTTTTTCAAGCTTATAATTAAATCTAAAAATGCTATTGCATGGCGCAATCTCTACAAATTAAAAAGAAAAAAAAAAGAGAAAAAAAGATAGTTAAATGTGCCATATTTATGTATATTTTCCATCTCTATCAATAAATTGCTGCATGATGTCCATCTCCTCGGTCATTAGCAAGAGAAAAGTAAATTTTGGACTAAGCCCTTTCTAAATTCCTGTTAAGAACTGTGGGTAAAACAACTCCAACCAGTAAGAATATTCTTGATAATGAAAAATAATAATTTAAGGAAATTAACTGCATATGATGATGAACACTTAAATTGATTAAGAATTGAAGGTAGAAGTACCAATTTATTATCAGCTTATTCAACACCATACATCACTATAAGTTTAATTAAAATTTGTTATATACATGAAATTGTAACACTCTTTATGTTTATCTATTTGAGTTTTTATTTTGTATGCAAGTGGAAGAGACAGGTTGAAGATGAGATTGATCAATGAAAAAAAAAACAATTTGAGATAGAATAGGAATTTATATGTATTTTCGCTGTTCTTTTATGTTCCCTTTCAAATTTACATACATAGGAGTTTGAAAGTTTCTCAATAGTATTAAGAAATATAAATGTCGTGTTTCTATTAGTTATGGGTGTCATTTAATTGAGACCGTAAAATTTCTTATCTTGAAAAATAAGAGGTTTACATTTCAAACTCCACTTAGATAGGAGAAGAGGAGATTTGACAATGTGGAAATATAAACAAGATTGATAGTTAAGAGAAACTAAGTCTATAAATGATGACAGTATCGTTGAAAAGTATGAATGAACAAAATTAGAATTTTGAGCCCCTTTTATACTAACTTTAAATATCACAAATCCACAAAAGTAGGCAAATCTAAAATATTATTTTATAATGAAATTCTCTCCTAATCCAAATACAAAACAAAACAAATAACACAAAAATTCGATCTCTGAAAAAAAAAACTTAGAAGTAACATGAAAAATAATTTAAAACCATAAAACGATCAGAAAAAAATAGAATTTACGGCTTAATCATGGAGCAAAAAAGCCTATGCTATTTGGGTTTGGTGTATCTCATCACAAGTTTCAAAATAATATATTATACGATCAAAATAAATACTGATAACCAAGTTATGACATTTGAAAACTACCATATTCATTGTACGAAACCACCCTACATCAAGATTGAGCTAAATGAAAAAAAAAAAAAAAGTTGCTGACAAACTAAATTATTATTGGCAACCAATTTAAGTCTATGTTTGCATGAAAATATGTGAAGTTTTCTAAACTTAATAAGCTGAATTCTTTAGCCAACAGAGTTGAGGTCAACTTGCCATGCCCATGCTGTTATAACGACAGGCTCAATCGTGCTCACATGGCGAAGCTGCGCAATACATCAGCCCTTCAGCAAAGAATCGAAATTTTTGTTTAAGTCAAAGTAAACCCATTCAAATGCAATTGTCAGCATTAGTTGTCACTTCATCAAAGTCTTTGTTTTTGTAATTTTTTACCTAAATTTTAGTGAATTCTTGGTGCAAGTTGCTTATTCTTCCACACTTTGCACCTAGCTTATATATAAAATCAAAGAACACCTAGTAGCATATTAGCACCCAGATACCAAATATTGAGCTCTCTCAAGCAGCAAATCATGGGAAATCCCGAAGCGGCAGGCTCTTCAGCTCATCAGCAAGCTCAAGAATATGAGCTACAACCCCAAGAATATCAATACGCAAACACTGCACCAACTTATGAACAACAAGAAGCACAGCCACCACTACCTGCTAACCAGGGCTATAGGGCTCAAACACCTGGGCCAGCAATTGTACCACACACAATGCAGCAAAGCAACCAAATGTTTCCAAATGGGCCTAATCAGCCTGTAGCTACATACCCACCACAAGGCCCACAAACAATTCCAGCCCACCCTGTGAAGTTCGCACCACCGGGTCCTCAGGCGGCCGTGCCGTTTCCACCACCAAGCCAGCAAAGGAGTCCTGTGCACCCTCAGGTTACCGTACAAACAACCCCTATGATGTTTCCTCAGGCCACAGCACCAATGCCTCCTGCAGTCGGATACCAAGCTCCTCCGGTGATGCAGTATCAGAATAATAATGGGCCACAGGCCCAATACGGAATTCCAGTGCCAAGCCCAGGCCCAAAGTCAATTCAGGAAAACGCTTGGAGTAGCGGCCTGTTTGACTGCATGAATGACCCAATGAATGGTGATACTCTCCTCCCTTGTTCCGAGTTTAATACCTGATAAATTTTTTAATTGAATAATAATATACATTCCAAATTTCTTCTCTCAAATTTTTTAATGAATACAAATCTTTTTATATAATACGAGGTGGCAGCTTACGGACATGAAAAGACTGATTAAAAAGCGAAAGTAGTTGATGAACAGAATTAAAATCCTCTCTTAATTTAAGAGAATTGATTGAGAAAAAATCAAATTATGAGAGAATCGAAAAACAATTATGTGAGGCTTATAATTCTTTCAATCAACCAACCCCTTCATGCCATGTAAGCTGCCATATCACAATATACAAAAAGGTTTATTTGTAAACGTGTCATTACTCTTAAAATCCTCCAAATTAATTATTTCTCTACCATGTTTCAAAGCTCATCACAAATCTCTTGCTGTTAACTTTCGATTTTTTTGTCTTTCAATATTTTACTCATTAAAAACTTTTACTGTTTAGCGGGTTTTGAAACATGGTATAAAATAGTATAAGACACTAAAAAAAAAAATGTTTGAATCTATGGGATTTTGACCATTTTCTCACATAAACATTTAAGCAATCTCGTAGAAGCAGATCAAGAGTGTGCGTCTCTTCTGAGTAATTTGTCAAACAAAATGAGAACCCAAATATTAATTGATGAATTTTTTGAAAACCGTTCAGCTCTTGTTACGGCTTGCTTCCCATGCTTGACGTTCGGCCAGCTTGCGGAGATAGTCGATGATGGCCACACCCGTAAGTTAATCGTATTTCTACATGGATTCTACTTTCTTTTGCTTAATCACACACTTTTTTCCCCCCACAATGAATTTAACGTAATTAATTATAATTTGGTTGTTGTTTGAATCAGCTTGTGGGACAAGTGGGTTACTGTACGCCGGGATTGCCTTCTGCATAGCGGTACCATGCATAATGTCATGCACGTACAGGACCAAACTTAGGAGCAAGTTCAACCTCCCCGAAGCTCCGGCGCCGGATTGGATCACTCACTGTCTCTGCGAATGGTGTGCTCTTTGTCAAGAATACAGAGAGCTTCAATCCAGAGGCTGGGATCCTTCTATTGGTAAAATTCCTTTAAGAAAAAGAAGAAGGAAAAATCTGAAGCCTTATTTCTTTCACTATCCGTTTATATATGCCCAGTTTTTTTATGATCCATAAATTTGCTTAAGAACAGCAAAGTAAATCTCGGATTTTATTTGACTGTGGCATGCAGGATATCAAGGAAACCTAGCACGGAATCAGAACATGCATCTCCAGCAAGCCACTATGATGGCTCCAATGAATCAAAGAATGATGGGTTGAAAGAAAAGTATTTAATTGGTATTAAAGTTTGCGGGTTTTTAACTTTTTTTTTCCCCTTCTTAATTGTCGTTGATTGTAATATAGTACTGCAGCAATAGTCTAATATTGCCCAATTTGTATTCTTGATTTCAGTTTGTATTCATTTGCATTTTTCGTTGTGAACTGCTGCATATACATATATATGCTAATATATCAGCTGATTTTCTTTTATTATCTTTTCGTTCCAGTAACGTACATGATTTTTATTCACAGCAGATGTGGTCTACATGTCAAACTTTATTTATTTATTATTATTATTTTGGATAAGAATTTTAATTTCTTAAGATACAAGCTCTGACAGATCAAAAGAATGTGAAGTTGATCAATTACATATCATTCTAGTGGTTTTATATTAGATTTTCATCAGCCATGACTTTTTGAGTAAATAATGAAAGATGGAACTTGGAAGATAATTTAGCACTGTTTTGCGTTCGTCTTCTTAGAAAGAAAGAATTAGACTTCATTAAAAATTAATCGGAAAATACTTGCAAGAAAATTACAAGCAGTTACATGTGTTTAATAAATCTTATTATTAAATTGTTATAAAAATATAAATGGTTGAATTGAATATAATATTAAATAAAATTTATTCAAACATTCACAAACACGTGTATAAAATATTTTTTATTTTGTTTATATAATAATAGATAACTAAAAAAACTTATACTATCAATTATATTTTTTATTTTGTTATCTCAATTTAATTGGTAATGATAATAATCTCTTTAAATATAATAATTTTATTTCTTAATTAATGAGAACAATTTTTTACTTTAATAATATATATAAGGGTATATATAGAATTTTATGAAGTATAATTTTTTTTTAAAAAATTATATTTTAAAAAACTACTCCTTGATTTTTAAAATCTAGTGTAAGTGATTTCTGAAAAAAAATTGCTAATTACCAAAATTAACTTTTAATAATTTAAAATCACTTTTGAGCCTCCCAAAAATAATCCCAAATGGGCTCTAAATCTAAGATGAATAGTGCCATATATTCCAAATTTTATTACAAATGATATAGAATTCAACAATTAGTTTGTAGAATAATACAATTAAATCACTTAAAAATTGTCAAAAATCATTAACCACTCGACAAATGGCACATCACATGCCACATCATTTGAGATATAATGTAGGATAGAATATTGGAATGTCTATCGTTACTCATTTAAGGTCATGTTTGGGATTAAGATATTGTATCTTTTAAACTATAGCTGCTGTAAAAAAAATTTGTAAGTATAAAACAAAAGTTAATAATATGTAGTAAATATAAATTTTAACAAAATTATTAAATATATAATAGATTTTCCATTAAATAAGTAAAAAATTATATCAACATAACTTCAAAACTACAACAGATAGTGCTTACCAAATACTTTAATGCTGTAACTTTTAAGTTACAGCTACCCAACTTCAATCCTACACATACCTTAAGACTGATGATCTCAACACTCTTCTGACTTCATAATCGGTGTATATATCTAAGCTCATTTGTTGATAAAATTTGGTATCTAACAAATGAAAATGACTTTAGTCAAATTTCTAGACGGTGTTTATCACAAATAATTGTTACGGTATCGCAAATAAAACTACAACAATGTTAAGAGAAAATCGTTAGAATTCTTTCGGTGCATCGCACTTGACTGTAAAATATTGGAATGTAATAGAATGATCTACGGTGTGTTGCATTGAATGGACTAAATTTTAATATTGTACCCTGCTTGGTGCAATTTATAAGGAATGTAATATATATACTTTAATAGTTTCTATTGTTATAAATTATTAATTTATTTTTTAAAATAAAAATATCACTAGCGCCAGCTGTAGGCCTTTTTTGGATTATTTTAAAAATAATTTTAGCCCAATATATTTATATTTTTTGAAAAATTTGGATGGACCAAAAGTTCGTATTTAGTGAGAAGAGACATGTTAAATATATAAATTTAAACACATTTTTATTTTCCAATCTTATTCGGAATTGTAAAGAAAAACGGAGTTATATTATTCAGAACGTTCTAAAATATCATGAACTAAAAATTTCTTAAACTAATTTGCAAATGCCCATGCTGTGGCCCGTAATTATGCCGACAGCTAAGGTATAGTAATGCTCACATCACATGGCTGATGGTTTGAACCATGTGAAACGGGTTTACCAAAGAAGCAGAATTTTTGTTTTAATCAAATTAATTAAGCACTCATTCGATTTCTTTGTCAAAATTCTCTCTGTCTCTCTTGGTAGAAATTGGATAGAACTTTCACACCAACTTCGTCGGCATTATTAATTCTGAAGATCGAAGATGAGTGGAAATTTAGAAGAAGCTTCACAACACCTTTATCACTCTGATTTCGGAGGAAAATGTGAAGAGTATTTGTTTCCGTTGAAAAGATTATTTGTTTCAATCTTCACTAATCAATCAAATTGACCATTCTATATGTCTGGCTCACTTAGACTAAAAAAAAAAAAGGAAGGGGGAAGTTAGAGTTTCATGCAGTATCATCCTACATTTTAAATAATAGTCCAAAACATATTTTTGCTAACTCACCGTTAATTTAATACCATTAACTAGCAATTCATTGAGGGCAAAATATGATTTTTTAATAAAGTGATACAAACTATATTAAAATAAAATTTTTACACAATTAAAGAATATTACAAAATATGCAAAATTCATTATTTTTTTCTTAAATGAAATAGTTTGATATAACCATTAAATAATCATCATAAGCAACAAACCATAATTAACACAATATCTTTAAATCATTAGAAGAAAAACTCAAAAATACAACCAACTTTTATATGCTTGCATGTCTTTAATATCCTCTTAATCTTCAACCAATTTTTATTTTGAACTTCACCATTACTTTTTTTTACCATTACTGTCTCCCCAAGTCCACTCATAGTGCAAGTAGAGATTATATTTATATGAATAGTGATTATTTGTTGTACTTAGATCTAGTGTTTAGGACTTTCATGACGCCAAAATAGAAAGAAGTGCAAAACATTGCTTGAAATAAAAGTTTTTCATCTTTTCGGTATTTTCTATTTAGTGGGATTAGATAAAAAAATTATTTTGAATTATATGTCAACTTTTATTTATTTTTTCTAATTTTCTCCTTATTTAAAAATTCTTTTTGCCTTTAATGAATTACTAACAAAGGCATTTAACTAACGGTGAGTTAATAGAAGAATATTTTTAGGCTATTGTTTAAAAAGTAGAGATAAAATGAGATATTGCATGAAACCTTAGGGATGAGAAATGGTTTTTCCCCCAAAAAAAAAAGAAAAACATTAATTATAAATAAGGGAAATTATCATTGCACCACATTTCTTTTGCCTTATGTTCATCTAATCACCACAAAATTCTAACATACTCTTTACACTACCTTTCTTTTTAATTTTGTATCAACTAGCCACTTTTTAACTAACATCGTTAAATAATTTAAATGAAATGATAATTTACCCCTAAATAAATTAAAAGATCATTTTATTTTATAAAAAATTAAAAAATAAGAAAAATAAAATTATAAAAATACCCCTAAATTTAATAAAAAAAAATTCCCAAACAGAGTTGCTTAGCTGATTTTTATTTAAGGGATATTATTATTTTCCCACCATATGTATTATGACACATCATGTCAGTACCACAGTTTGGTAAAACCATCAATTTACCACCAAACGTTTAAACTGTTATCATTTTCCCACCATTCTGTTAAAACTCAGTTAATATGTAACGGAAAATTCATAAAAGGTCAATTTTACCCCTGGAGTGTAAAAGACTATGTAATTAACCGTTTGTGAATTCTGTAATTAAATCATCATTTACTGTTCTTTTTTTTTAAAGGGCAAAAATTACCCTTTATGAATTTTATAAAATTGACCGTGTGGTGCTAGGTACTTCATAAATTAATTTAATTTATTTAATTTTTAAAAGGTAAATTTATTTATTTAATTTTTTGTGAAAAATTATTATCATCATATCAAAGATTAAATTACTTCTTTTGCACATTCTTTTTTTTCCCTTTCATAAATTGATTTTTAGTAGTAGAATAAATTGTCTTTAGCTCATCAATTTAATAAATAAATTTGCCCTTTAAAAATTAAATTAATTAATTAATTTATGAAGTACCTAGCACCACACGATCAATTTTACAAAAGTCATAAATGGTAATTTTTGCCCTTTAAGAAGGAAGAACAATAAATGATGATTTAATTACAAAATTCATAAAAGGTTAATTACATGATCTTTTCCGCTCCAGGGGTAAAATTGACCTTTTATGAATTTTTTATTACATATTAACTAAGTTTAACGGAATGGTGGGAAAATGCTAACAGTTTTAATGTTTGGTAGTAAATTGATGATTTTACCAAGTGGTACTGATATGATATGTCATAATACCTTTGGTGGAAAAATGATAATATCCCTTTATTTAATTTAGATTTTGCAAAATTTTAACAATTATTTTTATTAAAAAATTATAATTGTGTAAAATTTTAATAAAAATGACTGAATTTATTTATTAAAAATTATAATTTCTCAAAATTATATTAAAATAATTGAATTTATTTATTAAAAAATAAACCCAAAAATTTTAATAATTAAGGGGTTTTTTATTAAATCCCAAAATTTTGTAATTATTTTATAATTATAATTTTTATTAAAAATAAAAATTCTAATTTTGAGATTTATTTTTTATTAAATTTAAGGGTATTTTTATAATTATAATTTTTTAATTTTTCAAAGCTTTTATAAGATAAAATGTCTTTTAACTTATTTAAGGGTAAAATTATTATTTCATTTAAATTATTTAACGGTGTTAGTTAAAAAGTGGCTAGTTGATACAAATTTAAAAATAAAGGTTGTATAAAGAACATGTTAAAATTTTGTGGTGGTTGGATGAATATAAGACAAAAGAGAGGTAGTGAAATAGTAATTTTTCTATAAAAAATCCCAAAATTAATTATTAAATATGAAGCAATACATTGAACCATATATAGCCACTTACGAATCATGATATATAAATTCATGTAGTAGTGGTTTTAGGAAAATTTTCGTGGTTCCGCAGAAATGGACTAGTTGTACAAATATTTTATTACATGTAAGTTTTTATATTCTTTTCTTTTTTGCAATTTACAAAAATTATTTTCGCAAACAATGTCTGTGGTTACGTCTTTACCAATCACTTCAGTGTCAAGTTATAGGAATCGGAACGCTTGCTCTTGGTGGCGGCTACTTCAAGGATTTTTACGTGTCCTTCGAAAAGAGTGACGAAAAAAATTACACAAAACCTTGAGAAAAGCAACGACAAATCGGGTTCGGATTACACATTTAATCATAAATATAGCATACTAGATACACTTTAACAATTTTTTTAACAACATTTTGCAAGCATTTAACAATTTTTTTAACAACATTTTGCAAGCATTTTGTCTCTTTACTATTTTCCATCTGGAAAATTGAGGCATGAAATCTTTTCTGTTCAAAATGAACGTTTCTAGGTGTTATGAGTAAAACAATCATTTTAATGAAATTTCCTTGTCAATTTCCAGCAGCCATGAATTTTGACTACTATATATTAGAAATTAATTAGATTTGCTTGGCATGAAGATCAAGTAAAATATGATTTTTTTAAAAAAATATTTTTTATTCGCAAAGTCCAACTTACTATAATTTGTCCATAGGCAAGAAATGCACATACGGCCAGTCCGGGTCAACCATTTAGCGAAGAATCAAAGTGTATTAGATTAGCTGCATCACAATAAAATAGTCTTACTATATACTATTTGGGAAAAGACACCCTCATCCTAAGCTTTGCTCGGATATACAAATAGATCTTAGTTGTTGTAAAAATAGTATTATAGTCTTTCTTTTTTCCCAATTAATTATGCCATTATGACCCAACTGCATTTCTTACAGACATAATTATTTTTAAAAATGGTGATATAAACATTTTTGAAACTAAAAACATTTATGTACATATAAATAGACCTTGAACGCCTTGATGATATTTTTCCCCATTATAATAGTTTGTGTAGAAGTTTTTTTTTTTTAAATTAATCATTGATTGACAAATAAATTATTGTTTCCTCTATCACCATGCTTTAATTAATCTTTTAGTTAAACATTGGTTGACAAATAAATTTATATATGATGTTTATGATCATTTGAATTATAACTTCTTCATATTTAACCATGATATAAAATATGAGATTTTGTCAAAGTGGTTGAAATAATTCAAGACATGAATGATGAAATAAGTAGCCCAAAAAATCGTACTGATAACTTTAAAACATCATTCGTGGGAAAAACTTTCAATCAATGGAAGAAGCTTGAAGTTATAATCGACAAGAATTAATTTTGGATTCGAACTTGAACTTAAACTAATAATAGATGGGTTTCGAATAAAGTAATTAGTAGGCAATTTTTGTGCCCGTCAAGGAAAGTATTTTCCGAAAGGGAAAAAAGAAAAAGTATGTGGCTGCAGAAGAAAATGAAGAAAGAGATGTGCCAGATAAAGAGAATATAAATAAGTGTGGGTTCAAAGCTCGTATACGAATTATACAAGCGTGACAAATAGTTAAAATTAAAGATGGCCAATGGGCCGGGCAGCACGTGGCACGGCACGGCACGGCACAAGCACGTTTCGGTGAGGCACGAGGCACGGCACGGCACGGCACACACGTGGGCCTTAAAGCACGGCACGATTAGAGATGGGCCAAAGCACGGCACGCGAAAAAGCACGTAATAAGCACGGTTCATTAGTGGGCTAGCACGCAGCCTGTGAGCCATTAATAGTACGTGGGCCAAAAAATATTTAAGTAAATTCTTTTAACAAAAAGTAAATATAAAATGTTATGAAATTAAAGTACAATATCTTGAAATTAAATGTTTTAATATATTTTTTAGCATAGACTTTTAAAAATTAATTTAAATCATTAAATCTTAGTTTAAATAAATATTCTAATCTTTTATGTTTATAATTTATTAAATGAATAAGTAAATATCATGATTTTAATAAATAAAATTATAAATATCATAATTTTATTTATGATACTTATTAAATGAATAATGTTATTTATGATATTTAATTTTATTTATGATATTTATTTATGTTTATAATTTATTAAATGAATAAGTAAATAACTAAATATCATGATTTTAATAAATAAGATTATAAATATCATAAATTTATAAATTATAAATAAAAAATAAAAAATAATTTTTTTACAAAATTAATAATAAAATATTTTTCATATTAATATTAAATCATAACTTAGTTAATATTTAATATAGATACGTTTCATTTGTGAATGAAATATTTTTCATTTTATACACATGACAAATTATGATAAATTAAAAATTATATTTTTATTAAATGAAGTTAAAGTACAATTATAATATTAGTAATTCAAATAAAATTAGGCGTAATTTGCATCACTACAATTAACAGTACATCCCAACTAGGTTAGCACCTACTGAACCATCTATTATTTGCAAATTTACAACATTCTCACTAATAAAAATTGTTTCAAAAAGTTACAAGAAAAAAAAAATCTCTAGTCTTTGGAAGTGGCTTCAATGTTCAATACTCAGCATAATCTGGATCCACTTCATCTTGATCAACATTCAAACTCTCAATTTGTTTAATTAAAGCATTTTGCCAATCCTGTTGCACTCGGCGTTCAGCATCTTCCCAATCTTTCAAACACAACAAAGAGTCTAATGTCTCTGATGACAGTCTTGACCGATGTTCATCTAGAATTCTGCCACCTGTACTAAAAGCTGATTCTGATGCTACAGTTGAAGCTGGAGGGGTTAGTAGATCACGGGCCATAATGGATAATATAGGGAAAAAAGATGTCTTACCCATCCAAAAATCTAAAATATCAAAATTTTGCAATTGTGAAGGAGTTGCTAAATCTTCAAGATTGGCAGAACAATATCTTTGCAATTCATTACGATTAATATCAATACTAGAGGCAACACCCTTACCTTTGAGTAACAAAAGGTGAGCTGGATTTTTATAAGAAGTCGATGCTTGTTGAACATTAGAACATGTATTGCTTGATCCGAATTTATTTCGATAAAAATTAAAAAGTTCATGCATAGAGGACATAATTTTATCAAAATTTGTATCAAGTCCGGTTTGTAAATTTTCACTAATACCCTCAACCAAAAGTTTTGCACCAACTTCCTTGATTGTAGGATCCAACACTACTGCAAAAATAAATAGGTGGGGAATATCTTTCCAATATTTTTGGAATTTTTCCTCCATGGTATCACAAATATTTTTAAACATAATATCCTCTCTAAAAGTCTTAAAAGTATAACTTATATTGTACAAGTGCATTAACACTCTACATGAAGTAGGCTCATAAACAGTAGAACATGCAAGAGTAGCATCATAAAATACCTTTAAAAAATCCATAAATTTAAATGCAACATTCCAATCATAATCAGTGATATGATAATCTTCATCATTCATTCTCTCATTATAAAAACTAGAAATTGCTTCAGAATAGTTTTGACAAGAAAGCAACATTAAATACGTAGAATTCCAACGAACTTTCATGTCAAGGTTGAATTTTCTCCTTTTTAATCCAAAAATTTTCAATGTCTCCAAAAATTGTTGACGTCTTGAAGGTGCTCTAATATATAAAATGGATGCTCTAATTTTTTCTAAATAATGATTTATATGAGTCATACCAGTTTGAACAATTAAATTAATAATATGACACACACATCTCACATGAAAAAATTTTGAACCACGTGCAGGCATGAGAGTAGAAATATTCCGTAAAAACATATCAATTGCCGTTGTATTGGCAGATGCATTATCAAATGATATGCTAAACAATTTATCAGTAATTTCATATTCTTTTAAAACAGACATTATAGCTGCATAAATTACTGAACTAGTGTGAGGATATTCTAATTCACGAAATGCAAGCAATTTTTTTTCCAACCTCCATTTACCATTAATCTCATGTATAGAGTGCGAAGTCACACAAAAATAACCAACCATATTAATACCAGTCCAACAATCAGAAGAAATTGAAATAACACCATTAAAATTGATAAAAGTATTAATCAAAAATTTTTTCATATCATGGAAAATTTTAGTTAAATCACGTTTTAATGTATTTCTAGGTACTTTCTTAAGTTGAGGTTGAACATACCTTTGCAAAAAATTTATTAGACGTTCATCTTCTGAAAATGTTAAAGGTTGTTCTGCTGCAGCAATATACCGAGCCAATCCTTCTCGCATGTTCTGTTGTGAATATCTGAATGATGTTAGACCGGAAGATCCAGAACCATATTGTGAGAGTTGGGTTTGTGTTGGGTCTTGTGGCGCGTGTTTTGTCTGACAAGTTTCCATATGTCGTCTAAGATGTCCAGTTCCACCATTGCTTTTGGCACTTAAAGCAGATTGACAATATTTGCACACTGCTTGATCCACCATTTCACCTTTTTTGTTTTGACGTTTTTCCAAAGTAAAACATGACCAAACAATCGATGTTCTTTGTCGTTTGGAGGTAGTAGTAGGACCGATAGTTGAAGAAGTAGAACCACTTTGACTTGCTTGAGAAGTAGGAGGCGATCGTTCAGGTGGGACAATAAATATATTACTTGGATCAAATTCTGGTGCAGCAATTTCTTCATTTGCAACTTCCTCTCCCCCTTGAACAAAATTAAAATTATCATCTAACTCGAAATGAGAGTAAGACATTTTATATAATTAGTGTTTTGGTAAATAAAGACGCTGGAATTGTAGCAAAGAAGATTGGGAAGCCGAAACTAGAGATGATTGATGAGATAAGAGAGATAACGAGGAGATAAAGAATTAGAAATTGAGAAGTGAGAATGTGAGATGAATTGAAAATAATTTAATCGTTTAAATAGAATAAAAAAGTAAACATATTAACGGTTAGAAACGGGCAAATAAAGCAACATTCATTCATTTTGAGTTTTTAACGGTCAAAAACGGGCAAATAAAGAAAGAAAATATTTTAACGGTCAAAAACGGGAAAACCGGCAAACACACTGCAAATCTACAAGTCTACAACTGTAAAGCTTCCTGCAACTCTGCAAATTAAACAGTTACATTTTATCAACGGCTGATGCTGCAGTCTGTAGCTTACAAATTCTGTAAGCTAGTCAAGTACTCAAGTGAACAAGTCTAATTGTTGAGTCATGATTCATGAGTGCCCGAAAGTGAAATTGACTAGACAAGCCTATCAACTTTTTTTTTTTTTTGGAAAGGCATATCAACTTTATTGTCATTCAATTAATACATAATTTTTTAATTCAATTAATTCAGTTTTTTTTTGTCTGTTGGGTGAGTAATGAAAATATGAAATTGATTTAAAAATTTTTTGTCATTAAAAATTAAAAAACATTAATTGATAGTCAGAGCCGGACTGCTTATACTGTAAAATTGAGTAGTCATATCAATTTTACTGTTAATTCAAAAAACAATTTGTCCATTGGGTGAGTAATTCAATTAATTTAAATTTTTTTAATTCAATTAATTTAAAAAATTTTATCCGTTGGTGAGTAATAAAATTAATTTAGAATTTTTTATTATTTAATAATTACAAAAAAATTATTTTCTAAGTGCACCGTTGTTATTTATTTTTTAAAATAATATTTGTAATTAATTTTTTTCAAAACAACATATTAAATTAAAAAAATTATGGTTCATTGTTTTAAAATATCACGCAACTATCACAATGTTAATAAAACATATCACAAGTGTGTTGATGAGATAATATTATAATAGTAAACTAGTAGTACGGGAGTAGCTTGCATTCATTATGAAGAGTACTTTATTTCTTTGAATTTAAATTCTCACTCCACATCCAACGGCTGATGCTGCAGTTGTAGCTTACAAATTCTGTAAGCTAGTCAAGTACTCAAGTCTAATTGTTGAGTCATGAATGCCCGAAAGTGAAATTGACTGGACAAATCTATCAACTTTTTTGTTTTTTTTTGGAAAGGTATATCAACTTTATTTTTCATTCAATTAATGCATAATTTTTTAATTTAATTAATTCAGCTTTTTTTTGTCCGTTGGGTGAGTAATGAAAATATGAAATTGATTTAAAATTTTTTTGTCATTAAAAATCAGAAAACATTAGACGTGCAGATTGCAGATTTTTAAATAATTTAAGATTTTTTTCCCACATGCCAAGTTGCCAACCAATCACTTGCCTCACGGCTATATTTATATTTCACTAAATATTTTTTTACTTACTCTTTTTACTCCCACCAACAAAGTAAATAATATTAAATTTTGTCTTTTTATTACTATCTAATATTATATATACACGCCATTATGCTATGATGCTTCACAATTCTTATTCTTCTTCTTTTTCCTCAAACTTTCCAATATTCTAATTTCTAAAAGCCAAAATCATTATGAATCCGCAGCAACATAATATGAATGCAGAAGAACCTCAACACCCTCAAGAATACGGTATTGATGTAGTTGGACCTCAACAAAATGCTAGGCTCAATCAGCCCAGAAGTCGTTTTTTAAATGAGCTTTTTCAAAATTTTACTACAATAAGGGAGGAAATAATAGATAATAGTTGGCATCGTCCTTACAAGCGGATGATCTTGAGGTGCAACTATTGTCATCGAGAAGTTATTTATTCAAACAACCATGGCACCATGGGTTTACGTCGGCACGCATCAAATTGTTTAGCTCGCCACCAGCCGAGATAGAATTAACCTTGCTCGTTTCCCGTATCCATGGTTGTGATTAATAAATGTTTTTTTTGTGTTTGTTATTCGTCAATTGATCGTAGTTCGTGTTTTGTAGTTGTAACTTGTAAGTTGTGACCTATGATTTATTATATTAATATTTCGTAGTTATGACTTATTGTAATGATTATTCAAGGATTGTATTTTTAATTTTAATTAATTATTATGATCTATGGAATTAAATTTATGTGTTATAAATTATGATTGATTATTGTGAAATAAAATATATAGTTGTGAAATTGTGATAAACTAATAATAAAATGATGATGATGGGCTTAAAAAAACACATCAGGCACGTGGGCTTGAATAAAGCACGCTAGGCACGTAGGCTTTTTTAAGCACGCCAAAAAAAAAAATTGGTGGGCTTTTTTTGGGCACGGCACGAGTGGGCTCGTGCCGTGGGCCGTGCTGGGCTCAACTAAAAAAAAATGGGCACGGCACGGCACGGCCCATTGGCCATAGTTAGTTAAAATAAATGGAGAGTTTCAATCATTAAGGATGCTACCAATCACAAAGGAGAGTTATGCAATGAAAAGTAGAGAGAATCATTATGATCATCTTCAAAATAAATGGCACGATCAAACTCAATAATTCTAGTAGTGTGGGAAAGACAATAAAATGTAAAATTCTTTGAGCTTTTACAATAACCAATATAATGACCACTAATAGTTTTCGAATCAAGTTTCTTTGATTACGGATTATAACGCCTCACTTCTGCTCTACATCCCTAAATATCGAAAAGAATAAGACTTAACTTCTTGCCTAACTATAATTCATAAGGAGTTTTGGGCACTAACTTGCTAGAAACTTAATTCAAAATGTAAGCTCCAGTTCTCAAAGCTTAGCACACACCACACCATATTAAGAAGGGTAAGATTTTTTTTTTTTTGCAATTCTATTCTGTTAAGAAGTCTCAGGCATTATGTACTGAGATTATATTCTACATTCCATAAGATATCTAATTAAAGATCCAGGACTATACCCAGTTTCATCATATCGCTCATAATACTCACTATCTCTGTATAATCTTACTACTTTAATTTTCCTACCCTTTTGGAGTTCAACATTAACCTTAAAAGCTTGAAAAGCAAATAAGAATTCAAACTTTTCAACAAGAAGTTCAACATGACTATCATGGGAAAATTCATCGACAAACATGATGAAGTATTTATAACCTCCATTAGTGGCAAGAGTAACTGGTGCACAAACGTTTGTATATGTCAACTCCAAAACCTATTGACTTTTTTGAGTCCTCTCTTTTTTTTTCGTTTTGGTAGTAAATTTTCCCTTGACACAATCAACTGAAGTGTCAAAATTTGAGAACTCTAGATTATGGAGAATACCATCTTTCATGGGCTTTTTCATCCTCTGTTTAGAAATGTAACCTAATTGTTTACACTATAACACATGAATTTTCACCAACCCTCACACGATTAGAGCTAACAACATTCATAATATAAGCATTGGATAATGATTTAATAGCAGAAGGAAACAAATTAATTATATAGAAGCCATCATATAGAGTGTAAGAACCAACTAGCTCTGAATTGCAGAATAAGTAAACTTTCTTGTCACTAAAATGAAAAGCATAGCCACATTCATCTAAAATAGTTACAGATATTAAGTTTCTATTAGTTACAGATATAAAGAATATAAGTAGTATCTAATAAATTAAAAAAATTGTCTGTTATTAGATATAGTATCACAACTCTTATGCTTTCAACTCTAGCTTTCACTTCATTACTTATGAATTCCAACCATTAAGTATTAGAAGGAACATCAGTAATGTTGGATTCAAAGTTCACAAAAGCTACACGAATACCTTTCTTTTCTAGCTAGCTTTGAATCTCCTACATTCAAATTTCTTTTGCCCAAATTTCCTATAAAAATGGCACTTTTCTTTAAGGGCTGCAGAAGCAGAACAAGAAGTGATGTTGGAATTACCACTTGAAGCTTTCTTTCCAAACTTTTTCTTTTCCTTAAAAGGCTTGTTACTGCCCTTTGAAAAGCTTTTCTTCACACTTTCCTTCTTTTGAGTAGTAGTCATCATGGTAGTGTGAGATTTGCCTTTCTTCAATGATTTTTCTTCCTATACCACATGGACAATTAACTCATTGATCTTCCAAGTGTCTCTTTGAGTGTTGTATTGGCTTCTCAAATTGCCAAACAGTGGTGGAAGGGATTCAAGAACTTGGTAGATTAAGTAGTCTTCAAGCAAGTTAACATTCATGTCTTTTAGTTTCTTATGGTAATTGGTCATCTTAAGAATGTGTTCTCTCACCCTAGAAACATTATCATACCAGGCATTGGCAAGCAACCTTAAATAGTTACATTTTTAATCCTTGTTTACCTTCTTGAAATTTCTTTCAATGATTATCAAGTAATCTTTAACATTATCATATGCAGGAATGTTATCTCTAATTGTTCTATCAATGGTGTATCTCATTGTGCCTAGATAGTGTCTATTAGAATCATCCCAAAACATCCATTTTGCCTTTTTGGCAATAGTGCTCTTATCTATGGGCTTAAATGGTTCATCCACTCTCAACGCCAAGTCTTTGTTCAATATAGATAGGTAAAACATAACAAACTCACACTAGTCCTCATAATTTGTCCCAATTAGAGTTTTGATGGGAGCAACTTGAAGAAATGAAAGAATATTTAAAGTTAAGGAATAAAAAACAAGTAATATTAAACATCTAAAATCAAAATCATGTTATAGACAATGATTCTTCATTCTAAGTTTCTTCAATGGAAACACAATTTGTTAGGTATCCTTTAATAATATAGAAGTGCGCTAACCCAAAGATAAAGCAGACAAGTTGAATATAACACTAACATTGACCTATTATTGATAGAGTAATTAAACCACTCAGTAAAAAATACCCAACAAATCTTTTTGTCTACCGAAGCGTCCTACCAAGTTTATAATGATTAGTCCTACGACAGGTAGACATACACTCACTCTAACTTGAAGTTGGGCCATGAATGTACTTTCATAGATTAATAAATTTGATAAATAAATTTTTTACAACATAATTAAAGTTTTCAATAAGATATCAAATTAAATAAAATATCTATATGCCTCAACAGAATATATGAATATCATGCCCATAACACAAAAGAATGAAGGATTATTATATGTTTAAATTTCTAGAAAACCATTAAAATTTGTAAAACTTTTGGACTAAAACGAAAAATTGTCAGAACCATAGAAACTGTTTTTATTACCAAACATGTTGGCCCAAAATGTAAATAAAATAAAAGAAGTATCCAGGCCATAACATAATTTTCAAAACATTAGAGACACAATGATATTTTGCCGTGATGACTTTCGGTCAAGGACCTTTCTGAAAAATTTACAAACATATTGAGCTATAACAAAATTTATGTAGGTAAATATTTCCTCAAAATTGGGCTATAATAAAATTTACATAAATATAAGGATCAGACGATAATTTCACTGCACCTCATCTTCTTCCTCACGATGGAGCTCTAGTAATCTATAATAAGCTACAATGAATTTTGTTCGAACAACCCAATATTGGCCACCAAAAATTATGAAAAAATCATATATTTATTGTTGAAAAAATAGCATAACTTGTTATTTTGAGGGCACATTTTGAGTGGGTGCCACTTAACGAAAGTGGAAAAATATTTTGAGATTCGGATTCTACTCTGTTCATACTTCAAAAGTATAATCTTATTTTCTCAAAATGATGCTTGGGTGAATGCGAAATTTGAAATATAAGTGTGTAACCCAAAGGGGGGGTGAATTAGAATTTTTAAAAATATCCTAGCAAATCCACACAACAAGCAATCTAATGTCTTAATAAAAATTGAAAGTAATAAGTTCAACATAAGCACAATAATTAAAGAGTAAGAGTAAAGAGAAACAAACACATGAATTTTTAGGTGGTTCGGCAATCCCCGCCTACGTCCACGCCTCCAAGCGATCCAAGCTTGAAGATTTCACTATCCAAGCCTTTCCGATGCTTCAACCAATTACAATTGACTTCAAGGTGTCAATAAACCTTTATAACAAAGAGATTATCTCCCAATCTCTTCACTCAATTGTCTCACACACTCAAACTCTTACAATCGAGATGAATAAATGAAGGTTACAATGAAACTCACTCAATGAGTAAATATTCAAAAATGAAGAACAATAAAATGATTCAATGTTTGTAATTGCAAGTTTGAAGGCTCAAGATATCACGTGTGCTTTTTGTTTTTGCTTTTTGGAGAGCTTGAAAATGAGTTGGATTTGAGTTCTTATAGTTTGAGCTCAAAAACTAGCCGTTATCCACGCCTCCAAGCGATCCAAGCTTGAAGATTTCACTATCCAAGCCTTTCCGAGGCTTCAACCAATTACAATTGACTTCAAGGTGTCAATAAACCTTTATAACAAAGAGATTATCTCCCAATCTCTTCACTCAATTGTCTCACACACTCAAACTCTTACAATCGAGATGAATAAATGAAGGTTACAATGAAACTCACTCAATGAGTAAATATTCAAAAATGAAGAACAATAAAATGATTCAATGTTTGTAATTGCAAGTTTGAAGGCTCAAGATATCACGTGTGCTTTTTGTTTTTGCTTTTTGGAGAGCTTGAAAATGAGTTGGATTTGAGTTCTTATAGTTTGAGCTCAAAAACTAGCCGTTATGCTCATTTTAGTCGTAACCGGATTGCCAAATATGGACATCCGGTTAGCCGCTTGATGTTACCATTACAAGCACAAATTTGAAATTCTGAACATCCGGTATGCCGGTTAGTCAAATTCGGATTGCCGCTTGTGGTTAGAAGCTTTTTGCTCAACAACCGGATTGCCGTTTGTCAGGATCTGGTTAGCCGCTTTCGATTCGGTTACATTCTGCCCAAAATTCGGCTTGCTGGATTTCCACATCCGGTTAGCCGCTTGCTACAGTGACGGCTACAGTGAAATAGTTTTTAAAATTATAATTTGACCCTAAAACTTTATAAAACTATTTTATGGCCCAAATGTTATGAAACTTTACAAATAGGTCCAATTTTAGAATTTATAAATATTACTTTGTTAATCTCAAAACTTTCTAAAATTATGATTTTACCTAAAACTATGAAATTATAAAATGACCCAAAATATTTAAGTAGTTTCAAATAGGTCCAAAACTGAAATCCAAAAACAATATCAAAGGTTTTAAAACACATTCATTTTGGTCCAAAACACTTTGATTTTATAGCCTCATTTTCTTATTATAAAACACAATTAATAAATATTTGTTTAATCAAAACATGTGGTTTGTTATCATCAAAATCAATATCTATAGTTATATAAGCTAACAAAATTGTCTCTCAAAGGTCGCCCTTGAATTTGGAAATTTAAAAGGAAATGAGACTTATCTCACATGGGAAAAAGAAGCCTAGGGGTTAGTGTTTATATATAAACACTTAACTATGCATGACTAAGAATTATAAGGATAAAAGCTCTCTCCACACGCGCGTGCGCAGGGGGGTGTAAATCCAAGACCGATTTGGTTGAACTCGTGTGCGCCTACACGTCTTGCTATTTTTCTCTCCTCACTCTTCGTTTATTTTTGTCTGATCGAGCTCTTTATTGTGGTTCGCCAGAATTTTCATCTTGTGTTTGGTCGGAAATTCGTGCATGTTGTATCTTGGGAAACAGATACCGGCAGACCTTAAGCACTTTGAGAGGCGGTAAATCTGTTTTAAGGAGACTATTTTGTGCAGGCCTCGGGCTTCATTTTTTTTTTTCATTTTTTTCGTTTCATCTCTCTTTTGGTTTCTCTTTCTGTTATTTAATTTGAAATTTCCAGTGGCTGGTTTCATTGGTTATCTCACTGTTTCTATTTTGTTACAATCTTAAAACAGATCTTATGCTGACATTGAGATGAAAACTGACACCGTTGATGATATTCCGTATGTCCCTGTTGCTGCACCATCTGTTGTGAAGGAACCAGCCTCTGTGGCAATTCTTGTCAATTATGCGGAAAGGCCTAAAAAATTCAATGGCCATAATTTCAAACGGTGGCAGCAAAAGATGTTCTTTTACTTGACCACGTTGAACCTTGCGAGATTCTTAACCGAGGATGCTCCTAAGCCCAAAGAGGGTGAAACGGATATTCAAGTTGCAAGTGCAATTGATGCATGGCACCATTCGAATTTTTTGTGTAAAAATTATGTAATGAATGGGCTTAGTGACTCCTTGTATATTGTATACATAGGAAAGAAAACAGCCAAGGAGCTATGGGAATCCTTAGACCGAAAATATAATACCGATGATGCAGGTACCAAAAAGTTTGTTGTTGGTCGCTTCCTAGATTATGAAATGGTGGATTCTAAAACTATAATAAGTTAAGTACAAGACCTTCAAATTATATTATCTGAAATCTTTGCAGAAAGGTTGCATCTAAGTGAAACTTTTCAAGTTGCCGCAATTATTGAAAAATTGCCTCCTGCTTGGAAAGATTTCAAAAGCTATTTAAAGCTTAAATGAAAGGAGATGAATATTGAAGGGCTGGTTGTTAGGCTCAGAATTGAGGAAGACAACAGAAATACAAAAAGAAGAGGGGTTATTTCTATGGTAAAGACAAATTTTGTTGAACATGGACCTAAAAATAAAAATAAAAAATTGGGCCCAAAAGGAGGAATTTTTAAGAAACAAACAAAGTTTTAAGGAAAATGTTATAATTGTGATAAGATGGGTCACAAGGCTTCGGATTGTAGATTTCCTAAAAAGAAGCGAGAGGCGAATGTGATCGAAAACATCATTCAACATGTTTCAGACATAAACATCTCTACAGTGGTTTCAGAAGTGAATCTGGTTGGCTCTAATCCAAGAGAATGGTGGATTGATACAGGAGCAACCAGACATGTTTGCTCGGACAAAGGGTTGTTCAATTCATTTGAAGCAGTTAGCAATGGAGAGAAACTATTGATGGGGAATTCGGCTACGTCAGAGATTGAGGGTAAAGGGAAGGTGATTTTGAATATGACGTCTGGGAAAGAACTGACTCTGAACAATGTGCTTTATGTGCCAGAAATTCGGAAGAACTTGGTGTCTCGATCGCTACTGAACAAACATGGTTTCCGAATGGTGTTTGAGTCAGATAGAGTGGTTTTGTCTAAAAATGGGATGTATGTGGGAAAAGGTTATATTAATGATAGGCTATTTAAGCTCAATGTAATAACTCTGAAACCAACAATTAATAATAAAGCTACATCTTCTGCTTATTTGCTTGAGTCTTCTAATCTTTGGCATGGTAGATTAAGACATGTTAATTTTAATTCTTTGCGTAAATTAATTAACATTAAGCATATTCCCAATTTCCAAATTGATTTGAAACATAAGTGTGAAACTTGTGTTGAGGTAAAACTAACTAGGTCATCTTTCCAAATAATTAAAAGAAACACCGAACCACTTGATTTAATACATAGTGATATTTGTGACTTTAAATCCATTCAAACAAGAAGTGGTAATAAATATTTTATTATCTTTATAGATGATTGCACAAAATATTGCTATGTATATTTATTAAAAAGTAAAGATGAAGCTTTGGAAAAGTTTATTCTCTACAAAAATGAAGTTGAGAATCAACTTAATAGGAAAATCAAAGAATTAAAGAGTGACAGTGGTGGTGAGTATGTTGTTCTGTTTATATCAACATGTGAACAAAGTGGAATTATACATCAAGTCACGGCTCCATATTCACCTCAATTTAATGGAATTGCAGAACGAAAGAATCGAACTTTAAAGGAAATGATGAATGCAATGTTGATAAGTTTTGGATTACCCTAGAATATATGGGGAAAAGCTATTTTGTCAGCTAATTATTTATTAAATAAGATACCCCGAAAGCAAGAAGATAAAACCCCGTATGAGCTACGGAAAGGTAGATCACCTTCATATAAATTCTTAGGAGTGTGGGGGTGTCTTGCTAAAGTAGTGGTTCCTTCAAACAAAAAAGTGAAAATAGGACCAAAAACTGTTGACTGCATTTTCATTGGTTATGCACAAAACAGTAGTGCATATCAATTTCTGGTGCATGAGTCTAAAGTTCCAGATGTCCATAAAAATACGAGAATAGAATCAAGAAATGCTTCGTTTTCGAACATGTGTTTCCTTGCAATTCTAGAATGGAATCGAGAGAAGTGGAACAATTTCATGAAACAACACTTGAAAATGAAGAAAATGATCAAGCACCAGAAGAATAATAATAATAAGAAATTGAAGTTAGACGTAGCAAAATAGCTAGAATAGAAAAGTCTTTTAGTCCAGACTTTCTGACTTATTTGCTAGAAAATGAACCTCAAAGCTTCAAAGAGGCTGTAATTTCAGTTGAAGGCACTTTATGGAAAGAAGCCATTAACAATGAAGTTGAATTCATTTTACAAAATCATACTTGAGAGCTAGTAGACCTTCCTCCAGGATGTAAACCTTTGGGGTATAAGTGGATTTTCAAAAGGAAAATGAAAGCCGATGGATCAATCGATAAGTACAAGGCTAAGCTTGTAATTAAAGGTTATAGGCAACGAGAAAGCCTTGATTATTTTGATACTTATTCTACTGTTACGAGAATAAATTCCATACGGATGATAATAGCAATTGCAGCTTTGCACAATCTCGAGATACATCAAATTGATGTAAAAATGGCTTTTCTAAATGGAGATTTAGATGAAGAAATCTACATGGAGCAACGTAAAGGTTTTATGCTCTAGGACATGAAAAGAAAGTTTGTAAATTGTTTAAGTCATTATATGGCTTGAAATAAGTACTAAAATAGTGGCATGAGAAATTTGATCACACGATGATCACAAGTGGCTTTAAGATCAACGAGTGTGACAAATGTGCTTATGTCAAAGAAATAGAAAATGACTATGTCATTTTATGTTTATATGTTGATGACATGCTCATTATTGGGAGTAATGATGACATGATTAAATCTACTAAGAATATGTTGAAGTTTAAGTTTGACATGAAAGACATGGGTCTTGCAGATGTCATTTTGGGAATTAAAATCTCAAGGGTTTCTAATGGATTTATTTTAAGTCAAACTCATTATATAGATTAAATTCTTGAGAAATTTAATAAAGAGGATAATACTATGTTTAAAACTCCATTAGATACTAGTATTCATCTATCGAAAAACAGAGGAGAAGGTATTTCTCAAGTTGAATATGCAAGAATAATAGGTAGTCTGATGTATTTAACAAATTGTACCAAACCAGACCTAGCCTATATAGTAAGCAAACTTAGTAGATATACGAGTAATCCGGGGACTGATCACTGGAAAGCTATCGTAAGAGTACTTAGGTATCTTCGATATACTCGTAATTACGGACTGCATTATACTAGGTATCTAGAAGTATTAGAAGGATTTAGTGATACTAACTGAATATCAGATGTAAAATATTCAAAATCTACTAGCGGGTATGTGTTTACACTAGCAGGTGCAACCGTATCATGGAGATCTTCTAAACAGATAGTAATTGCTAGATCTACAATGAAATCTGAATTCATTGCATTAGATAAATGTGGTGAAAAAGCAGAATGGCTACGCAATTCTTTAGAAGGCATTCCAAAATGGCCAAAGCCTGTGCCTATGATTTGTATACATTGCGATAATCAATCAGCTATCAGTAGGGCACAAAGTAATATGTATAATGGTAAGTCTAGACACATATGTCGTAGACATAATACCATCAAACAACTTATTTCTACTGGAGTTATCTCTATTGACTATGTCAAAGGATAACATAGCGAATCCGCTAATCAAAAGGTTAAATAGAGATCTAGTAGAAAAATCATCGAGGGAGATGGGATTAAAACCTGTAGATTGATTAGTCAATAACGAAGGAAAACCTAATCTAGTAGATTGGAGATCCCAAGATCTAGGTTCAATTGGACAACCTATTTGTTAAAGCCTAAAGATGGATCACTGTGGGGGTCATTCTCTTGAAAGGATTACCTCATTAACCATTCCTATGATGAAACAATGATGCTCGTGGGGAATAAGGTTGAGCTAGGCTCTTAATGATTCTTATGCCTCGGAAATTCGAGCAAAGTAATGCGGTTTACTCTTAATTAAGATATCATCTATGTAAGAGAGAAGTAAGGCCGCTTCAAAGGGAGCTATAAATGGTTCAACTCTTAAAAACTCTTACAAAACCAGACAGATGTTCAAGGCCAAAACGAACATAATCATGAGAACTCAACAGTGTTAGGAGAAATACTTATGTGTAGTATATGATCCTTTACACTAATGGCAGAATAATTCAAAGACATCGCGTCTACTGATCAGCTAGTAAAGTAATTATACTATTACAAGGGAAGGTTCAAAAGATAACACCTACCTATCCTGTGCTAGGTATCAATCCAATAAACTCGCTCATTAAGAGTCAAAAATGGTTTTGATGTCAAAATTTAGTAGTTTTCTTGTTTTACTGCCAATTTTCATTCATGTGGGGGATTGTTGAAAAAATAACATAACTTGCTATTTTGAGGGCACATTTTGAATGGGTCCCACGTAACGAAAGTGGAAAATATTTTGAGATTCAGATTCTACTCCGTTCATACTTCAAAAGTAGAGTGAATGAGACATTGTCTCTCAAAGGTCGCCCTTGAAGTTGGAAATTTAAAAGGAAATGAGGCTTATCCTATATGGGAAAAAGAAGCCTAGGGGTTAGTGTTTATATATAAACACTTAACTATGTATAACTAAGAATTATAAGGATAACGAATCTCTCTACACCCGCGTGCGCAGGGAGGTGCAAATCCAAGACCAATTTGGTAGAACTCCTTTGCGCCCGCACGTCCTGCGTACACGAATGTCAGCCCAAAATCATCCATGCAAGCTTGGTACGTTTTTTATTTCCTTTTGAATTTTTTGTGTAACAGTTTCACACATTTTTAAATTCAAACAAGTTGTAACATCTTTATAATAATTTCTTACTATTATGTAATTCAATTTTTGAATTGAATTGTTTAAATTCAATGGCTGTTACAAAAATTTAATAGCATAAATTGAATTCGGAAATTCAACATAGAGCTGTTGTTACATCCTCACATGGCTATAAAAAGGCACTTCATCTTCTGTTTTTGAATATTCGAAAAATCAGCACTAAGATCACTTGCTATTTTTCTCTCTTCACTCTTCGTTTATTTTTTTCTGATCGAGCTCTTTGTTGTGGTTCGCCAGAATTTCCATCATGTGCTTGATCGAAAATTCGTGCCCGTTGTATCCTGGAAAACAGATACCAGCAGACCTTAAGCACTTCGAGAGGCGGTAAATATGTTTTAAAGAGATTGTTTTGTGCAAGCCTTGGGCTCTATTTTTATTTTCATTTTTTTTGTTTCATCTCTCTTCTGGTTTCTCTTTCTATTATTTAATTTGAAATTTCCAGTGGCTGGTTTCGTTGGTTGTCTCACTGTTTCTATTTTGTTACATTTACTCCACAAATATCACCCACATATTATTTAACAACCATTTACTCAAATATGCCCAAAATCAAAAAATCCAAAAATAAAGAAAAATGCCATGGGTGACCCAAAGTTTAATTCATCAACAAAATTCGCCATGGTTTACAAAGAAATGTATTATCATAAACTCTTATACCAATTACTGTAATAAATTTAAGCTTTATGTCTTTAATCTTGTATTTTTAATTAAACACATGCATTGAGTAAAAATTCAAAATTTACCTTGATTAGCCATGAATCTCAGCTTGTGGACTTGTTAAGAAGATTCTGTCAGAAAATTTTTAAAATAAATGTGTCTTATGGTAAAGACATGTTCTATTAATTGTGCCTTATAGAAAATATATCTTTCACTAAAGACATGTCTAATTAAATGATGTTTTATTGTAAGGACATATCCATTTAATTGTGTTTTGTAGAAAATGTATCTTTTTACTAAATGATATAACTTTTCATGGCAACATTTCACTTAGAGATGCATAATTTCATGGTGACATTTCATTTGAAATGGTGATGATTCAATTTGGACCATTGATTAAAATCAAATCTAGATCCAATGACCATGAATGAAGGGGTATCATGAAAGATGACAACCTAAATGAGGGAGCACAAGTATATCTATAAATAGGGGTCATGTGTAAGCCGTTTAGACATGAAATAAATGATCCTACACCACTCTTTTCTTAGCATTCTTTTCTAGTACGAATTTCAACACAAAACACCCATTTCTTTTGTGCGTTCACATTCAAATATATTATTTTCTGCAGGAACAATATATTGTTTCTTGGCAGGCTTGCAACATTCAAAAGTATTCTGGTTTGCTTTCATCGATGCACAACGCAAGCAAACAAACAAGCGCTTCATTGTATCTTAGAGCCATATTTGCTTAACCCATGTGTATCACTCAATTGGTGGGGGTAAATAACGTCTTAAGGAAAACTACATTTGTAACGGGACTTGAAGCACACAAAATTTCTACAGTTTCTTTCAACATACAGAGTTAGTTGTAAACACATTACTTTACTTAATAAAGTTCCACCATTATTGTTGTATTTCTCTACATTTGCCATTCCCCACAAATTTTACCATCAACAATCTTAAGACGTTATTTCTGCAACAATGGCATCAAGTTCATCTCTTTGACAATTCGCAGTAGATTTTGTCAAATTGGAGCGGTTCGATGGTGGCAACTTTATTCGTTGGCAGAAAAAGTTGCATTTTTTGTTGACAAGCCTCAATGTAGTCTATGTTCTCACAACACCAAAGCATCAAGAACGTGAGGATGAGACATTAGGGGAAACCAGAGTGTGACATAAGTGGGAGCAAGATGACTACGTGTGTAAGGGACACATTTGCAATGTCATGTCTGATACTTTGTTTGATCAATATCACAACAAACCTACAGCAAGAGAGATATGAGACTCATTAGAGGCTAAATACATGATGGAAGATGCCACAAGTAAAAAATTCTTGGCTTTTTAATTTTTTAATTATAGAATGGTTGGTAATAGACTTATGGTTGAACAATATAATGAGATTTTGCATAATCTTGATCAATTCAACCAACATAACATGAAAATGGATAAGTCCATTATTGTCTTTTCAATTATTGGTAAACTTCCTCTTTCTTGGAAAGACTATAAGAAAAGTCTTAAACATAACAAAGAGGAAATTAGTCTTGATGGCTTAGGCCAAAGTCTTCATATTGAAGAGGAACTCAAGCTTAATAGTTTTGAGGATCAGACTACTACGTTCTCTAAAATTAATATTGTAGAGGAAGGGAAGGATTTTAAGCATTCTAATCACCCTAAGAATAATCAAAAGAGAAAGATTGATTCCACAGAGAATTAAAACAATAAGAAGAAAAAGAAGGGTACATACCACCATTGCGGAAAACCTAGTCATTTCAAAAGAGATTGTTGACTTCTGAAGAAACAAAAGGAAGTTTCGAACACAAATTTTGTGGCCATGATATCTGAGATTAATGTTCTTGAAGATGATAATGCATGGTGGATAGATTCTGGTGCAACCAAGCATGTATGCAAGGATCGTTGCCTTTTCTAATCTTATAAAGCAATGAATGATGGAAGTGGTCTTTACATGGGAAATTCCTCCACTGCAATAGTTAAAGGAAAATGCTATGTGCAACTAGAGTTTACTTCTAGAAAAACTTTAACTCTTACTGATGTTTATCATGTTCCCGAAGTTAGGAAAAACCTTGTATCTGGTAGTTTTCTTAATAAGTTTGGCTTCAAACTTGTTTTTGAGTCAAACAAATTTATATTATCTAAGGGTGGTACCTTTGTTGGGAAATGATACATGTATGAAGGAATGTTTAAATTCAATATCAATAATATGAATGTTTTTTCTGCTTATATGGTTGATTCATTATCTTTGTGGCATAATCGTTTAGGACATGTAAATATTAAAAGATTGCATGATATGGCTAATTTAGAGCTAATTCCTATGCATGAAAAGTGTAAAGTATGTGCACAAACTAAAATCACAAGATCTCATTTTCTAAAAATTGAAAAAACATTTTGTTTATTGCATTTAATTCATAGCGATGTGTGTGATATGCATAGTAATCCTAAAGGCGGTAAAAAATATTTTGTAACATTTATTTGATGATTTTTCAAAATATTGCTATGTGTATTTATTACATTCTAAAGATCAAATGTTAGAAAAATTTAAAACTTATAAAAATAAAGTTGAGAATTTTTGTGACACTAAAATTAAATGCCTTAGAAGTAATAAAGGAGGTGAATATGCTTTTTCTAAATTTTGTGAATCTGTTGGTATTGTACATGAAACTAGCACTGAATATACTCCACAACAAAATGGCGTAGCTGAAATGAAAAATAGGACATTAATAGAAATTGTTAATGCTATGCTTTTTAATGTTGGGTTTGGTAAAGGTTTTTGGGGTGAAGCTATTTTAACTGCATGTCATATCTTAAATAGAGTGTCTAATAAGAAAACAAAGGTGACCTCATATGAATTATGAAAAAAAAGAAAGCCTAATCTTTCTTATCTAAGAGTTTGGGATTGTCGAGCCATTGTAAGACTACCAAAACCTAAGATAAAGAAATTAGAGAAATGGGCCACAAGTGGTTGGATTTTTAATCTTAGTGGAGGAGCTATTTCATGGGGCTCAAAGAAGCAAACTTGTATAGCAGACTCCACCATGGCTGCAGAATTTGTAGCTTTGGCTTCATGTTGCAAGGAAGCTGAATGGTTAAGGAATTTGCTTATAGAAATTCCTATTTGGCCTAAACTAATGACTCCTGTATCTATTCACTATGATGGTGAGGCAACTTTATCAAGAGCATATAGTCAAATCTATAATGGAAAGTCTAGGCACCTTGGTCTAAGATATAGTTATGTAAGACAATTACTTACAGATAGAGTAATCCCAATTGACTTTATGAAATCATGCCAAAATTTGACAGACCCCATAACTAAAGGCCTTGCAAGGGATATAGTATTTGAAACTTATAAGGGGATGGGATTGAAGCCAGCATTATCTTATCACCAATGATGAAAACTCAACCCAACACTTGAAATATCAAGATCTTGGGTTCAATGAGCAAAAATACATCATATGCTGTGATAGCAAGCACTATAACAATTTTAGATGTGTCCCAAAGGTTAGTGCTTGATACATGTAACATATGGGAAAGGTTAAGCTACTTAGTTTTTAATGGACTTATAAATGTTTTAGTTACAGAGACATTCCAGATAAGTCTACCTATGTGAGTGTAGGAGGTGGTGCCGCTTCCTATGTAACTTTACTGGTTACTAAAGCGCTCATGAAAACAGGATATAGACAAAGGGCCAATCCACGTGTCGGCTAAGGAATACTTGAGAATTTAAAAACTTATGTTTGAGATATATCCAATTAGTCGATTAAGGTCGCTGGTTCAAAGCTTGCTTACCATGCCACCTTGATTAACTTTGATGAATTGTCACTAAGTGAAGGTTCAAGTCCAAAAGACACCTTCATCTATGCATAAGTTTTCCAAGCTTGTGCAAAATAATTTTTCAAAATTCATTTATTTTGAAAATGGTGGGGGATTGTTGGAAAATTTTCAAAATAAATGTGTCTTATAGTAACGACATGTCCTATTAATTGTGCCTTATAGAAAATGTATCTTTCACTAAAGACATGTCTAATTAAATGATGTCTTATTGTAAGGACATGTCCATTTAATTGTGTCTTGTAGAAAAAATATCTTTTTACTAAATGATATAGCTTTTCATGACAATATTTCACTTAGAGATGCATAATTTCATGGTGACATTTCATTTGAAATGGTGATGATTCAATTTAGACCATTGATTAAAATCAAATCTAGATCTAATGGCCATGAATGAAGGGGTATCATGAAAGATGACAACCCAAATGAGGGGGCACAAGTATATATATAAATAGGGGTCATGTTTAAGCCATTTAGATATGAAATAAATGATCCTACACCACTCTTTTCTTAGAATTCTTTTCTAGTACGAATTTCAACACAAAACACCCATTTCTTTTGTGCATTCACATTCCAATAAATTGTTTTCTGCAGGAACAATATATTGTTTCTTGGCAGACTTGCAACATTCAAAAGTATTTTGGTTTGCTTTCGTCGATGCACAACGCAAGCAAACAAACAAGCGCTTTATTGTATCTTGGAGGCATATTTGCTTAATCCATGTGCATCACTCAATTGATGGGGGCAAATAACGTCTTAAGGAAAGCGACATTTCTAACGTACCTTAAAGCACACAAAATTTCTGTAGTTTCTTTCAACATACAAAGTTAGTTGTAAACACATTACTTTACATAATAAAGTTCCACCATTATTATTGTATTTCTCTACATTTGTCATTTCCCACAAATTTTATTACCAACAGATTCTACAGGTTGCCATTAACTGAATCCAAACCATTGCAACTTGTTGCCTTTCCTCAACCCATGATATGAATGATTTGCACAGCCACTGCACACACACAAACGGTAGAGTAAGGGAGACACTCATAGTCATGGCCCATATCTATGAACAGTAAATTTCAAACAGGTTCCAATCACTTAATATTGTAACTGAGTGCAGAAACTCTCGCATGTTAATACAAAATTACTCATTTAATTATGGGCTAAAATAATATAATTAAATATTATATTTATCCATAATATATTATATCGTGTATGATAAAAATAGATTTATTAATATAATATTTAAATATTTAATAAATGAGTCTGTTAAAATTATACGTTAATATTAGTAATGTATTAATTTGATAAAATATAAAACAATTAGAATAATTTATGTCAATTCATAAAATATGAGAAATAAATCTAATTATCTCAATTAAAAGGTGGTGTTTTCCCACATAAAGTAGTTTTATCAAAGAAAACCGTTACGATGCATTCGAGGTGTTGCACTAGATTTTATAAAATCGAATGGAGTAGGGTATACTATATATGATATATATAGTATTAGGTGTGTTAATTAATCTAAAAGTAAAAATATCACTAGCGCCTATTGCCCACTAACTGTGACAATCCGAGAGGGAGCCGAGTACAATTGCCCAAAATTTTCGCCTAATAAACCTTATTTAACCTGAACATGAGTTTTATAAGTAAGACTTTATTTAAAACTAAGACTTTATTTGGTATTAAGGCCAATCAACTAACTTATAGTATTAAAATATTTGATAAATATTAAATTTTATAACTTAGATGATAAAATTTGTATGACGTAACTTAGTATATTTTTATTATTTTTATCAAAATTATTATTTAAAAATTTTATTTATCATTTACTATTAATTTTTATTTTTATAATTATAAATTTTCACAATAATATTTAAAAATTATCGTATTTTAATACCAAAAATAACTTAAGAACACATATTAAAAAAAAAAAAAGCTTAAGAACAGTCCAACTTACGTTTCAGCCTGCCAACCACGATGGATTGGTTTAAAAAATAATATAATTAATGACTCAATCGATTCAAAAGTCAGAATTCTTGCTGACTTGGTCTTGGTGGAAATTTAAAAGAAGTTTCACATCAACTTCATTAATTTAAAAAATATTATTGTTAATATTATTTGTAGTTTCTGTAGCTTATATATGTCGCAAATATTAAGCATCCTTGGAGGCAAAGACAAAAATAAAGCACTGAAGATCAAATAATCATGAGTACTGCAAGCCATGAGATGAGAGAGACCCTTCCCCGTACGAATCTAAACAGAAGCCTGAAATTCATGGAGAATATGGCCTAAAATCTCAAGTTCATCAATATGAAGCCTCTGCCACTCGTACTGATGAACTTCTTGCACCGAATGATGAATCTCCATCTACTGAAGATCAGCACACTCATCCACTAACTGGGCCACAAGCAGAACCTCCATCAGAAGCTCCGCAGCAGCAACCAAAGGAATATTCGTTTGCGGTGGAGTTTTCAGGTTGGTCCTTTAAAGAAAGTTCACAGAACAATATGGTCGATATTTTTAACTCTTCACAAATTCGGCAAAACAATCAAACTACTCCAATTTGGCCAAGTCAGCCCGAATCAAACCCAGTCCAAGGGAATGCTCGTTCTTGGTGGCGGCTAGGGGTGGGCAAAATTGGGTTCGGGTCGCGTTCGGGTCAATACAATCGGGTTTCGGGTTGTTCAGGTTAGACAAGAATCAATCCGAATACAACTCGAATTAATGATCCGACCCGAACATAATTCGGGTCGGGTCATTAATTCGGGTTGTATTCGGGGTTGGATTTAAAACGGGTAGGATTGAGTTCGGGTCAATTTAGGTCAATTTGGGTCGGTTGAAATCGGGTCAATTCGGGTCAGTACGGGTCAATTCGGGATCAATTCGGGTCGGTTGAAATCGGGTCAATTCAGGTCGGGTCAATTCAGGTCAGTTCGGGTCTACTGTTTTGTGTTTGTGGAGTGTTAGGTTTTTTTTTTGAGAACCCGATCGAGTATTTGAATCGAGTCGGGTTTGACCCGAACCGATTACAACCTGATCGGGTTTGTAAATTTTAAACCGATTACAACCCGATCGGGTTTGTAAATTTCAAACTGATCGGGTTTCGATCCCAACCCGAACCCTAAATTTATCGGGTCGGGTCGGGTAAAATGCCCACCCCTAGTGGCGGTGAATCACTTTGTCTTTGTTGGAAAACGTAACTAAGCTTTTTATTTAATCTATTGAATGAATAAACCAAGAGAGTATTTTAGCCTATTATTATTATTTTAGCAGCATATTTCATCCTAATTAGTCTTTTTTTTTTTTTTGCTAAACCATCCTAATTAGTCTTTACAACTGTTCATTAATTTGGAAGTTTTCAACTCTGTTTTATCTTATAGTCTTAAAAAGTTTTCAATTTTTAAAGAGCGGAACCGCACACAAAGCAACGCCCAACCTTTTGAAAATTATGAAACGTAAGGTAAAACTAAAACATTTTCAAGGAAACCCCCAACTTGTGATATATTTCAACAATCCCCAAACTAAGGTCGGTCAAGCTTTTGGACTACAGCAGTTTGAGGCAATGCAAGGTTGGAAGGACTGCCCTGGCTATATAATTATTCAGTTTTAAAATATGTGAGATCAATTCGGATAAATAGATGTGTAACTTCATTGCAGGAATGAGCTGAAAGGCATGCGATGGCGAGAGTTGCACTGAAGCCATTGATGATGTTGCTGGTGTCCAAGGAACAAGAGAGGAAGTAAACGCAACTATGGATTCATAAGCTTTTTTGGTAAGTTAAGGGACTGGATGTCTTATTTTTTTGTTAAAGAATGCTGAGGCACGGATGTCCTCGTAAAATTTCATGCGGACATACATTTACAACATTGTAAACAACATTTAAAAATACTACAAATAATATTTACAATGCTGTAAACGTGCTTTTTTTCCCCAATTTGTCAAATTTATTAACTTATGCAGTCCAATGCTGAAATGGCAGTGGTGAAGTTGTAGCTGAGATCAAGGAAAATGATGGAATGGCAAACATTACGAAAGACGTGAGTGAATTGGAATTTCAAAATTAATTTCGATTGACAATATATGTACAGACATGCCATTAATATTTAATAATTAGCTTGTTTTGTAATGTTAAATCGGACTTATCCATAGCTGACAATAAGGACTTTTGTACTATTGATAAAGCCTACTCAAGCAATTGTTTATGCACGCCCACTCTGTAAGATGCTTGTCCATGAACCCTGGATAGAAATCACGGCAACTTGCAGTGTATGCATATATATTGCTGTTACGCCATATTCATTTCTATCAGCTAGCTACTACATTCTTGCACGTGTGGTGTTATACAATAATACCGGGTCCTTTCTATTGAGGGTCATTTCTATTGAGTTTTCTTACATGTCAAGGCACAGAAAGAGCCAACTATGACAAGTAACAGAAGTTTGCAAGCCTCACCAGCATCCTGAAATCAATAAACATAAATGTGGCCCAAGAAATATAGGGAGGCAGTGCGTAACGATCGAAAGAAATGTTTGTTCTTATATGACCCCAACAATATTGATCCCCCAACACCGAGAGGGAAATAATAAAAACCTTAGAATAATGTACGCCATTTATATGGTCAATTGAATTATTACTGCAGATGGCACCTCAAAATTCAAAATTATACACAATTCCATTAGCAGAAGAGCATTACAGAAAATGGCTTATGTTTCAATTGAAAATTATACACAATTCAATTGAATTATTGTTACATTTATGTTTCCAGCCAGTACGTTCCCCAGCTCAAATTCAGTAAAATGATATTCTAACTTTTCCCAGCAATGCGCCAACTCAACGGGGATCAAACCCAAATGAAATCCCTCCGACACTACCGATGCCGCTGCCTGTACCAAGCACTTCAGTATCAAGCCAAGGCTCAAATCCGATACAAGGTAAAGCCGGCTTCCGGTGGCTCAAGAAATTTTTAGGCCTCAGCCGAAAACATTGAACTTTGAAAAAGTTCAACTCAAATGTCAATTTAAAAGAAAAAAAATAAGGGCCTTAATTTAAATTTTGTTTAATTGTATCAGTTATTACTGTTTCTCCAATAATAACTTTTTAATTTAAAGCAGTTGGTGCTGGCAACGAATTGCGAAAATGCTTCGACGTGCATTGAATTATTCTAAGTTGTTGAGCAGGCAGCAGGTGTTGGCGGTCAGGGATTTAAAATTATTTTAAAGTTCAGACTTTTTTAACAACTTATTAATGGGATATATTGAATATTATCAGCTTATAAAGACAATGACAAGGTGTATTTAATTAGTACCAATGTTCCATGATGCTACTAGTTGCACTTGCATTTTCATTTCTATTTTCCACCGATGGAGCCGCAAGACCAGGGACCTTTCATTTTTATATGAAAGACTTTGCTTTGACTTGTTCAAAAAAATAATAATATAAAAAATTGAATATATTCATAGTTCTAAAGTGTTCATATTTTTTTCGTACCTGCAATTAGTCCTTTTAAGCTAACCTGTCTCGTCAGAGGCAAAGAATGGTGAAGAGCCAATTATGAGAAGTCCTGAATCAGATCCTTGTCCCCGTATACGAGCCAGAAACATTCTGAAATTCAATCTCAGCAAGAATATATACCGTAAACACTCATATTGATGAACGCATCAAGCAATCGTAAATTCTTATCCAGTTATGACTATGGGCAAACGCATCAATTTCTGGAACAAGAATTGGATGGGTTTGTAAAAGGGAGCTGGTTGTTCACAGCGCGTCGAGAGTACGTTTGCCGAATTTTGAATCATTTCCTGACCTAAACTAATTCAGAGCAAGGCTTTCAGTGAAAGCCGTGCACTCAAGGAAATTTTGTCCTCAGCCAACAATTTTAAACTAACATTTTGGTTTTAAGTATCCCCTGTTCACTATCCAATGTGAACAGGTATTAGATTAATTCTGTATGAATTAAAAAAAAAAATCAGAACTGTTGAATATTTCTATTTACATTATCCTAAGCTTTCCAAGCCCTCTCTGTTTTTGGCAATTATGTATGTATAACAAGTATATAATTTGAGCTTTTAATTGTTACTTGAATAATTAATGTGAGTGTAACCTTCAAATGATAGCCCAGTAATTAATTTAGCTTTTGTCATAGAAATAATATTTAATGTTCAATTTTAAGGGATACATTCAATTTGAGAGAGAAGGTTTCTAAAGTGAGCTAAGAAATTGAAATAGAAATCAAATTTAGCATCTCCAATTCTCCATTGAACCAATCCATTTACATTTGATCTGTGGATTAGGATCATTTGCTAGGTTTTGTCTCTCTTAGCCTCTCCTATTCTTCTAAATCTAGTAAAAAACAAAAACCTAGTTTAGTTCCAAATAAATGGAAAAGATTGGCTAACTTCATGTTCTCTCCCATTGAAATTGATGCTTGCCCATGTGATTGAACCCTTGAATAAACCCAATCCCTTTCTAAAACTTCACGATCTTGTGGTGGAGATCATACCCATTCTCCATACATGATTGAGCTTCTTTAATTGTACCACACAAATGGATGGTCATTTTCAACATAAGAAATTTAAAATTCAATCTTGACTACTTATTTTACAAAAAAAAAAAACTGGGAGAGGATCTGTTTCACTCTAGCTAGGAGCTACTCCTCTCAAAGTGAAAAGCAAATTCCTCCAAGTACAAATCAGCCTTCAATGTAACTTCCAATAAAGATTTTGTTGTACTGGTAATTCCTATTAGTCAAACAATTGATTATACACGCTCACTCTTCCTGACTCTGCAAGAGATCATTGCTTGCACAAGAACGCGTGTTCTCAGTCTTCATTTTATCTGGACAGATTTTTAATGGCTACTTGTAGTGTATGCATATAATATTTCGCTGCTAGATTTTATGCATTTCTTCCCGGAAATTGCCTCTGTTCGTGGACCTAATACATTCTCTCAAGGATCTGTAGCCTATACAATAATATATATCTTCTTTAAAATGTGTTTTCTCAGAAGCAAAGACACAGAAAGAGCCAATTGTGACAAATTCTGAAGCAGCTGTTTCCGAGCCTGAAATCAAAACAGAATATGATATAAAATCTCGTGAATACCAACATGAAAAAGAACAATTACTACATGATCAACAAGATCAACTACAACAGATCCTGCCACCAGAGTCACAACAAGAGGCACAATCACCGCCACCACCAGAAGCTCAGCAGCAACCAACACGGAATTTGACCAGGCTTGATGGGGACAAGCCCGAGCGTAAACGGGGCTCTCCAGGCTGTACAATTTGGAACCTGACTACCAAAAACAATAAACCTTTCCCGCTTATGAACCTGAATACAAGGTAACAACAGCTCTTGTCTTTCCTTCTAAAACTTCATTGGTATTGAGTTGATAATTAAAATGTGTAAATTCTTTACTTTTGTTGCTTAGATTTTTTTTTTTTTTTTTTACTAGTTGAACTGCTAAAACACAGCTCTTTTTAAGTTGTTCAATATTAAATCATCCTCGAAAATGCACTTACGTGTCCACAATCTAATTAATAAAATGTTATTAGTGACTAAAATAATAATTTTGTGATTAAAGGCAAATAGTTATCGAAGAGCTATTTATTTTGGTGTTTTTGAAAAGTTAACTTTGAATATAATTAGATGTTTTTGAACGACCAAGAAAAAAATATTTTTTTACTGAATAGTTTTAGTTGCCAAATGATCTCCGAATGCGAATATAAATTCTCTTTAGAGAAAAGGAAAAAATATATATATATACACACACACACACATATGGTAATCTTACTGAATTTGGATCCAGTGTGAAGCAGGATTGGAACACCAAATCTCTTATACCACTCTCAAGAAACTTTATCAGTTAAAATAACTAGCATCCACTAATAAAAAGTCTTCTGCTAGTTTTTATAATTTTTCGGTGTGCAAGTTACCTTCTTTGCGTGCATAATTATGGAATATGCCCAGCTCCTTAATGTCGATGAGCAATAATTTTCTCATAGATAAAAGAGGAGCCAAATGTAACAAGCGCTCGAAAGCCTAACCAGCTTACAGAAGATGACGTAAAACCTCAAGAATATACTAACATCAAGCAACGCAAGAAACCACGCACAGGCGCTCATAGTATTAATGAGCTCTCTTCACCAACTTATTCTGAATCTACTGTCTATGTCGAAAAAAACCAGTGCGAACCTGGGACAGATGAGCGAAAAGATGAAGCATATGAGCAGTCGCAACAAGATGAGGCACAAACAGCATCAGCGGCTCAGCAGCGGTCAACTCAATTTCCACAAGAAACTAACCTGACCACTTCTGTATTATCCCAGCTACAAGAAACAGATTCATATGCCACAGAAGTGACAAAGTTGTGCAGGTTGCTAGATGTGCCAATGGCCAAAGTCCGAGAAAAAGTGGCAGCTTTGTCCTTCAGACGAGGTTCACAGCGCATGAAGGATATGACTACTAGTGTCGTACCTTCCCATGATAAGAGTAATATCTCCCAAACCTTTGATCATAGCATCCAGTCAGTACAGTCCCCATCAGAAATTAATAAGCAAAACAATCAAATATCTGTTATTAACGATCTAAGTTATCAGCCAGCAGGATCAAACCCACAACAACTCCCGCAAACAGTTTCATCACCGTCTATACCAACTAGTTCAGAGCCGACGACCCAAGGCTCAAACACTATTCCGAAGCTTCAGAAGTTTTTAGGCCTTTGCAAAAAATTTTAAATTAAACATTTTTATTTGTAAGTCTAACTAATTAAAGAATCTGTATCCTCTCCTTAATTTTGTCCATCTTTGATTATTAAAGATCTAATGATGACATATGCAAACATGTTGTCAAATATTTGAAAACCAACAATTGATCGAAGATATGAGAGTGAAAACAAGGAGAGGATCCTGATTCAAAAACAAAAAATGAGTTATATGTATTAGATGTTACAAATTCACAATATTATTTAGATTATAACAAACCATGTTCTCATGAATATTATAAAAAAATGTGAACTTCTTGAATTATAATGTATCCTTAATTTCTGATACCATCCTCTATGTCTCAAGAATATTTCTAGACCAATGGTAGTGGCAGGTTTTAGCTAGCTTAGAATCAATAATTTTGACAAAGTCAAAGTAAACCCGTTGGAATTATATGTCGCTGTACCGGTTGTACAAGTATTATAATGCTCACGTGTTGATCTTCCTATAATTCATATGCTAATCCGATTTTATAGTTTCGTTTCCAAGTTCTACGTATAAATATTTTGCTCCCTTCATTTCTTTCTGCAAGTTGTTTTTAACAATAGCAAGGATATAAAGTGAAGACTGAAAAGCATATAATAATGGCACGTCCTCATCAAACCAGCTTTTGTAAATGACCAGCCAAAAAACCAAGCCTCAAATCAAAGCTCAACAACAACAGTTGCAACTATCTCAATCACAAAAACTAGCCAAACCACCACCAGTAGCTCAGCAGCGGAAACGGACCCAGACTTGTTTCTCTCAACGATTCCGGACCAAAAAGTGCTTCGCCGCGGCCAAGATCCAGACTTGTTTTCAGAGCCAATTTACACATAGAAATGAAGAAAAAAAATTAAATTGTTGTATGGATGATTGGATTCAATAATCAGGGTAAACTGGACTTGTTTTCTTCATAGATCAATATTTTTTTTATACCTTTTAAATTAACTATGAAATGGATGATTAGATAAATTTGTTCTTTTAACCTCTAAGATGCCTTTCATTAATAATAATTTATTGAAGAACAACGATGAACTTATAAAGAAGTCAACACTCAAAAACATTATATTCTTGCGGATTCGTAAACGTGATCCCCATCAGGTTAGGCTAGGAGAAAACTTGTACGTGCTTTATTATACCAATAGTGCAAACTGATCTAATCTTTATTTGGGTTGACCATTAAAATATATGTCACTGGTTTTTCAGCTATATAAAGAGAATTTCCAAAAAGTTTTATAAAAACTGCGGAACCTACTTTGGCAGAAACTGGCCTTTTAAAATTTATATTTAGTTCCTTCTAAAAACATGCCAATTAAAAATACTTCCCGACTCACGCCCAAAAATGCATTTTCAACATATTAACAACTAAACATGCCAATTGAAACTGTGTTTTAAAAAAAACTTTCAGAAAATCAACAGAAATTTTGACTAAGTTCTTATTATTTTTGTAAAAAACAAAAACCTTAATTTTCAAAAAAATTTCCTCCAAACTCTTTTGTCCTGAATGATAATAAGGACTGTTTTTTATTAATATTTTAAATATAATTTATACTTTCATTAATTAGGCTAGACTTCTAAACCCGAAAACTAAATAAAAGTAAAGAAGTTAAATTACTTACTTGATAAAGGTGGGCTAGTCGTTGTCTAAAGAATTACTAAGTACTTATGAATTAAGAACATTTTATTACTTTTGTTTTTTAGTACAAAGTATTGACTTCAGCTACACCTTACACACACTTCACTCTTTTCTCGTCATGCTCTTGACTTGATTTGAGAGTCTTATATATACAACTAAGGACCTGTGACAATTATTGACATAATTTATGACTTTATGTACAAAAGACAAAAATTTAAATTTATTTGGCGGAAAGCCAACGATTAATTAAAAAGATAAAAAGTTAAAGATTGACTAACTACTGTTATTTTGTAGTGACTCACTATCAATAAATAGTTATTGGCTATTATTTTTTATGTTGACTCAACGTTGGTAACAAAAAATAAAATAAAAAAGATATCTTCACAATTTTTTTCTTATCAAGTAGTGAGTAAAGGAAGGTCATTTGTAAAAACACGTGACTCTGACTACTTTATCTTCTCACTAATACTAATTGTCTATTGCTGACTAATTGTCCATGACATTTTCATGTTGTCTGCTTCTTCATTTCTGAAATCATTTCACCATTTAGCTTCTCATTGAGCCAATTCCTGTTGTTTTTGAGCTCGGATTTTTGCTTTTGACTTCTTTAGAGTAGTGCTCAACCAAATTTATATATTTGGTTTTGGTGAAGAATGGTAATTTTGAGAGTAGATGCTTTGAATAGATTTTTTTGGTTGCATCTTCAGCGATCAAGATATATTCTTCAAACTCAAAATGACTCCATTGGAACTGTCTGCCTATTACTTTACTAGTCCAATGTTTAAGCTATTCTTCTATACTGAATTGTTTACAGAGCCAAGGAAATTTTGTTCCATAAAGCGAAGGTCTAAATTTATGAAATATGACTACTATTTTATGCTGGGCTAGTATAGTTCCTGACTCATTCCACTCTAGTTGTTTACTGTCTATGATTAATTCTACAAATGAGTTATTTGTATTGGTAAAAGTGTTTAAGACAACGGTGGCTAATTTTCTACCAAATGGATCTATTTGGTCTCGGTTTGAAAATACTACTTGACCTAATAAACCATAGTCTAATGATAAGGTTGGTTTTAAAACTATTTTTTCATTTTTGTATTGATTTTCTAGGGGTTCATATTTGGCTAAATTTATACAAATCGATGATATACAATAAACAAGGTGGCATTGGCGGACAAATCTTTTTAAAGGAACTAATATACACAAGGGATCTTCCTTAGGGCAATTTACATTCTCAGTTTTATACTGAGTTTTTCATATGATAATTAAACCATTAATATTTATTTATGATATAACTGGATCAATTAAGAATTTTATAATATATGTTTATTTATTTGTATCTATTTTTGCTGCTTCTTATCTAATTTTTTGAATTAGATGCGTTGGAAGTGGATATTCTCTCTTTAGAAAAAGAGAAAATTTTCATTTCTCAAGTTCATCCCATTTCTTTTTTTATTGTTTGTTTATTCCGTCTATTATGATGCTAAGTATCTAAAGTATGACTTTTGTTTTGAAGCGTGATCTCTCTAATTAATTCTATATCAACACTTTCTAATATAATTATTCTCTATCCACATGCATTTACTTCATTGTCCAAATGATATATCTATACTCTTCTTTTTATATCTCGGACAATCCTCTTCATTTGTCTGACCTTGACTTCCCAAAGTTACCAACGAGAATAGAACGATTTAAATTGAAAGTTATGCGTACTAAATTATTACTTTCATGCAACAATGAATTTGTAATGATTGCTAATGTTGGATAAAAAATGGCTTTATTAGTTTTTTTTTTTTTAAGCCCGCCCTTGACAGAATATCTGTCGGTTTATGTCAATACACTGATAGTCTGATTTATGTACAAAATATTCACTAAACCAGGATAAAAATTCACTCCAAAATTACCAAGATTTGAGTGAATTTTTATCAGAACTTTATCAGCGTTTATTTCTCCAATTATTTTTCATAACTTATTCTATTTCCATTTAAATCTTAAAAAAAATAATAATACAAACCTATTAAATAGAATAAAGTAAAATATGAGACCGTGCAAGGCAGCATCACTTTGTACTCAAAAGAGGATTTCACCTGCATGCATTCATTTGGCATTTGCCATGCATGAAGAAAAAGTCAACTCTGTGAGCTTAGAAATATAAATGTATTCCAATTTCAAAATTGAAGCCAATTTTTCAACAATTAATTAGTTTTGGTGTGTAAGAAATTGCATGTATTCCAATGCTTTATCGACTGATACTAATTTTTTGAATGCTTAAGTTAACCGAAGTACATGAGCAGATGATGATGAGCTTATATTATTGGATGCATTTTCATGTTGCAGCTCTAGTAACTGCTGTCTTCCCAGGTTTGCTGAGCTTGTCAATCATGGCTATCCCTCTAAGTGCTTTGGTCATCACTTGCATACACAATCACCTTTATGATTTCATCAAGGGTGAAAGCCTATTTAGTTCATGTATTTTAAGATTAATATCTATTTAGTACCTATATTTTTAAAAATACCTCGAAATATTCCTGCCGTTAAAGTATTGATACTCCTACCGTTACTTTTTATTTCTTTTAACTTACTTTTACAATATTACCCTTTTATAATAATTTTTTGTTTGGATATTAATAAAAAAAATAATTAAATTACTAATTTAACCCTAAAAATGAAAAATTATATTAATTTTTAATTGTCAAAAACTAAATTGTTACTTTTTCTTTCTTTTGGCTTACTTTTACAATATTACCCTTTTATAATAATTTTTTGTTTGGACATTAATAAAAAGAAATAATTAAATTACTAATTTAACCCTAAAAATAAAAAATTATATTAATTTTTAATTGTCAAAAATAGTATGCAAACTACCAAGTGTGTAAATGGTGCTTGCAAAAAATTTAATATAATTTTTTTTATTTTCTAGGTTAAAATAAGACAAAAGAAATAAAAATTAACGGTATGGGTATTAATATTTTAACGGCAGGGATGTTATTTTTAAAAAATACAATAACTAAACGGACACTAATGTTAAAATATAAAAACTAAATGAAACTTTATCCTTTCATCAACGACAATACATAATACATATGTAGCCTGTGGGACTCGTGGTATTCGATGAACCTACATAGAATAAACTGCTTCATTGGGATGCCACTGATTATGTCATGCACATGCAGAACAAGGCAGCGGAACATGTTTGATCTTCCTCAGCCTCCGAAACCCAACTGCGTCCCTCACTTCTTTTGTGAATGCTGTGCTCTATGTCAAGAATACAGGGAGCTTAAATCTAGAGGCTGGGATCCTTTTGTTGGTATGTGATTTGTATTATTATTTCATTCTAAAGTTGTGAGCAACACCCTTGAAAGTTTTAAAATAATGAATAAAATGCTCCGCACTTGTTCTCTCTTGTATATATAGGTTGGCAGGGAAACAGAACGAGGAACAGGAACCAGCAGCAACAACCATGACGCCCCCAGTGACCGAGAAAGTACATGCGCTTTAAAGATAAAATGTCATTGAATCAAAAACCTGTAATGTTTGCCATTGAATTTATTCAGGCACTTTGGATAAAGCATGCCTGCATCAAATTAAGGATGTAATTCAATGCTGTGAAAGTTAACTAAATGAAGCAAACAGGATGGATCCTCATCAAATAACATCCTCTCATTTCTCAAGTTTCTTTTTAAGTTCTGTTGAAATATACAAGCACCCTTTGCGTACATTGTGGAAGCTCCTAAAAAGAATCAAGAAATTGACTAAACACTAAGGTTGCGTGAAAAATATACAAATTACACTCATACATGCTGGAGCATCAAGATATCAAAACCATACAAAAATTGCTTACCACCACTGCCTAAGTGTGTTCCGCATGGTATTCAAAAGCTCTTAACTACAAACATTCGAAGGCAACAAAAACTTAAATGTTGATGGTGGCTTCCCAGAGCCGAAGAAGTCCATTACGACCACCGCTGCATATCCTTTTTCTTTCAAGATCAGAAGCTATGCACCTTACCTGCATACCCCAGAAAAAAGCAAAAAGTTAAGAGACAGCTGCCTTTTATACAGTTTTCCATCTACTTTAACAACACAACATGATGCTATCTCGAATATTGTTACAATTAACAGACTGATTAAATTTTTCTACATATCAGGAGGAAAAATGTAGGGGAAGAGCAGGAATTATACAAGCACAAAGGAATTATCAATTATATCCATACCACAGCAACTGTCTTTTGAGGGGTTCTGTAGAGTTGCCACCCTGACATTTTGGATCCAGTGCCAGAGAATCCACCAAGTCTCTCTTGAGGTCGATGGAATAGAGACATTGAATTGTCAGCTGCTCCAATTCCTAACCAATGATCCCCAGCTTTGATTGACAATATAGCAGATGAATGAATGGTAACATTCTTCACACACTTTATGCCTCCTGCTTGCATGGCAGATAAATGATTAGAACAATCTATAAAATTACTTGATTGGGCAATAGAGCATTGAAAGCTAACAGATTAACAATGCCATCATGTGCACTGTATAGATTCAACTTCAAGATGGTTGAATTCTTTTTCTTTTTTAATATTTTCAACAAGGTTTGTCCTGTGCAGCATTACAGACAGATGGGTATTTTAGAAAGGATGGTCTCGAAAAGAAGCTCACACACTGAACAATTGCAGATATCGATTGCTTTTGAGGTATTATATTAACTGAGCTAATGTTGCTCAATGATTATGGTGGAGTCCTGATGTTTCCTGATGTTTTATATGCCCCAACCCCATTTTCATCAACAATTTGAACAAAATGAGCAGGAAACAAAAATAACAAAGTGCCAGTGCTCATAAGAATTGATGCTCTTACCATCATCATTTTCCCAAAACCGGAGTAGCCCATCACTCGAACCTGAAAGAAAGGCATCAAGTTAAGGAGTTATTTGGATAAATGTTCATTTGGCACTACAGACGATTTCTATCTGTAAAAAGACTAAAGAACCCAATGAGAACATGTTACATTCTGGCAAAAGGAACGAGTTTTTTAAGTGCCAACCTGTAATTATTCCTCTATCTGATGAGGAATATTCAACACATTGTACTGGGCCAGCATGACAAGCTAGGACAGCATCACATGTTCCTCTGGAAATAGACCACATTCTTGCTGTCCAATCATCACTACCAGTAATCACAGTGTCTCTGTCCATTCTAATTGACCTGATATGGGACATGTAAACACCAAGGCAGCTTCAGAGCTATGATTATAGAATTACCAAAGAAACAAAATAAAAAAATTGGATGCCTCCTTGGCTCACCGAATCCATTTTGTGTGCCCTAGAAACTTGTGCATTTGCCGACCAGCACGAATGTCCCAGATATTTGCAACCCTGATAAACACAAGTATTCACCGAGGTTGAGGAATACTAATTTAAAATTTGTCCCAGCTATGTAGATGTAGGTTTCAATACACATACGCATCTCTACCACCAGCAGCCAAGATCCCAGTGGAGTCATCATACTCCATGCACAGAACTGCACTTGAGCAACGACCAACTGTTGCTACACAAGTGTCAGTTCGAACATCCCACATCTTCACAGTTCCATCATGGGATGCCGTAAGGACACGTTCACCTGACAGCATCCGCACACAGCTGACCTACAGTGATAAGTGATAGGAATTATCTCATATTTTCATTTATAGACCAAAATTTAAATTTCAATAATTTGAAAATGTAACAAACAAGAACTTTTAATAGGGCAAACACAAGCAATTATTAAAGAAAAAGTACACAAGTTCTAAAACAAATCTACATGAAAACTGAAAGAAAAAGTTCACTAGGCTAATATGGGAAAAGAGAGCATATTAAAAAGCTGCCGTGTAGCTTATCTTATCCAAAGAGTGCATGCAAAAACTTAATAATCATTCAAGGGCAATGAAAGAGACAAAATGTACTAACTGATGATCTGATAGAACCTCGACATTTATCTTAAACATATCTTTTTGCTTAGAAAGTAGAAAAACAATCAGTGACCCACTGCACCCTTAGCAACTCTGCCAATGACCTTCCCCTCATACATGTGTTTTTGTGTGTGTGTGTTCTTGGCCTTTACTGAGCTGTATTTTTTTGAAAGGGGGCCTTTTCAGAGCTTAAATAAGATACTCAATTACTCATTTAAAACTTCAGGACCCGATCCACACATCAGAAATACTTCCAGGTATCCTTACTATGCAATTTGTAAATTGGTTATCCTATAAAACTTACATCATCAGATGAATAATTGGTCAAATATATTCTTACGTCTTAGACCACTGCATACTGGACGTAATTCATAAAGAATAAGAACACTGGCTAACAAAAGTAATGTTCCTTCTTTTTTTTTTTTGGTTGGGGGTTGGGGGGGGGGGGGGGAGGAGGTGAAATCGTAGTTTAAAAAACAGAGGGGTATAAGCATCTGTGGTCACAATCTTTGCTGATCCCACTCTATAACCAGTTCATATTATCAGCAATTCAGGGTTTTGAAGCACGCCGAGAAGAAACACACAAGTATTTTGGTAGCTAAATATATGTAGGGGTGTGAATTCAGTTAACAAAACGTGAATTACATAATTCCATTTCCATACTCCATTTTATTAATTCTGCAAACACCTTAGTGGTATAATGCACGTGTATAATTTAAGTAATGATGCTCGATTAAGCAAACCTGTGCATCATGGCCCTTCAGCTCTTCTAGAAGCTGAGATGTTTGCTTATCCCATACAAGAACGGACTGATCATCTGATCCTGAAACCACCTTTCCTCGATCAGAATTTATAGCTCGGACAGTTCTGCATAGAAGGATGAAAGTGGATATAACCAGAACTGCCACTTACAAGAAAGTGATTTACATTCATTTACTTCCACAGAACTATAGAAAAAGAAAAAGGAAAATTAATGTATGAGTAAAAACCTTGTATGTCCTTTCAAGGTTGCTCGAAGTTCCGAACCACGAAGACTGGGATCCCAGATCTTAACCTGCAAAGCAAATTTTGAAAATCAAACATCAGACACTTTGAACATGCACCAATTATACAATGATCTAAAAAAATTTACCCATGCAAGGTTAGAAGTTTCAATTTAGCAACCAAATCAAATACAAAACTTCTGCAAGATTCATGCTACTCTTGAGATGCAGCAGTCAGATAGATTTTATATTCTACCAAAAAGAACAAGATATATTATCAGCAAATCGCAGTCACTGATCTCCAGTTTTGCTTGAGAAGGAGGTCACAACCACTGTCCATTACCATTAATGGCTCCATTAAGCATGAAATTACAGTCAGGTTTCCAAGTAATGCATATCACTTGTGCTAAAAGTTGTTAAAAGAAAACAACCAGATATGTAACTCACCAAACAGTCAGTGCTCCCACTGATAAAGAAACCTGCATCTTCACGGTCACCCACTAGATCCCAGACCTCTCTTTTTGTAACACAATGTAAAGCTGTAATGGCACCGGCATGACCTCTAATTATGCGAATATTGGATTGAATTTTCTTCCCACCAGCAGTTGAATCTTGTTTTCGAGGAGTGCCATTCTCATTTGCAGCTAAACTCAGGAGACAACAAGAAAGGTGATGAATTAAATAGAACAGTTTGAAGGAATCCAAAATTAATAAAAGACATAGCAGAAGCCCCACCATCAGAAGTCCATTTACGGACACGACTAAAAGAGTGTGATCTTGAGCTTGCTTCCCTGCTAAACATGCTCTGTACCCAGCTCCTCCCAATACCAGAAGCCTCAGCAGGTTGCTGATCGTCATTTGTGGCATCTTTCGAAAGCGGAGATGGCATTCCATTAGACAAACTTGACTGGCCCTTTATAGATGACAATCCCCAATAACCAATACGAAGTTGTTGGATATGTGACAAAAATCCTCTGAGTTGAATCTGAAACAAATCAGAGCACAAGAAGCTTTTTAGCAATAAAATATATAACAACCAGAGCATATCTTCAGTTACATAAATTTTTTTGAATGTGAGACTGAAGTTGTAAGTAATTCTGCATTCAAACACTAGAAGAATCTTTCAAACACATATCCTCAAATGCACAAAATCTATCAACAAAGCATTTTATATCTTTCCTGCAGAGTGAACAAGCACAAACATAAAGGGGAAAAAAATTAAAAGAGAAAGGAAAAGTCTGTTTCCATGTAGACCGATGAAATCCAACCTTTCCAAGGTGAAGTAGTCTGAAAACATTATAACTGCTGCTGACAGAATCACAATGCATAACAAAAAAGTTGCTCTCACCCGTCACAGACTTTATTCTTAGACTTGCATAATAACAAAGTGTTTTAGAAGATAGAAACGCTTATGAGAAATTCCTGAGGATAATTTTCAACAATGTATGAAATCACTAGAAACTACATTCATACGAAGCAGAAATTAAATTTCTACCAAGAAGTTTCTCTTCGTTCCCATCATAGGCAAACATATCAGTGTTGGTACAATAATAATCTAGTTCCTTTTGCACATCAATTAAGTTATATTGCGGCTCCGCAAGTTACAACAGATCTAGTTCTTTTTCTAACTTTTCCAACAAACTACTACATTTTCTAGCAAACTTCAGGTTTCTGCAGATATCCTCCAGTGGAGGTCATTTATGGTGTGTTTACTTGTGGGTTTGGGGAATGAGAATGGAGGAATGGGAATGAAATATATGTTTACTTGACAAAATGTAATTTGGGAATGGGAATGAAAATGTGGGAATAAGGAATGGGAATCTCATTCCCATTGGGGAGGGGGGGGAATGGGAACGGGAATGAAACATAAATTTAGTTTTCTATCCTTCTAATTTTTTCATATTTCCTAAATTACCCTTGTTCAAATCACAAATAATTTTATTATTTTAAATGTCATTAATAATAATAATTATTATTATTATTATTAACTTTATTATTTTAGTTATTATTAATTATTGTTATTACTCTTTTTATTAATATTATCATTATTAACATTTATTATCATTATTATTATTATTAACTATATTATTTTAGTTATCATTTATTATTAATAATAACTAAATAAAATAATAAAGTTAATAAAATTTAATAATAATAACAACAATAAGGATAATATTGTTAATAATGATAAATTAATTATTTCTAATAATTATTATTTTTATCATTATTTTATTGTTAATAATAATAATATTAACAATAATTAATAGTAACTAAAATAATAAAGTTAATAATAATAATAATATTAACAAAAATAATATTAACAGTAATTAATAATAACTAAAATAATAAAATTTAATAATAATAATAACAACAACAAAAAGAAACAATAATGATAAATTAATTATTAATACTAATGGTATTTTGATAAATTGATTCTCATTCCCATTTATTTTGCCAAGTAAACACATCAATGGCATTCCAGTATATTCTCATTCTTATTTATTTTTGCTAAGTAAACATTGAAATCTCATTCCCAGCCCATTCTCATTCTCAGCCCATTCTCATTCCTATGAAGTAAACACACCCATTAAAGTAATAAGAGATATGGAAAAAAACTGAATGAATGACATCACGAGGATGGTAAAGCACAAAGCAATTTAAGGGTCTGATCACATTGGAAATTCCAAATACATATAATCATAGATCCAAGCAAAAAAAAAAAAAAAGGGAAAAACTCTGTGCATTATAAGTTTATTATAAATCGCAATGGAACACTAAATGACAGCAGAATAACTTACAAACTGCTTGTATCCAATATTGTTTTTCTCTGATATTGTTTCTATCATGTACCAAGCATCAGTATCTGGAAGTCCCAGCCCAGCCTTCATGATGACAGAGAATAAGAAAACAAGAAGTTCAAGAGTAAAGATGAACATACATGTGAAGATTGGAGGTTAAAATGATGTAAAATTGAAACCTTAATACAAAGGGGAAAAAAATACTACCATATGCGATGCCACTGTGATTAACTGTGCTGAAACCAGAGAGGCGTAATTAGCTGACCTGTCAGAGCAACACGAGGTAGAATAGATGAGTTTGCTCTCCAAGTCAAACATTTGGACAAATCAAAGATATCCAATTGACAAGTGTTTTTTAGACTGGTTTCATGAGAAAAAGGTATTAGTTACAAAATGACAGAGCCAGGATGAATCAATAACATTTTTTTTCTTTTAATTTAGCCTAACAGCAACTCAATCTCCTCCCAACCCATGTAAGCAGGTTCAAATCCCAAACTAAATTAGTTGGCACCCACAATCAATACCAAAACTTTATAAAGTATTTCTTTTCCAAAATTTATCATCTTTATGCACCCTAAATTATCAGCAAAATATTTTTGCACCAGCACTCAGCTTTGGTTATTATAAGGATGGTACTAGCAAGATTTCACAGAATATGACCAGGACAGAAGATGATCAGTGAGACTGACATTTCATTCAACAGAATTTTACACATGGTTTCTGGAATTCTGCTCTGGTTGGCATTAAATCTTTCCAATATAACATCGCATGGCCAAGGTAACAGCATGGCAACTTCATGAAAAATGCTCAAGCTTGTGACCATATCTAAATCACCCCTTGATATGCTCAATAGACTATTATGTGAATAACTGTAACTTGAATTTAACATACACATGATAGGACTTAAAAAGTATGCTTCTTACTTGCTTGAAAACCGATCCATTAAATAGTCAAAGTACCCTTCCCAAAACCTGCAACAAATCATAGTAGATGTTAAAGAAAATCCAACTTTGTACCATTAATGGGTCACCAATGGAATTACCCGTTCTTGAATCAAAAATAAACTTCAATTATTCAGAACTACATCAACAATCATTCATTACACCCACCAACTCTTATTTAGAAATAAAATAAGACTTGTTAAAATAAAGCTACATACTGAACTTCTGTCCAAGGCAAACTCATTGGAACAAGATACATGAAAATTTCTCTTCTTCTTAATAGAAGTGAAAACAATCCTCAACCAACAGAACTTTTCCCCAACACCAAGAGAACTTGAAAGCAACAATTTTATGAGAAGGGAACTGTCACATAGCATTTCAATTATAACAGAGCCAAAATATCCAAGTGTCCAGCGATAGGTAGCATGAAAAGGATGAAAATGAAATCGCAATAGTTCATGAAATTCCTTAGATAACGATTAGTGACACATACCGTAGCTCCTCCCAGATAGAGAGGGAAATTAAATGGCGCTGTACGTAGTCTGAAACATTATTAGCATCTTTCTTAAACATCTCAGCAGAAACTTCAAGGGCATCTCTAATAGTTGACACATCATTTCGAGAAGTTGCACGACTGATTGCCGTTTTGAGCTGAATGAGTAACATCGACAAGGGGAACGAGAGGACAAATAATCAACACAACATGAACCATGGCATTCCAAAAGAAGTGTCAAAAGGAAAGAAAAAACAAGCCAATGAGAAAAATCATGCATAAACATCACAAGGGAATTAGATTACCAATTCTTTCACAGCAATAAACTGTTCCTCAGTCAACCGACAGTGCCATCCCTGACAGGGGATATATACAGTTAGTGGCTTCATACTGTTCACTAAAAACTTTAAATCAATTTAAATCAGTGAAATAATATTAATTTCTAAACATACTGAATGTATGTGTTCTCTGATACATTCAACAAACCCACTTCCACCAATCCCTTCCGCATCAGACTCAATCAAAGCTGTAAAGGGAATCAATAGTATTTGTTAATTTATAAAGATATCTAAATCATAAGAAGTTCCCCTCACAAACAGCAAAGAACTTGAGTTTTCACAAAGCATACCAAGAATTGTGCCATATTCAAATGATGAAAGTGGATCATCAGTAACTCCTAGTTTCAGAAGGCGAAGCCACAAACCCTGTTTAACAAAGTGACCAACAATACTTAAAAACACAAAGTATGACTGATAATGACAATGATCCACATATAATAATTTCAGCACTACCATGCAGTTGCCTAACTCAAATTATATATAGAAGTAGATTCCAGCATCACCATGTGATATGGTGATGCCGAATGTTACCACATAAAGCAAAAAGGAGAGAATTTATTTCAAAAATGGAAACAAAAAAGTTACCTGAAGCTTAACTTTGATGTCCAAAACCATGCGGTCCCTTTCAGCCTGTAAGACAGTGATAAATATCAATTCAGGGCAATTTTAACCTTTAATCACAGCAGTTGCAATGATGGAGTAAAAAACTTACAGCTCTCTCAATTGGACTAAGACTATCTTTGGAGTCCTTCCTCACAAGCATAGAAGGTGGACTGGCAAAGAAATTTAGAAAAAATTAAGAGGAAAATACTTAAGGACATAGCAATGGAATGAAAAGGGACATATATATCTGTACTGTTCAAGCATAAAAATATACCTATTAAGCTTTCCTGAGTATTCAAAAGATCCACTTGCTGAGGCAAGAATTTGCCTCCTCTTTTCTTCCTGCTCTTCTGTTCTTACATTGGAAGGAAATCTATCATAAGTATATTTGGCCCCCGATCCTGGAGAAGCCACAAAAAAAAAAAAAGTGTGATTATTGTACACGTTGGCTTTGAACAGATGAAATTGAAATCCAACCAAAAGATGGCCTAATTTTTACCTGATGTTCCAATATCAGGATCCGATATGGTTATAACCTCAGGCTCTGCTGAAGATGAAGGAAGAATTGACGTAGGATTTTGACCCCTTCCAATAGCATCTTGCAATTTATCAAGCAGATTACTATTATTTTCGTCAGAACCAAGGCCTCTCTCCAGATAATCCAAGAATCCTTGCGAATCCAAAAACTGTGTTATCTGCAAACAAGAAATAAATGAGCAATTAATCATTGTACAGAGATATTAAATTTCACTGGAGAATAATGAAAAAGAAAAAAGAAGGAAAAAATATTTTTAATCAGAAAAGTGAGTATTGGACTCAGCCATACAAAATGCATGTACTCATAACAAAAAAGTGAAAGAAATGAGGTAAAAAGGAGTGATAGATGCCCAGAAATTTACCAAAACCAAAAAGGTATCGCCAATCCCAAAAAAGAAAAGTGGGTTTAAGGTTGATGGATAATAAAAACATAATAACTGATTGTGATGAGATAAGTTACCATAGGATCAGGTGGCTGGTTGGTTGACCGAGAACGCTTCTTCAAAAATGCTTGAGCGTTGAAAACCTGAGTGCCGGTGTTTTCCTAACAAACATTATTATGACCAAGTATTGCTAAGAAGATTAACGTACAAAAACTTGTGTAAGAGCACTTCTGTTGAATACAAAAAGGCAGTACTTTTCCTGATTAAATAATGTTTTAGACCAAAATAATACCAGGAAGATTATATAAACAAGACATAAAAGCCAAATTTATACAAGGAAGACATAAGATAAAAGTTTCATACTATGAAGTTGCGGTAGCCACCTAAAATTGATGCTAAAAACTTGAGAAAAATAAACCTGCATACAAACATTAAAAACAATTTAAAATACACATCATTCAATTGACTATAATTCTTCACATAACCAATTATCTGCCATGACATAATAAAAAAAAAAGAAAATACTGCATAGACAACATAAATTTAAAGAGCAAAAACAGAAAAGAATATGAGAAACATTTTCAACAGTTTATTCTAATGCATTTAATTTTAAAACAATTAGATCTAGGAAAGCACCACTACTCCCCAGGAGCCTGTCATTTCAAGCAACTTCATTTGGCTGACCAGATTCAAATTCCAGGGAAGGTAGGGCACTAAAAAATCAATTTGGATTTTGCACAACCCTATCTCTAAAAAATAAATTAATAAAATTGGATATAACAAAGCAATGTCTGCTCCAGAAACATTTTACTTTGCACCTAATAATCACCTGAGTTGAAGGTCATGCTCCTCTCCCCATGGCTTACTGCAAACTTTAGAATAATGCTCAGATGAGCCACCTGCATTCATCCGATCAATCCCCACAACATTGGGGTACAATAACTTTAAAATGTCACCACGCAAAGAACTTAATTCTGGCTCTGGAATTGGGGGTATCTCCTCCGTAGTACAAATTCGATTATACTCAAGGTCCACAACAACTACCTATAACAGAAAAATAGGAGGAATAAGTGAGTCAGTATTATTAATTGATGGGAGAGGCACAAAATTAGCCTAACAAGAAGCAAAGACAGTGTCCAACAAATCAGTTCGACCAAATATACATTTTATGTTAATGTGAAGATCGGGTAAGTTAAAGGTAATTTTTTTTTTTTTTATAGGAAACAGAAACTTTTATAGAAAATTAGAAGGGAATAAATATTACAAAAGTGAACCATAGGTCCACAAAATGAAAACTTCGGCCTTTTTGGGCGGGGTGGGGGGGGGGGGGGGTTGCGAAGTGCCAACAAAATTAACTCAAAACTGCATCTCAATAGAGCTGAATGAAAAAGAATGAGGAATCTAAAGACAAAGATGAGACTATCTAAAATGTATAAGTGCCTCTAGATTTTCCAGCATTTTCAAGAGTCTGAAGTTTGGCTACATTAATTCTTGGGCACAAGTGTACATCTGAAGGAGCAGATTATGTCTAGGTAGATTAAGTTTGCCATTTTGATTTGACCATTGAGCACTTATTATGGCATATAGATAGCTCCACCCATCAATCAGTTGAGTTATTTTTAAATAACTGATAAAGTGATATAGATGAAATGCTGGCAACTGGAATAGCTCTTTGCTTCAAAAACTTGGACAGTTAAAACTTTATTATCAAAAATCAAGTAGCGAAACCACGATTTTTTACAGATGAAAGCATCAGTTAGGGCCTATAATGGGTATAACATGTCAAAGATAAATAAACATCACAGTCCCCATCCCTCATCTGCCTCCGCAGTAGTACAGCAAGATAAATATCTTAAAGAAAATTCTATCTGAATTCCACGATTCTAGAATAATAAAAATAAGAAAGAAACAACGACAATGAACATGATCTAACAATAACATGTATAAAACTAATTCCAGATAGATTAAACAGCTTAGACTGATAATTCTGAGCCATCAATGCAAGCAGAAGTAGAACCAAAGTCATACGATGTATCCTGTGTAATTGTCCAAGATTCAAAGGGTGAAAGAGGAAATACTGCCGATCTGCAGTGACAAGTAGCAATAGAAATAACAGAAGACTAAGGAAGCACTTTGCAATTACAAAGAGAAGGGTAGTATGGCGATGAAAATGCAAATTAAACACTAAAATTCATACAAATTACTTACACCATCCATGGCAAGGTTAGATGTATCAACACCGGAATGGAGACCCATCATATATGGCGTAGGAGCATCAATATAATCTACTCCACTGAAAAATAGTAATGGAATGTAGACATGCTTCAGCACAGAAAAACATACAAAGATTAGATGTGAGTCTACGGGATAAGTCATACATAGGCATCAATAAACAATGCTAGGCCTAGCATAATAATACGAAGATGTGCAGCATGAAAACATAATCCTCATCAAATATAAAGGCAGTGATTTCAAATATTAAATACTAACCTGCCACCGGAATGGATAAATTAAATGGCATATTGCCTCTGACACTAGAGTAAGAAGGGAATACCTAGTAAAGACAAAACAAGTGCAATAAATACAAAGGACCTCACATTGATAGGAAGATAAAAATCTAATTGATTATAATATAAATGGTCAACCTAAATGCAAAAGCAACATACAACTTAGACAAAATAATTGGTGCAAAAGAAAGTCAAAAGTTATTGATAAATGTTCAATGGCTCCAAGAACATTGCCCTCATGAGTCGTGCATAAAGGGTTATTGGATAAATTCATATAACAGATATTATCAATGTGCTGCAAATCTGGGTAGGAACATTGATAAAGTCAAAAGTTATTGATAAATGTTCAACGGCTCCAAGAACATTGCCCTCATGAGTCGTGCATAAAGGGTTATTGGATAAATTCATATAACAGATATTATCAATGTGCTGCAAATCTGGGTAGGAACATAACTGGGACTTTGCACAAGGTGAAATATAAACCACTGACATATGCATCCTCTAAACAAGTTGATTTGAGTTTAAAATCACAGATGCAGCAGATATTAAGTTGGCCGACTAAAAAGACACAACAAGCTTTGCCTTTTTTTCATATTTACAGAAAAGATTATGATCTTTTGACAATAAATGTGCCCAATGGCGTATAACAAGTCAACAAAGGATCTAACTGATGTAGGATGCATCCAGTAAAATAACTGAGTAAGAAAGGGGATGAAATAATTGAAGAAATAAGGGGGAGAAACCAGAAGAAAGTGGAGAAATTCAGAAGAGATAGGGAGGAAGCATCATAAACTTTATCCAAATAATCATCAATAAAATCAAGTCTCCTAAAAAATTCAAAAGAAATAAAGTGAAAACATTGCAAACTTTATTCCATAATCATTACTACCATCTAGCCAGCCTAAAAATTGAGAAACAAGGCCGATGTATAGTGGCTGAACCCTAAATAAACTGGAAAACAAAATCAAAAGAAATTTACCTGCTAAAAAGAATGCTAATCAAATAAATAAGAAAACTATTTAAGGAAGATTAGATATTGCTTATGCTCCTAATAAAACCTTGACTCAAATAAATAAAAAAACTATTTCTAAAATCCTAGAAAAATATCTCTTTTTCAGAGTCACTAAACTATGTTGATATTAAAAATTATTACAAATCACATCACTGGTCACCAGAACTTCACACAACCATTTTCTCCAAACCTACAATCAAACTCTACATGAGGACGCAACTGCTTTATAGAGAAGCACTAATTCAAAAATGGTTGCACATAGTGACATAAGCCAAACAATAGTAATTCACTCAAGCAATGACCTCCATCAAGACCTAAGAACCAATAAACTTACCATGCAGTCATCAGACTATCATCCTGCTAAAAATAAAAAGGAAAAAAGAAAATCAAATAAAGGAATGACAACCTAGCTAGAACTTGAGGGGCAAACATTTAGTACCAGGGTTCAAAACTATCGAGTTAATAAACACTTTCTCTGTATTTTTTGGAAGGCATTTTCATCATGATAAAATATGCCCAAAATGAGTCATTTAAAGATTCATACACACCAATGTACTGTGTCCCACCCCTAGTAGAGTAATCCAAGGAGTTCCTCTTTTTTCTCATATAGATGTTAGACCCATAAAGCTCTCATGAAGAAGAGAGGCCTGTATATTGATAGTTAATAGTTTGTAAATAGCTGAACACGCAACTAAGTCAGCGCATACCAATTATAAAATGAGAGAAAATGGTGAAATGAGCAAGACCATACACAAAAGATCTAAACTCATAACCATTGTGTGACAATCAATGAAAAAGATTACAGATGCAAACATGTGAAAACCACGTCAGATTGATAATCATTACTTAGTACAAGAAAAGGAAAATGCAATAGCCAGACAGAGACATACTTGTTTGATCGAAGCAAAATCCTCCTTTCAAGCAAAACAGCGGTAAAAAGTGTAATCAAATTGTCAACATCCAACAACTGCACAAGTGGCTGAAATGATATCTGCATTCAACAAAATAAAACCATCATACAGCATGTTCTACAGTCAGGTAAACCAATTATCTATCAACAAGGAGCAAAAGGCAAAAGGCAATACATCAGCATGAGGCAGCCCCTCCTTTGGTGGAGCCTCCACGGATAGTAAGCAATTCTCGATAGCAAACAGCACTCGATTCTTTCCAGGAGTCGGCAAAGGTACATTTGACACCAAATGCGAAATAACATCCCACAACGGCTTGCTGAAATTGTTCCAAAGCTGAGAAATATTACAACATAACTAAAATAAAAACAACACTATTCATTTGATTCCCACATTTCATCAATCAATCAAACACACATACAAATTTTACCAAAACCCAAAACTCACCTACTTCCATCAGACAAAAAACAAAGCGAATAAATCTCTTCGAGTACATTCCTAAGAACACGAAAACTAGGCGAGCGAGAAACAAGGCAGATACATTTGTCAGCAAACGAATTCGCAGGTATACGATAAGCTTCAGCAATATCTTCACTCACAGGATCTCTAAACGATATGCAACTAACATAAATCTTCGAACCATCACCCTCTGCACAGAATAAATAAAATCTCATGAGCACCCCCTGAAAATCACAAAATTTGCACAAACATCCAATAAATGTCAAAATACCAGTTAAAACGATCGGATAGGTCCGGGGGAATGTACTGGGGTCGTCGGAATCGAAACCTGAAGAATAGAACTGGACGCCAGCGGGAAGAACACACTGTGGGGATCGGAGAAAAACAAGAAAGAGTTTTTGAAAAACGTTTTTGATGTTTTGTGAAAAACAGAAAAAAAAAATAAGAGAAACACTTACCGTGGAGAGCTGAGGTGGCGGATGAGGGTAAAGGGAGTGATTAAGGGGAGGGAATTGGTCGAGAACAGAAGACAAGTAGTAATATTCGGGGCCGTGATAGCCTTTGCTTCCATCTAACGTTCGAATTTCGGGGCCAATTCCGCAGACGACGAAGTATTCGAAGACTCGTGCCATTTTTACTTTTTCAGATCTGCTCTTTTTTTTTTTTTTTTTTTGGGTTTCAGAAAATGAAGTGCTGCGATCTGATTTGCATTGTGCCTCTATTTTGGGAATCCAAGGGAGTCACTTGCTTTGTCTCCTGTAAGTGGCAACGACGAGCAGGAGATCAAAGATTCAAAATGAATTACTGACAAATCTCTTTCATTTGGCTTTGTACGCTGAGTGCAGATAATTACTATTATTATTTTTGACGGCCAAATCTGATGAGTTATACGATAATTATTTTTTTAATTTAAAAGTTTTTTAGGATGATTATATTGGAATTGGACTATTTTAGAATTTACAAAGATAACAAATACATGTAATAATTATTAGTTTTTTACATTTTATCTTTTTAAAACTTTGCATGTTATTTCATTTTTTGTTTCAACTATTTATTTGACCGATAAAATATTAATTTTGTTAAAATAATAAAATATCAAGAAAATTACACATAGTTTGATATGGCTATTCAAATTTTAAAATATACATAATTTTATCTCTTTTTTTTTGTGTAAAATTATGTTTCCCCTTCCACGTCAACAAAGGACGTAAGCATCCGAACTAGCCATCGTAACAAAAATGTAACTGAACTTAAGATTTTCACCTTAATACTTTCTTGCACCCATTGGCTTATTAACTATTTCACAATTGTTTACAGATTGAATCAATGATAATCCAAATTTTTACTGTAAATTTTGACACCAATTTTTATATATTTATTATTAAATTGAACAACTAAAAATTTGCATTAAAACTATAAATTTTTTTTTCTCTTACTCCAGCATTTATCATTTCTTAAAGCAGGGAAATGTGTAAGCAAAACACGAGTCTCTCTTCTCGTTTTCTCTAAAAACATAATGGGAGATTGGGAGTGGGTCGCGATGACTCTTCAATTCACCCACTAAGTGTTGGGTTCTTGTAGGGGTTTTAGGGTTAAATCTTAGGGTTTGCTCTATTTTTTTAGTCTATCCTTTATTGAAGTGGTCAGTAAAGAAAGGGCAAGTTTTTATTGGGGAAAGGATGGTGAGTAAGCACCCTATCAGTCGTGTATTCAGTATTGAACAAAAGGATGGACACAGAGGAGCTAATCAAAACATGCAAAGCAATATCCCTGAATGGAGAAACAAGAGGGAAAGTAACCATCAAAAGCAAAATGAAGTAAAAGGGGGAGAAGATATTTGCAGGATGCCTACTGGAGAAAGGGTTACTGAATAAACAAGTGAAAAAGGAAGGTTTTAAAGCAGCTTTGCTTCTAGTGTGGAAAATAATAAAGGAAGATAAAATTGAAGAGTAAAGGGAGAACATTTTTATCTTCCAATTTGGGAATGAAGCTGATAAGAAGAAAGTTTTCGCTGAAGTGTCGTGGCATTTTGACAGAGCATTAATTGTGTTGACATAACCAGTAGGAATAGAGGAGATAACAAAACAGGTTTTCACTCATGTCTCATTTTGGGTACAAACACTCAATGTACCCATTATGTGCATAAACACAGAAACAATAAAGGAGCTTGATGAAGCCATTGGGAGAGTGAAAGAAGTTGCCACAGATATTACAGGGGCATGCTTCGGCAAATATATCAGAATCCGCATTTTGGTGGATATCACTAAACCACTGATATAATTTCTGTATTTTAATCAGGAGGAACATGAAAATGAGATGGATAGTGAGGAGCAAGAAAGAAGGGAGAATAAAGTAAATGGGGAAGAAAAAGCAAAGGAAATTCTTGTGCCAGTAAGATATCAAAGACTGCCAGACTTTTGCTATATTTACAGTCAGATTGGCCATCAATATAGAGAATGCGTCAACTGCAAAAATCAGTTGAGGGAGGAGATAGCATACGGGCCATGGATGAAGGCCCCTACAATGACAGAACAATTGAAGCAAAAAAAAAAGAAGGAAAATATTATACCAGAACAGGGAAAGAAAAGTCAAAACTACTCAACAGCGGAGGTCCAAGACAAAAAGGGGAACTCGGAGACAAACGATGGAACAACTCGAAAGTTAGGAAAAATGGATACGGGTCAAGAACCATCACGAGGTGGGGATCCTTAGAAATGTCAAATCAGAATAGTAAGAAGCTGTTAGTGACAAAGAAAGTGAATTGGCGCAGGGAGGGAATCAATTTGAGGCGGGAAGTGAGAAACAAATTAAAAGGGAATTGTGAAAAATGCTGATAGTGAGTAGCCCAAAGCTAGGAGCCTGGGGAGTGATGAGCCCAAAAGCAGATGAACAAAAAGTAATTGTGAAAGAAATAGATGGGCTAGAAGCAACCAAAGAAACGCCCAAGAGATGTAGGTGGAAACTCCAAGCCAGAAATGTTGATAAGTCCATTAAGCACAAAGATAGACCAAAAGCAATGAAAAGGTCCAGTGATGAAATTTTCTAGGATACCCAGTAATAAAAGTAAAAGATGGGAAGCCCAAACCAAGGAAAAATATTATCATCTTCAAAGGCTAAGTGCAAATTGAAGTTGGAAATGCAGAGTAATGGAAGGAATGGAGTTGAAGCAATGCTTACGGAAGAATCAACGGCGGTGGCTGGTTACCAGCCCCGTCAACAGTAATGAGGATCATCATTTGGAATGTTCGAGGTCTGAGGAATGATTGAGCGTTTCGAGAAGCCCAAAAAATTCTCCGCATGCATAGACTGTAGATGATATTTCTTTGTGAGACGAAGCTAAGTTCTAAACAAATGGTGGAAAAAGTAAGAAGTTAAATTTTCACAACAGTTTTACTATCGATAGAAGTGGTTTGGCTTTATTGTGGAGTGTTGAAATTGTTCTAAATATCAAATCGTATAGTATGCACCACATTAATGCTATTATTCAAGCTGATAATGGATGTTATTGGAGGTGTACGAGTATATATAGACAGCCTGAAGGGGGTCAAAAGCATCATACATGAACATTGTTGAGAAAATTAGCAGGACTTTCATCTCTGGCCTAGCTTTACTTTGGGGACTTTAATGAAATCCTTTATTTAAGTGAAAAGATTGGGAATGAAATGTGCGTTTCAGCAATAAATGACTTTAGAGAAGCTAATTAGATTTTACGGCTTGAGTGAGTTGGGTTGCAAAGGATATCCATTTACATGGTCGAATAGGCGGTTTGGATCCCAATTAGTGGAGGAAAGACTGGATGGATTTTTAGGTTGCGAGAACTAAAGAATGATATTTAAGGATAATGCAGCTACAAATATGATAACTTGGACATCTGATTGCAGCACAGTAAAAATGGAAGTAATGAAGAAGGCTAGATGAAGTAAGTATAGCAGAAGATATTTTACAAGAATCTGTTATAAAGACATGTGGAGTCCATATGAGAGGTGCAAAGAGATTGTGAAGAATAAGTGGAAAGATAGCTGCAGATGGAATTATGAAAATGATGTGCCTTTGTTTAAAAAAAAAAAAAAGTAAATAGATCGATGGCCGAACTAAAGATATGGAGCAAGATTGAATTTAAAGGTAGAAAAAAGAAGTTGGATAAGTTGCTTCAGTAATTACAGAACATCAAAGAAAGTGGCAAGCAGTATGTTTGTGGGGAGGAAATTAAGAATGTTGGAACACAAATAGAAGAAATTTTATTAGAGGTAGAGATTTATTGAAGACAAAGGTCCAGAGCAGTTTGGCTTCAAGAATAAGATAAGAACACAAAGTTCTTCCATTCCAAAGCTTTAACTAGAAAGAGAAAGAATAGAATTAAAGGAATTTTTAATGAAAACGGCAGATAGACAGAAGAAGCAGATAAGGCAGAAAGACTTTTTTTGTGATCATTTTGCAAATCTCTTCACTTCAACACATCCTACAAGATGTCATATGGAAAAAGCACTCAAGGAGATGCCTCAGAGAGTAACGAAAGATATAAATGAGCAACTGAATCAAACGTTTATAGAACAGGAGATTGTGATAGCCTTGAAGCAGATGCATCCAACAAAAGCACCTAGCCCCGATGGTCTACCAGCATTATTTTTTCAGAAACATTGGAAAGTGGTTAGTGAAGGAGTCATATCTATATGCATGCACATCCTTAATAGTGGAGGTAATATTGCCATTTTGAACCACACTTATATTGCCTTAATTCCAAAGAGTGAAAAACCTAAAAGAGTGGTTGATTATAGACCTATTAGCTTATTAATGTTATATACAGAATAATAGCAAAAACCATAGCTAATAGGTTAAAAGAAATTCTACATCTTAACATCACACATTCAAAGTGCATTCATATTAGGTAGACTCATTACAAATAATATAATCGTTGATTATGAGTTCTTGCACAAAATTAGGCTTAGAAAAAGCAAAAAAGTGGCCTAGTAGCTATTAAATTTGATGTCAGTAAGTCCTATAATAGGGTGGAGTGGAGCTTTCTAAAGCATACAATGGAAGTGATAGGGTTCTCACAAACTGGGTAAACTTGATCATGGGATGTATCACCACTCCTTAATTCTTTGTCTTGATAAATGGGGTACCAAAAGGGCTAATTCAACCTGAAAGAGGGCTCAGACAACGTTGCTCATTATCCCTATACGTATTTATCTTGTGTACAAAAGTTTTTTCAATTCTCATATCTCAAGCTGAGCGGAGAAATTTGATCTAGTGGCTCAAGTTCAGCAAAGATTTATCAATTAATCAATTGCTCTTTGCAGATGATAGTTTGATTTTCATAAGAGCCACTATTGAAGATTACTTGAATTTGAAGAATATTTTTTTATTGTTATGCTGCTGCTTAAGTTCAAATATTCAATTATGAGAAATTCTCTATTTTTTTCAGTGGAAAGACTCAACCAGCACAAATAACTTCAATTAAGAATTTATTCCAGCTCCATGTGGTGTCAAAGTATGAAAGGTACTTAGGATTGCCTCTATGGTGGGAAGGAAAATGCTAAGTTCTTTCAATAAAATAAAGCTTAGAGTCCTAAGAAATATATCCAATTGGCAATCAAAGATGTTCTCAAAATGTGGAAAAGAGGTGTTAATTAAAGATGTAGCTCAAGCAGTTTTTGTTTATGCCATGAGTGTTTTCAAATCGCCGATGGGGTTGCGTGATGATATCCAGAAGGCTATTACAAGGTTCCGGTGGAACTGAAAACAAAACCATAGGCCTATTCATTGGGATAAATGGGAGAATATATGCCAAGGAAAATGTAGAGGTGAAGTGGGGGTGACATGCTTCAACCAAGCATTAGTGGCCAAACAAGGGTGGAGAATTAGGGTGGAGAATTATTCAGAACCCCAATTCAATGGTGGCAAAGGTGCCAAAGGCTCAGTATTTTAAAGATGGGATCAAATCCATCTTTCATATGGAAAAGCATATTATGGGGAAGATAAATCATTAACAAGGGTCTGAGGTGGAGAATTGAAGATGGAAAGAGGGCTCAAATTTATTAGAGTTTCTAGATCCCAAGACCTTCAACATTTAAACATTTGTCTCCTCCAAAACTACCTCTAGACTCTACAGTGTCAGATTTGATAAATGCTGAAAATAACGGAAGGGGTTGTTGGTTCAACAAAACTTTATGGAGGAGGATGCGCAGTAGATCTTAAGAATCCCACTACCAAGAATATCCAACCCTGATAAGCCATTATGACATTTTGACAAATAAGGGGACTACACAGTCAAGAGTAGGTACCAAGTGGCCTTAAATAAGAAATTCTCAGACTAACCAAACAGCTCAAACATTTCAAGCAAAAAAACAAGTTCCATAGAGCTTAATTTGGGCTGCAAAGCTACCAGCAAAATCAAAGATTTTCATGTGGAGAGTTGCAAGAAACACTTTGCCAAGAGCAGCTAACCTATGGAGAAGAAATGTGCTACAAAGCCCCTTGTGCGAAAGATGTAAAAGAGCTCAGGAGACGACATTTCATGCTATTTTTTATTGTAAAAATGCTCAAAAGATATGAAGACTTACAGAGCATGGGGAAGAAATAAAGCAGTCACTTCTCTCCCACTTTACACCTCGTAACGCACCGTGTTCTTCTTCTTTCGCATTCGTTTCCTCAAGTGAGACTGACTGAAAATAAGGTAGGTTCCACATATATCCGGTACTTGTCTTTTATAGTTTTAAGGGATTTTAAAGAAGGAAAAATAAAAGAACTTTCAAAAATAAACTTGAGAGAAAAATCCGAGCGGGTTACCCACTAAGCAAAAGACAAACCAATTTCTTTCTTAGTCACCGAGCGGAGTTTCAGTCAAGAAACAAAGATGTTTTAAGCATGATCATAGAAATAACACGTGAGAAGGGAAAATATGATCTGGATGTGATATTTGCTTTATGTGGGGTGGCTTGGCACTCAAGGAATCTTCATGTTTTAAGTAACAAAATGAAATATTCTCAAATATCAGTTCCAATAGCAAAAGCTGTGGTTCAATCCTTTAAAAAAAAAATCAGACAACCACAATTACAATCAACCTTGGAGAGGAAAGTCAGTAGATGTCAACATTGGAGACCTCCATCGTCAGGGCGGTTCAAAGTTAATGTGGATGCCGCAGTAAGAGAAAAACAAGGCAAGGTGGGATTAAGGTTGGTAATCATAAATTTAGACGGAAAGTGTGTAGCAGCTGCCATGAAGCCATCAATCTTCCATGGAAGTGTAGATTTTGCTGAAGTTGAAGCTACAAAATTTGGGTTGGAAATTGCAGAAAATGCAAGATGTCTACCTCTGATTATTGAAACATATTCTTAAGAGGTAGTTGATCTGGTGTTAAACAAGAGAGGCACAAGGATGAAGATGTTTTGGATAATTTACGAAATACAAGCTAATCTAAAGAGTTTGCAGCAGATTAAAATCCAACATAGCTCAAGAAACTGTAATGAAATAGCACATTTGTTAGCTAAAAAAGCTTTGGAACATTAGAATATTGTCTCATGGCTGGATAATATTTCAAACAATCTTTTGTACTTATTCTCAAATTTTGATGAATGAAAAATTCAATTTCATCTAAAAAAAAAGCAGGAAAATGTGTTATAGTACACCTCTCCTCCTTTCTAATTTCTATTCACACATCAATTAGAACTTAAATAATTAAAATAAAGACCTAACCAAAAGACTCAAAATATATTATTATCATCTTTTAGTTCTCACTTAAAATTTTTTAAGTACTTCTTTCTATTAAAGACATAATTTGTTAAACTAATTAAACGATGAAATCTAAAATTTTATAATTATATTACACTTTCCTTATTTTTATTACCACATCAATTAGGATTTAAATTAGTTCGAATCATAATTGAGATTTCTTTGCCATTACCCCAAATAATTAAAATAAAAACCTAACTAAAAGGCCAAAAACATATTATTGCCTTTTTATTTTGTCCTTTCAACTACGCTAATATCTATAAGTTTCTTTTTCTTTTTCTTAAAAACTTTGCAAAATCTAATGCAACATTTCACGATTTACTATTTTCATTTTAATTGTTACCACTCAATGACGATAATTTCTAAAACGTGTCAAACCTAAGGAAAACGAGCAAATAGTTGATTATTTTCTCTCAATCAACGGCTGCATGTGACAGGTTAACAGTCTCCTACCCTGCCTGGCGCGTACCTGTCCGAGTGTTGTGCAACGGTCAGCTGAGGCCGACGTGTTAATATAGTTCCCCGAATCTTCCAGCTTACACTCTTTTCTAAAACCGTTTTACGACGCTTTGAAAATTACGTCTCATCTTATAACGTTGACTCTCTGTCAAGGACAAAACCAAGTCTTTCAGTTGAATCCAATCCCATTGTTTGTGTTTATACTTCCTGTGAGAAGAAGATCATCACCCTTGCTTGTTCTTCTTCTTGTACATCATCATCATCATCATCATCATCCATCTCTCAATCACTCTTCTGATATTGGATCAAAATTCAATCTTTTTCATATCAGAGAGCAACAGAGAGATGGATTCTGATGAGTCACCATCACCGCCACCCCAGTTAACAGGTGTTGTTATAATCACTCTTCCTCCACCAAATAACCCTTCTTTAGGCAAAACCATCACTGCTTATACTCTTACTGACAGTTCCCCACAATCCCAACAAACCTGTCATCGACAACAACAGGAACACCCACTTCCACCCCAATTACACCCGCCACAAAACTCTCAATTTAACTTCTCGTTGCCAATGCTCTTTCCTGGCTTGCCGAGAAAGCTTTTTTTGTTTCTGGCTATTTCTATTTTTGCTCTCATTCTCTATGGCTGTGTCTTTTCATATACTCTTCAAGACCGGTACAAGTCCAACAATGATGATGAAAATAAGGAATCTTTTGTCTTCCCTTTGTATCATAAGTTTGGCATTCGTGAGGTTTCGCAAAGGGATGCTGAGTTTAAGTTGGGGAGGTTTGTGGATTTGGACGGAGAGAGTGTTGTAGCATCCGTGAATGATGGCATAATTAGACCCCACAAGAGTAAGATCAACAAAAAGTTGGTTTCTTCTAATGCTGTTGCTGTTGATTCTTCCTCCATTTTTCCTCTTAGGGGCAATGTTTATCCAGATGGGTATGCATAAATTTATTGCTTTGTTTGATTGCTGTTCTTTTAGATTGTTATTGGTCGATTGAGGTTACTTTATAACAGATTATAGAATTTTTTGATACCTGACGTGAGAATGTATTTTCACATTGGTACTGCTTCCTTAAGCAAACTTTCGTTCTAAGCGATGGCAATGATGTTGTTTTTAATAGAGGATAAAATTGATAGCAATAAAACCGATACACCCTTTAGAAACTTAATGTCTTGACAGCTGTGTTTGGCAATGGTGTCATTGAGAGCAGAATGTGTACAGATGCATGGTAAAATCACAGGGGTGACAATTATAGTAATTATGTTAGAGGTGTTGCGGTGTGATATTGTAGTATGACGCAGAAATGAAGAATTTGTATTCATTGAAGCTGATGTTGTTCACATGGGATAGGTTGTGGAAGAATATCAGAATGGATCTATCTATGGGATCTTTATCATAATTGATGCCAAGAACTATGAGTGCTAAACAGTATTTGATGTGTGAATACTGATTCTAACTAAAGATTTTAACTCTTTTACAGATTGTATTTCACATATATGATTGTTGGAAATCCACCAAGACCTTATTATCTTGATATGGATACTGGGAGTGACTTAACATGGATTCAATGCGATGCTCCTTGCAGCAGTTGTGCCAAGGTAAGCTTCTTTTGTAACTGGTGCCAATTACTTGGTAACAGTTCTTTGTGGTTTCACACATCTGCTATTCGGCATTTATGTACTGCAAATGCTCAACTGACCATTTGAACGAATTTTTACAACTCTTCTGTTTGTCTTTTGCTCTGTCAAGTGACTAGTTCCCTCGTTGTTGAATATACAATTGATGTAGGGAGCAAATCCTTTGTACAAACCAAGAATGGGGAATATACTACCTTACAAGGACTCGTTGTGCATGGAAATTCAAAGAAATCATAAGCCAGGATATTGTAAAACTTGCCAACAATGCGACTATGAGATTGAATATGCAGATCATAGCTCCTCTATGGGGGTACTTGCAAGAGATGAGCTTCATCTAACGATTGAAAATGGATCACTGACTAAGTTAAATGTTGTTTTTGGGTATCAACTTTAACTTCCCTGTTGCTTCATACTTGGTTGTTTTAATGTGCCTAGCAAAATCAAAGTGCTAATTTGTGCATTCAATTTTGTTTGTAAGGTGTGCGTATGATCAGCAAGGTTTGTTGTTAAACACTTTGGTAAAGACAGATGGTATCCTTGGACTAAGCAGAGCCAAAGTGAGTTTGCCTTCCCAATTGGCAAGCCAGGGGATCATCAAGAATGTTGTTGGCCACTGCCTTACCACCAATGCAGGAGGTGGTGGATATATGTTCTTGGGTCACGATCTGGTACCCAGTTGGGGTATGGCATGGGTTCCCATGCTTGACAGTCCTTTCATGTGAGTACAGATTTTGAAACGATTCTGCAAAATCTTTTCGTACTTCAAGAATTAGTTTGCCTTTTACTTTTGCAAACTGAATTTTATGGAAAAAAAATACAAAAAAAAAAAATCATCGATCCCTATTGTGACCTGGTTACTAGGTATTGCTTATGGCTTTACTGTAATTGAACAGCATTTGATGGAATATGATTTTCTGTTTCTGCACTCACCACCATCAGGTGGCTATCACTGCCTTCATTAATAAAGAATCACCAAATGGTCGTGTTTTCTGCTGGAGAAATGCAACTTTATTAGATTATAGTTTTTGATGATACTAGTTCCGAGTATGCACATCTTGACATCTGCTTTTGTTTGCTCCACTTTTGATGGATTTGTTTGAGGTTTTTTAATTAAACAGTTTCAACGTGTTATTCTATATTCTTATTCAGCTTTCCCTCTTAACATATTTCTGACTTATTCATTTTTCCTGGTTAAGGGAGCTTTACCACACAGAGATCTTGAAAATAAATTATGGAAGTAGCCCACTGAATTTACATGTGCAAAACACTCAAGTAGGACGTGCATTGTTTGATACTGGCAGTTCTTATACCTACTTCACAAAACAAGCGTATTCTGAATTGATTGCTTCTGTAAGTACTTTAATCCTTGTCCTATGAAAAAAATTATAGAAAGATCAACATTTTTCACTTTGCTCATTGATGCAGCTTAAAGAAGTTTCTCGCGATGGACTTGTCCTAGATGCATCTGATCCAACATTGCCTGTCTGTTGGCGAGCTAAATTTCCCATCAGGTATGGCAGTTTACCCTTAAATTAGTCCTTCCAATTCAGATTTTGCTATTTGATGTAGTGTTTTTTACCATCTTCTAGGAAGTCTGTCGTGGCCAGCATGCCATAAAAATGAGCCCAAATTTGTTCTTTCATAAAGCCATCAATCAACATATAATTGTGGATTCTTGGTGAATCAATAATGTTCATGTAATCTACTAATGCAATCTTCCTTTTGCTATGAGGAAAGAGGTGCCATCATCGTCTTGTATTGCTTCTTAAATGTATTTTTAAGTGATGAGTATGATGACCAATCATGGAATTGGGTGTTTGAATTATTAATAGTACCAATGCATCGCTTGAATTTAATGTGAATTTCTGTAAGCATCGCTTGAATTTGATGTGAATTTCTGTAAGTTGTTGCAAAAATGCTAGTGTCTTCAGGTTGACTGAGATACTGAACTATCTCCTCAAATTTACCTTTCCATTGTTTTCTTTCCAAGTAATAACCACTGTTTATGAATGATTTGTGATTTGTGTGACGTTCTTTATCAATCTGAGTTTACATCACAGCACCTTAATTTTGAAAGAATCTTAGTATTATGAAATGATTATCCACATGCATGCAGGACCATTGTGGATGCGAAGCAGTACTTTAAGACTCTGACACTTCATTTTGGGAGCAAATGGCAGATTGTTTCCACAAAGTTTCGCATTTCTCCAGAGGGGTACTTGGTCATTAGTGTAAGATTGCCCGACTCTTACTAAATGGGGTTGTTTTACTTTTTCAAAGTTTGGTTTCAGTGTCCAATGCTAAAGGTTGCTGCATAACAAGCCTCTCTATGCTGCAGAAGAAAGGCAACATTTGCTTGGGCATTCTTGATGGAAGCGAAGTACATGATGGATCCACAATTATACTTGGAGGTATGCTTGTTAGTTCTAGAGAATTCTAAAACCAGTCTTTCAGTTACTTAAAAGATCCATCTATACTAGGAAGACGGGACCTCAATCCTCCAAACTAAATAAATTTCACGTAACCTAGATCAAGTTCAAATCCTTCAGCAGCCACTTCTTAGAATACTGGGTATTCTATTGTCCATCTTCCTCACTGATCATAGCAGTGTAATTGGAGAACTAGAAATATGGGGTTCTTCCTAGTGGCAATTGCTGCATCTGATCAAGTTCATCTTATACTTGCAGATATCTCACTGCGTGGACAGTTGGTTGTGTATGATAACGTTAATAAGAGGATCGGGTGGGCAAAATCACATTGCATAAACCCTGGAAGATTCAAGAGCCTGCCATTCTTGGAGGGATAGATTGGTATGGGAATAATTATAACAACAGTAGTCTGTATATCATTCACAGTTTTGTATTATGTCTCCGCATATTATACTTCAGTGTGGACACCCCTGCATGTATGAACATATGAACAGAATATAACCTTATATATTCTTGCGATTGAATGGGAGAAAACAGCATCTTTGTATGCATAATAATAACCCCCTCTCTGTATTCTTCAAACCTCTGAGGCAGTAAAATTTTACAATTACAAGGAAAAAGAATCCACTTACAATAACAAAAGTGAGATCAAATTCCCTTAACCTTTTCCTAAATTTTTTTCAGTTGGAAGTAAAGATTGGGTTATATAATATAATTTTTTTTTCGATTTCTACCTCTTGATCCTGATTCAAATTCTTAATAATTATTGGTTGTCACTAACTTCCTTTAATTCTTTTCCTTTCTAATAAAGATGACAAAAAGAATAATAAATAATGAGTATGAATACTTCTGCTAACATAAAAAATGATCGAGAGAGAGAAAGAGGGTATTAGTGTTCAAAAGTTAAGCATGTGAATGTCAATATATTTTCTGGAGAAGGGATGAATAATACATTCAGATTTCAGGTTACCAAAAGACAAGGCAAAGTTTGATTACAGTAAAAAACACTAGCGGCTTAGTAAGACGTCAAATACATCTGCAGTCTGAATCGGATGAGAAAAATGAGGAATATGATGATGAAAAATATCTAATTACAACATAAATCTAGCTGGACATCATGACCTGATCTTTTGACTGCAGTGCTTGGGTGGCAAAAAATCTGACATCAACATCTGGATCCTCACTCAGCTCAACCAAACATGGACGAATTGATTTCTCCACCACCTGCATCATTCAAGAACCGTTCCCAATTATGAAATAATATGGCAATCTTTCTCTTGTCCTCTAACAGCATTATCTGAAGATTTATATTGAGAGGGTCTGTCCATATCGGAAGGTAGCTATATCCACATGGCAAAAAGAGGATGCCCTTGCAGTCATGATATCTATGCACGGTTGAAGTTTTTTAAGAATGTCACCCATTGATCATGGTTCTCCATTGAACAATTTGCGAGATTGATTCTTTATAGAGAAAATGAGAAACAGACAAGAAGACATATTTGGAATAGCAAACATGACATCTATTAGTCCCCAGTGCTCTCTAGCCCTATTGGAAGCAAATAATCTCAGAGTGTTCCCTATAGTTCAACAAATAGGGAACTGTATTAAAGCAATGTGTAATAACCCCCACATTATTTTCACTGCAGAAAAATCAAATTACATAAAACAGTTAAACTACTTACAGACTGATCAACTATGGGAATTAGTGACTGCAACACTTTCGCTACATTGAATTTGATGTTTGGTACCCTGTGACATCAACCACAGCTTTTAATCCAAGTTTTAGGTTAACAAACATATAATATACTGAATAAACCGGCAACTTACCTATCTTTTGATGCATTAATGACCACAGGCAGAAGTTGTGAACAAGTAATTTCAGAGCTCATAACAGGGGCAAGAAGAGAAATTGCTTGAAGAATAGTCATTCGATACAAATAATGTGGGTTGTTAATCATTTCCAAAACCTGTCAACAGATAACAAAATTAGTAAAAACAAGCTAGAACAAGGAATTCACAGAACAAAAATCAAAGAAATAGCCTTCGAAGAGTAATCCTCAAAAACCTATTCCAATTTTTTTTTTTTAATTTGGGTCGGAGAGACACACGACGAACCATTATAAGAATCAACAACTTTTCTTTAAGTATGCTTTTATTAAATTTGTGATTTCTAATGCCTTGTTTCCATGTAGAACACCGCATCAATGCCAGCACTCTTCAGTAAGGAAAGTACTGAATTTAAGACTAAATTTCTGCTACTTTTAATCAGAGCAACCTGTGGAACTATATGCTGCATTGCCCAATCAGGGCCAAATTCTTCTGCAAGACGTTTCACATTGTTGGCACCAGCATCACGAATGGAATAAACCTACAACCAAAACCAAACCATAAATAAATATTATAATATTAATTAAGCTAATACAAAAGTTTGATATGATTTAACAAGCCAAGATCGAAACAGCAGAAGATAATTAAATCAAAATAGTTATTCTTCTTGCGCTATATGGCACATTTAAAGGGCTACAGAACTTTTGAGCAATGAAATGAGAAAAGTGACTTATATTCTTTCCTTTGGAGATTAAACCAAATGCTTTTATTGATTTTTCATGTTTCTCATACAGTAGCAGCTAAGTTGTGAGTTACCAGCAACTTTGTGATCTCTTCCTGGACTTAAAAGAGAATGATGATAGATAATTTTAATGTGAGATGTGAGTCAAGCCAGAATCAAAGTATAATCTAACCAAAATGAGTTTCTTATAGTTTCCTACACCCCAAAAAAGGTCAATAATCAAAGAATCCAGGGACCTCAGACAAATATTTGAAATTATACACACACACACTTTAAAAGAGCATTCTTCCTGAAAAGTACATCTGTATTTCATCTATATTTTCACAGGCACTAATTAGCAGACCTTTATACAAGGAAACTATGAGACATAATCATCCATCACATAACACAGAGAGTGGAAGAACAACTAATTTCAGAATTCAGACACTTATTGCTAAAAATAATACTACCACAGTACTTCACATACCTTATCTTTTAACCATTGCATGCAAAGAGCACCAAGCTTATCATCAAAGAACCCTACACCCAACTGACTTGCCAATAGTGGTATGTATTCTATTATTGCAAGTCGAACCCTCCAGTGTCTATCCTCTGCAAGCTCAACAATTGCTGGCAATAGAGATTGGGACAGCAGGTCAATTCCAATCACCTACATCAACAAAAATTGCAAATGCAAACCATACAATATAAGCATACACATAGCAAGACAGAAACATAGAATACTAGTTTTGGAAGTCAAAACAACAATCAGCTTTAAATAAAATAAGAACATTCAAGTAAGAAGTGCAATCAAGCATTATTTTACACTGCACAATGATAAACCCTACCATCCTTCAAGAACCTGTATTTAATAACTAAGGAAACCAAAGTAATACAGTAATACATCTGTAATCCAATTCACGTGAAGAGAACAGAGTGTTGACAAACCTGGTTGACTTGATCAAGCTTGCTAATAATATTCAGTCGGACATCAGGAAATTCATCCTTTAGAAGAGAAAGGAAAATAGGGAGCAGTTGCTCTATTGTTGCATCCTGAAACCATAAACAGAAAGCAGGCTAAATGGCTAGAGAGAAACCAGCATTCAAAATGAATAACAAATAAATATGTAAAACTAATTCACATAATTATGAAGCAACAGGAAAATAGGGAACGTTGTGCTGCAAGAACAACATGATAACCAAAACTTCCCACCGTCAAGAACCCAAACATTTTAAATTTCATCATGCATGACTTAAAATAATGGTCTTTTACCAAATTATAAAATAAAATAAAATAAGAGAAAGAGCTATGCATTTGGAGAGCAATGTTATTAAAGCCTCCAAGTTTGTTTACTTAATAAAGCAATGGTGTGCGTCTAACACTCTCTTGCTTAAGAAGTTAAAACATCTTTTGAGGCCAGAAAAACAAATTTGGAGATAAAGACCACACATGTGGCCATAGAAGAACCTATAACATTGATGTGAATAAACACAACCCTATAAGTTGATACAAAATTAGTCATTAGTAATAAGGAAAGCTAATCCATAATCAATGACAGAATGAAAAACCAGAAAGAAAATGATCTCAAGAAAGACACCACTAGTTGACTCCTCAAAATTAATTACGGTATCCAGAAAATTGTTCGCATGTTTACTGCAGACAATGAATAGCATCACATGCGCTATGCCATGATGAACTTTTGCATGCATGCAATGAGTGGATAACTCAAACTTTCAATTAGGAAGCAGCAACGTAATTATCAATACACTTTCTCACCTTTCCTAAAATTGGAGCCATTCCCATTATAACAGTAGCCAAAGCAGAACGTACATGCTGGGACGAATCTGATGACAATTCCTATAGCAGGCAATTTTATCTGATTAGGCTATTATCATATATGTGGCCAGCGGCAACACAGTATTAAAACTGGAATGTAAGAATACGATGAAATGAGGGCAGTTACATTCAGGAAACCAGTTATATCAAGCATACACTTACCTTTACACAAGGAAGAATATGCTGGATTGCAAGTTCTGGATTCAAGATTCGGCAAATCTTTGTTACTTTTCCTGCAGCAGCTATACGCACTTCAGCTTCATTATCACGAAGTAGCCGAACATATGCAGGAACCACATCTGACCTAAACATATCAGCCATCAATTTAAGAGTAGGTTATACTTCCAGAGGGCAGAATATAATTTCCTAAAAGATCAATAAATTCAATAAGCATACAAAGTGGCAGGAAGAAAAAGGAGTCCCTTCAAGTGACCGAAACATGAAAAGCAAGTCACAGACTCAACATCCGCGTAAAGTTTCAAAGCAGGAGAGGAAATTATCTACTTGCATAAGAGAACATTGAAAAGACTAAAAAATTAAAGAGAAAAAAAATTCCTATTCATGGCCAGTTCTTGACTTCTATACCCCCGCGCCCCCCAAAAAAAAAAGCAACATAATTACCCATCAAAATTATTACCTGGTAGGCTCAGGACCAACAGCTTCGCATAGCTCATATAATTGATTTGCAACCATGTAACGAACACGCCAAGACTTATCCTGCTTAGCAAATAATTTTGTCATGCATGGTGGCCAGCGGCATACATTATTTGAAAAACCATTAATGGATAAGGATAAACAGCGCACATAAATAAATAGTAAAAAACTTCAATTTGCACTTCATTTAGTAGTACTGGAAAAGAAAACAAGCACAATATCTCCAAAACTAATTGTCCAAAGGATTCAAGTACCATCAGGTGAATTTTCTTGTGAACTATGTGATGCTTTTGAACTTAAATTTGCACAAGACTTCTAGCAACCTCTTCCATTGTTTACATTTCAAGAAATCATACATGAATAAGATTGTGCAGTGTAAAACAGGAATCTGATTAAGCTAAATATGTTACCATCAATGAAAAAGATTACCTGAGAGAAATTAACTATAACAGGAAGAATATGTGCCACACAATCCTGGGGTTCCAACAACTTTCCTAGAGCTCCACAACCCTCAACAGCCAACAATCGCACAGAATCTTGATCTGAAATGAATATCAATTAAAATAACGAAATAAATTGACAATGCAATGTAGAAACTTAGGGAGATCCAGTTGCATTTCCATGAAAGAACTGGAGCTAGAAACTTTTGTAGACCCATATTTGTGTTTTACAAGAAACATTGGTATAAATTTTGTAGTTTTCCTTGCAAGATACACAAAATTGGAAAAGGATATAGAAAAATGCAATTACTAGCTTCAGTGGGCTACAATTTTTCTTTTTTGGGGTGTGTGTGTGTTTAAGTGTTTTTTTTGGGGGGGGGGGGGGGGGGGGTTGGTTTTGTTGGTGATGGTTGTTGAGGGATGTCAGTCACAAGGATAAATAAGGAAGAGTTGCAATAGCAACATATCAAATTTTATCACCAGCAATCATTAATCTGCATATCTTATTGTAGTTATAATGTGAAACTTAAGGATTAGATATAATCTAATTAACAATTGCAAATTTCATTTGAAATGAAAAAAAAAAACCTTGAATTTATTCAATTGAAATTGTCTATCAATAACAACCTGTCAGCATGAGTACATCTAAAAAATGGAATTGAACAAATACATTATTGAATCTACATACCATCCTGTGTAAGTTCCTCAAAAATAGACATGATTTCAGACTTCAAATGGGCAGCTTCAACAGTAGCAGCAAATTTTCCAAGATTTGTTGCTGCAGATCTCCTAACCATGGGCATGTCATCTTGACACAGCTGCCTGTATATTGTTCGTAGTTCAGTTTTCAGTGCTTCTGGGGCACTTGGGTAAGCAACATGAAACAAACCACATGATGAAACCCGAGCTGTAAACCACTCGCCAGCAGCCAGCCTCTAAATGGTCAGACAACAAAATGTGTGAATAGAGTTACTTAACTATGTTAAGGTTGACAAACCATTTACAAGATACTAATCACAATCATAACTGTTGGAAGTACAGACCAAATAGATACTCTTAACAACAAGAATGTTGTAGAAAAGGAAAACATGTGCAACCCATGTAAAGTCATCTGGTTTATAGATTTTACAAGAGTTATCCTGAATAATTTTTCCAGTGAATCCCAAAATTGAATTCTATACCAAATTTCTCCAACTTGTTTCTCCTTGTATCAACATTTAAGAAAACCGTAAATCATCTTTATGACTTTTACCAGCATCTCAATGCGCAAAAAAGAAAATTAAACCTGTTGCCTAGACCAAACACCCCGGTGATATAAAGGAACCATCAACTTGTCCGCTGAAAAACATAATACTACACGGGTAAACCACAAAAGAAAGAACATGATAGGAACTCATCAAATCTAAATAGCAAATAGAGCTTGGAAAGCTGACCTTCACTAATGGGATAAAATGCTCAACCACATCTTGTTCCCTCATCTGGGAACCAATTCTACACAATGACTCCACTGCTTTGTCCCTGACACAAGTCTCTTCAACTGTGCACAAAGTCTCCAGTGGTGGAAGCAACACATTTGCATACTCCAAACCACCAACATAAGGAATGAAAACCCCCAATTCTTCTGCCATTGCAAGAAGCACTTCATCATCATCGTCGTTGTTTTCACTTAAAAATGGTATCAACTCCTTCCGCGTCCTCTCCTCTCCCAGTGCACGAGCTATCGTAGAGAGTCGCCGAATCGAGTTCAAACGAAGCTGTATGTCATCATTCTTAAGCTCATCAATTAAAACCGCAATCGGATACAGTGGTTCATCTATCATTGCCATCTTGGCTCACAAGATCTGACAGCTGCAGAAACATAATCAAGACATCACATACCTTTTACCTTTACATAAAATGAATAAAGAAATGTAAACAAGAGATTTCTTTATTGGTAAAAAATTTTAAAACCAAAAAATTTGCGCATCAATTTAGGAACACCAAAATAAATAAATAAATAAATAAATAATCCCAGTTAACTAAGACCGACACAACTATCAAGCATCTCAAGATTCATTTTCTTTCAATGCCATGGTAAAAAGATTTATTAATGATTCATTCACAGCAGATATTCAAAAAGAGAAAAAAAATAAAAATAATTATACACTTCATGAATGCCTAAAAAAGGGGGAAGAAAAACAAATTAATTAAACAGGGAACTGAACTCAAAGAAAGGATTAAAAGACGCGAAATTGACCAGATCTAAACGTAATTCCGCGAGTTAACGGTTTCTGATTCCATAGAGAAGAAAAATAAAGCACAGAATCGGATCGAAGAATGATGAAGCTATGCAATAGTACGTAGTTTCACGAAATGGAGAACATGTTGCATGGAAAACAAAAAAATAAAAATAAAACAAGAAAAATACTTTGTACCTTGAGAGGCTTCAGCGAAGTGCTCGATCTGGGGACGGAGTGGTGAAAATGTAGAGAGGGATCCAAAGCTACTTGATTTATTTTGCCTTGTTTTGTTTTTTCATTATGTTCATTTCTTTTTTTGCTGGAATTTATTTTACCTCAATATCGGGGCCCTATTTTTGACCAAAAAGTACAGAATAGAGTGATACTATTGGCACCCCTTCAGTATCCTTTTGAAACCCCATTTTAACATTAACAGCATTTTTACAAAATAAAATTACATTAAACTACAGATACAAAGTTAATTAACCCCAATCCATGTTCCATATAATTTCTTTTTGATATAATCTCTTCACAATTCACACCCACACATTATAAACTCTTTATTTTCAGTATCTAATGTACATTCGATTTTTTTTTTATAGTTCCAAAATGATTTTGAAGTAATTAAGAGAAATGTAAGTAGTTTATCAAATCTTTATAAATAAAAAAATAAATCTATTAAATTTTTGTCACTAAATGTGTAAGAGTATCTCCAAAAAACTTTTCAAATAAAATTCTACTTCTTATTTGGAGAATCATATCAATATTAAATACTTCAAAAGACACGTTAATTTAGATTCTTCAAATAAAATTTGTTTCTCACTCTTTAATATTGCCGAGTGAGTTTCTCCTTCTTTTATTAATATTTATTGAAAAGATAAGACTACAATAATTATTATTTATGTTTCCTTTCAAATATATAGCAGCAATTCAATTTAATAGTGAAAAGATTTGATTAAAATAATGTTAACTTATTTTTATTTAATGAGTTTTTTTGGAGGAAATTATATTTTTTTCATCCACTTATTTTTCATCCACTTATTTGCCACATCGGTAAGTAAATTGATATTTGAAAAGTAAAATCAAAAAGTTTTTTACTGATGCTAATTATTTTCTTTACGAGAAAATAATTAGAAATTAAAGCAAAAATAAAATAACAAGAATCCCAATAAAAAAAATTGATTGGGTTTGAAGAATTAATAACAAAAAGAAATTAAAATTAAAATTTTAATTAAATTCTTTTGTCCTTTTATGTAATTTAACTAAGAATAATTTCAAGTGAGTTTTAAGGAGGTAGGGATGGCAAAACGTCGGGTTGGGCACGAGTTTAGCCAAACCTAACCCGATTCAATCGACAAAAAATTAAAACCCAATCCCAAAAAAGCCCTACTTCTTTATAATTGATTCGACCTGAATTAGGCCAATATCAGGCCCGACCCTATCGAAACCATTTCCCACCCACAATTCAATTCTCATTTCCGACCCACAATTCAATCGTGTGCGTTGGCTATTGGCTGGCAGGCGGACGCGGCAAGACAACGACAAAGGTCAGCTAGTTCAAGTTCACGTCGTGGCGTCGCGGACAATCACGATAGCTGATTGGCTGATTGGCGAGACACGCGATGACGGGACGGCGATTGATTGGCTGTCGTGCAGTGGACGGTTAAGATGTTGGCTGATAGGACGACAACGGGCTAGGTGGCTGGCTTAGGTTTTCTATGAATTTGTGTAAGTGTATTTTGCGTGTGTGATTTACGATTTAGAGAGAGTGAACTGTCATGTGTTGTGTGCGCGTGATCTATCATGTGTTGTGTGATGCAAATGAGATTTGTGTGCTGTGTTGTGTGCGTGTGTGAATTGTAATGTGCCCATGTGTTAGTTTTTTTTTTTTAAATAGGGTCGAGTCGGGTTGGGTTGGCTTTAAGTCCGATCCTGATCTTAAATTTATTCAGATCTTAAAATTTTGATCCGAACCAAACTTGAAACTCAAAAATTCAAGTTAAATTCTTAAAAATTAAAATCGGATCAATCGAACTAAAAATAGAATCAAGACTAAATTACCAAACCCGTAGGGAGATTGCCGAAGCACTACTTGACAATATTTTAATAGAACTTCGGAATTCAAATCTTGACCGGCCCAAATTAGCCCAATTGCCCCGTTTTTTTTGGCTGGCATTAAAATATAATATTATATACAACTCTCTCAAGAAAATATCGCACATAGGCCATCATAATTCACAAATACCAATCATCACCGGCTTCAAAGCCAACGTACAAGAAGTGATCAACTGATTTTTTATGTGATACGCATGCAGCAGAGCTACAGGTTCTAATTGTTTATTTTTCATTTTTTAACACATATTTCCTTATTTTACAAAAGTTATTTCTTAACTATACAAAAGTGTAAATATATTAACAATCTTGAAATTTTTGCCCAATGCCAAGTTTTTTTTTCTTTTTTCCAATTATATTACAATCTAGTATAGTTGAGTGTCCTAAAAGGCTCAAGCTATTCATACAACAGATCATAAATTAAACGAAGAGTATATAATAATTACTAATTGTATTTTTTTAATTACACTATGACCTTTTATTAGTAAATATAGCGGTTTTTGTTAATTTGATGAATTATTTGTCAAAAACATCTACTTCAATACAACCAACATGAATTTTTATTCTTCTCTCCTTTCTCTCGTCCCACGTACAAATTCAAGAAGCAAGAAATTTGTGTACGTTGATCTAATTAATACCATGATACGTGCACAAAATGATCTGATATAATTGATCTATAGCTTCAACATTATTCATAAGACGATACAAAATTTCACTCTGAGTGGCAAGCTAAAAGCGAAGCGGCTGCTAAACCTCACTTACTAACCTGAGGGGTTCAAGCCAAACTTTTCAACCCGTAATTCATTCCCAATTTGGAATGCATGATCTGGATGTCAACTTCTAAGATATTCAAGGAGGCAGCAAAAAGAATCAAAATAGGAGAGTAAGAAAACGAATATCACAGCAAAGAATGTGACCAAACCAGCATAACAGCATTATATTAACTAAAATAAAGTGAAAATTATACATTGAGCTATGAATAGATTTCTGCCGTACCTCACATACTGTTATAACCATAGTTCAATTTTTAACCTACCACTTTGCCTTGTCAATGTCATATGCTATTATTTCTTCACGAGACTACTCGCAACACTCCTGTTGAGATTTCGTCTTTCCAGACCTTCAACCACAAAGATGTTTCTATGTAGCTTCTAGATCTTCAGACATCTAGATAATCTGGCCCAAAAGCCATTTGGCTGAGCTGCATCTTGTAGCTCAACAGGTTCTTTAAAATTTGCTTTCTCACTCAACTCTTCGAATGAATCAACAACATTATGCAGCCTGGCAACAAACTCGATCAAAAGGGAACTAAATGTTGCCAAAGATAAGGCACTTGCACTTTCATATGTCTTTGATTTTTCTAGATGGGGAACTGAATCAGCATCAAATGATAAACGAGCTGGCCATGATATCTGTTTCTCCATTTTGGTGGGAGTATCGGGACACAAGGTGGACTTGTGGTTTGAAGCAGTCCAATTTGTTGGCAGCGTAACTGATCTGAGATCAAGAACAGCTTCACTAAGGGATTTATATTCTAGGACCTTATTTTCATCATCATCCAAAGTCAGAGATTCTTGGGGCTCTACATGCCCTTTCTCTCGGTTTCCAATTTCCCAGCTCTCTGCATTGACAAGAAGGTATGATTTGCGGTCAATCTTGTCTTGCAGTTCTTCTGCAGCCTCATGAATTTCAAAGAGTATGTCCCCCGAACCTAGTTTCTCCATATTTTTAACTTTGTTCCCAAGTTCACGTAACACTTTAGCACCTGCATAACCAACCCTCTGCAGCTCCTGCCGAAAGACCTGTCTCCGCTCTGCTGGAGCCTATATGCACAAATATAACAAGATCAGAAAATATAGAAATGGAAACATTGAAGGAAAAGTATAAAGCAACCCTTGAGGTTAATCTTATAAAAGGGGTGCAGAAATGGAGATAAATAATCAAAATAATACACAGCATTACTTGCCATGGATCCAAATGTCTGACAAATCCAAAGTACTTTCTTGACTCTTTTATAGTGCAAGATACAATAGTTCCCAAGGTGATACCATGTTTGTTCGGTATCATTAAATTGGAAAATGCAAAATGTACTATTTACAGGCATATAGCAGAAAATATATGAACTTCATGAAATTTTAATCATCTGAAGGGATGGTCACAGTGAAAGAGAAGAAACCAGTGATCACCAGAACTTACAATGAACAAGAGCTATGACCCTCTTTGTTTCTCTTAGGTGCAAAGGATGAGAACTGATTTATACGAAACAAGGACTGCACAACATCAAAACTACTAGACCTGTCATCATAGAAAATTTGAACCCAGCCCCTGTGCCTTACATCCTATGGCACAGAAGGTGTCTGGATGCATGGAAGGATGAGAATTACCCATTCACTAAGAGGACCATTTTTTAGGTTAATTTGGGCTTGCTACACTCTGCCTATTTGCTATATATAGGGTTTATTTTTATAAAATTAAATCATAATTCTTTAAAAAAGCATATACATGCTTCATGTATAAGCAAAGGAAGCAAGAAAGGAGTTGAGAGCGCTCTAGCATGGTTGAATGTCACAATCCCCCAACTGCTACATGATACCGGAACAACTTTATAAGGAGTGCTTTACAAATGATCTCTTACAACTCCTTAGTCAAAGTAATGACTCCCTGAGCATCCTGACTCAACATAGGCAAATGCATCAGTAGAGGCATTCAAAACAATCATGTGCAAAGGTCAAACTTTTACCTCGAAACACGCACACTTTATAATGACTAGAGAAATTTTTAAAAGAGGAATTCAAAGCGTTTGTTGTTTGAGAAGACAGAGACACACATGAAGAAGAATTGCAAGAAAGGAATACCAAAAGATTATTAGCAAACCATTACACTTTGTCAAGATTAGAGGTTCTGGATAAGTGACCAAAACCATGAGTGAATTTATTTATGCATGTTCAAAGGAAAAAAAATTACTCTTTCATACAGAAATACAAAATGAAATTTATGGGGAAATCTTCCACCAGAATAGAATATAAAATTAATATACCGTGAGGCTATTATAACATTGTTGGCAAATCAAACTAAAGCATTCTCAAACATACAGAATAATAAGCTTTAAAATATTGTACTTCTATAGACATCATCACAGCAATACATCAGTACCTGTATTTCTGATAGTATACATCCATGCAATGCCATAACCATGAATGCACAATGCCTCAGTGCACCACTCACATTGACATAATTCTTCCACGGATATTTAAACTTTTTGTAAGGACCGTGAGGTGGCTCCCAAATAGCAAATCCAACCTTTACATCAGAAGAAGGCAAACAAAGAGGTGAGAAAACAATTAATTTGTTCATCCCACGTTATGAATTGTTTGATAGCAATTAAAAATACCAGAGCATCTTCTTGGCTTGTAGATTCTACAGCCGATCTGTAGCCACTGTAAACTAGATTATCAGAAGCCTGGTATGTAAGAATTTTGGAAGGTATTCTCTCATATTCGACACAGCTAAGATACTCCTTAACACAACCTAAAGAGAGGCTCAAAGGAATTAGTCAAACATTAAAAAGCAAATTCGACAAGAAAAAGAAATTACTTAATGCAATTTCACTAATTCAATCATTTCCGTTATCTAAGTATTAACCACCAATGAATAGAAGTTCAGCAAATTAACCTTCCAAAGAAGTTGCCACACTCATGAAATTTTTCACCACCAAGTCGTGTAGATCTTCACCAGCCCAGATAGGATAAATGCATATATTTACTACCAAACAAACACCAGCACCAAGGGCAATAAGCAAGAATCGTGTTACAGCTGTTTCAACGAATTCCCTTGTCCTATACCCAGATACCAAAATGTAACAATATGTCAACAAGAACACTCGAAAACCATATTCATAAGGCTTCATCGTCGGGTACAGTTTTGCAAAAGTTGCAATAAATCCTGCCAATCAAATAAGATGCAAGAAATGGCAAAAAGAACTAAAGTAAAAATTTGGCCAGAAAATCCAAAGAAACTCTTATAATATAGTAGAGATTTGAGGAAAAAAGAAAACCAATGGTGAAGATACTAATGATAATAGCAACTTCTTCCCATTCTCCAGCCAATTCTGATAACTCTGCCATAGCAAGAGCAAGCCCTCCAGCTGACAATGTCCCCAATCCTCGGTTAAATCCTTTGCTAAGGGTTGCTCCTGCACAAAAATGAAGTTGCCGAGCATCAAGATAATGAAAGCTTTTTTTTTCCTCTTTTTTTACCGTTTTTGCATCAGGTAGCCTAATAATAAACATTATGTTAGTCAAGAGCAATCAACATCAATGAGTAAACATAAACAGATTTTACCACTTGAACTAGCCAGCCTAGCAGTCACAAATACAAAAACATCCAGTTATTTAGTAACTTCTTTCCTGATAACTAAGAGCCGATGAGAACTCATTAGAAAGCTGCATGGACAAAGTACTAATCACTAAAAATGCTTCAGCATAAATCTGTTCAGTCATATCATTTCAATCAATCCTTGTGATATGCGATCTATTCTGCCACTTCAGCCAAGTGATGCAGTACAATCCCTAATAATTTGACTGCATGGCACCGCGACTTGGCCAGATTCACTAAACAAAACCCTATAATTGAGGTATTATAAATCATGAATTAGGATTCTCTTCTAGTGTTTTTCTCACCCAGTAGTCTCTCTTAATCTTCTAAATCTTCTAAATCTAGTTAATTCAAAATATAGTGAAAAAAGTTTGTTTAATTAGAAATAAAATAAACCAACTGACTTGATTGCAAATATCAAAATTTAAAAATTCAATATTGGCCGTTTAATTTCACTATGAAAGGTTAGGACTTAAGAAAGAAAAAAGACTATGAAAAGAGCCTTATCATAAGTCATAAGAAAAACATTAAATTCTTTACTCAAAATAAATAATAAGACAGTTTCTGGACCCACAAAAGAAAAAAAACTAAAATTTGATAAAGATAGAAAAATAAAAAAATGAGTTCTAAAAATGAAGCAAAAAACCAGGAGAGTTACCGATACTGAACTCAAAAACGACGACGACAGTGAGAATAGCCCAAACGGAGTAGCGGCCGAGGTCGGGAAAGGGCTCTTTCATGAAACTCAGAAGCGAAATTAGCGTCAAAGCGAGAGCCATTTTGGCCGCGAACACGATCTTTCTGGGATCATTCTTGCCCGTTTGCACTGCCCCAACGAAACCAACTCGCAGTGTTTTCAAAAAGCTGGTGATTCTGTCGCAGACGAATCTGTACGGCCAGCAACGAACCGGCTGTTCTACGCTTTCGCTTGAGACTGTCGTCTTCAAGCCTAGGCCTATATCTGAGTGGCCCTTCGTTGAGAGCAGCTTCTCTCTCAGCGACCCAATTCTCGTTGCCATTAAACAACAATAAGAAGAAGAAAACCAAAAAAATAAAAAAGTGATCGCTTTTTTTTATTCCCCCTCTCTTTTACATGAAGAAGATGAATTTGTTATTATTACTTCTTTATTTCTTTCTTTTTTTGAATTTTCAGTTGGTTGGTTTATTTCGAAGATAATAAGATACCCGAATTCCAGAGAAGTCTATTTAATCACTTCAAGATCAAGATGCAGGATAGCCGAGGATCTGGTCGGGACTGGTGGGGCAGGCCAAGCGACGTGTAGAATGTTAGTTGAAAACGATGTCGTACTGGTGTTCTCTGTTAAGATCACGGGCCGCTCAAATTCAATATTGTACTTTGTACGACATCAGAATAAATCGTGACCCTACAAACCAAAATAACAAATCGAGAATGCTTCGGAAAAAAAATGAAAAAGTAATTTTTGGACATCGAGTACGAGCTTGACCTCATTAGTAGAGTCGTGAGATTCTAACCAATTGACTTCTATAAAAATATGAGAATTTTGTGAAATTACCCAAAATAATAAGTGTAATACCCTAGGCGAATCTCACATCGATAAAGTATAAGAGAGATATTGAGTTTATAAAGAATAATCCACATCTTAATTGGCAAGATGCATTTTGGAGCGTCAACAAATCCGTGCAGGCCTTGTTAAGGCCCAAAACAGACAATATCTTGTCAGGTCTAGATTGAATCATGACATTATGATATCAGAGCGGTTCAGCGTGTCCTCTTGAGCAATGGTGGGGCAAACCTCAGCGTGGACGCTGAGTACCCAAGGGGGGTGTATGTAACACCCTACGCGAATCCCACATTGGCAAAGTACGGGAGAAATACTGGATTTATAAGGGGTGATCCACACTTTAATTGACAAGACGCATTTTGGGGTATATGGGCACCCCAAGAACAAATCTGTGTAGTCCTTGTTAAGGCCCAAAGCGGATAATATTTTGCCAGATCTAGGTTAGGTCATGACATTATGGTATCAGAGCGGCTACGCGTGTCCTCTTGAGCGATGATGTGGCAAACCTCAGCGAGGACGCTGAGTCCCCAAGGGGGTGTATTTAACACCCTAGGCGAATTTCACATCGGTAAAACACGAGAGAAATGTTGGGTTTATAAAGGGTGATCCACATCTTAATTGGCAAGACGCGTTTTGGGGTTTATGGCCACCCCAAGAACAAATCTGTGCAGGCCTTGTTAAGGCCCAAAGCGGACAATATCTTGTCAGGTCTGCGTTGGGTCATGACATTATGGTATCAGAGCGGCTCCGTGTATCCTCTTGATCGATGGTGGGGCAAACCTAAATGAGGACGCTGAGTTCCTAAGGGGGGTGAATGTAACACTCTAAGCGAATCCCACATCGACAAAGCACGGGAGAGGTATTGGGTTTATAAGGGATGATCCATATCTTAATTGGCAAGACACGTTTTGGGGTGTATGGGCATCCTAAGAACAAATCCGTGCGGGCCTTGTTAAGGTCCAAAGCGAACAATATCTTGCTAGGTCTGGGTTGGGTCATGACAATAAGGCTCGGGGTTGATGTTGATATATTATAAGTTTTAATAAACATAGTGTATTTGATAAACTAATTTAGTAAATTTTTTAAGTATTTTATTAAATATATTATCACATATTTTAAAAAAAATTATAATAATTTTAATATTTTAATAAAAAGATGATGGTATATTATTTTCTCATAAATCCTAATATATAAGTAAAAGATAATTTAGACTTGTATTTATTTTAATCATCTTATAGTAAAACAATACTTTCATAATAAAATCTATTAAACTTATGTACAGTAATTGCAGTAACATAGCTTAGTAGTTTACTAAACATCATGGTACTTTCTAATCAAGTTTATTTAATCAGCACAATAAAAACTACTTATTTCATCAGCTACCATAATCTAAAAATCAGCTCCAGGTGCGACATACCAACATTAATTCTCTGAGCTTTATCATAATTTTGTAGTTAAACGTATTTAGGTAATAGCAATATTTATATAGGCGACCTTTGAAAATCATGGTGTGCATGAGTCTGGCCTAGACCTTCGCACTTGTGCTTGAATTAATCATGTAAGATGCATTTGGTATTAAAACTAGATAGCTATAAAGTTATAGCACTAAGGTAACGTTTACTTCGTGAATTAGAGTGAGAATTTTGAAGAGTAAAAACCTAAGAATTGGAAGTGTGGAGTGGGAGTGCAAGCAATTTATTTACTTATATTGTAATAAGAGTGTAAAATAAGAATTAGAATCTCATTTATATGTTTAC